>BSBM01000445.1:40300000-40727500 GCA_027924585.1 Larix kaempferi | reverse complement strand
TCCTATATATAAACTGCATATACTACTGACAGTGGTCTAAGGTCCCGTAGTCTATCATATATGCCGATAGTAGTGGCCAAACCGTACTTTAATTTGGTAATCTCATAGTCTTTCCTTACTAATTCGTTTTGTGCCTCGGCCAACTTTTCTTGCAGCACTACATTCTTCCGCTCATCCATCCCTAGCTCTTCTGCATGATGCATCTTCAGGATTTGTGTCTTCTCGACTGAGAATGGGGGAGGTGTGGGCTGGCTTCTTGGCCCAATTCTTATCATTGCCAACTCATTTCTGAGCCTTTCCAATTCTGCTCGTGCTTCAGCAAGTTGGGAAATGACCTCAGGGTTTTCATTACATTCTGGAGGTTTTTCCTGGAAGTTGCCTTGATCTTGTAAGCTCTACTCTTCTTCTTTATCCATTTCTTCTTTTGCATCCTATTCTTCTTCATCATTCCTTTCCTCATCTTCATCCTCTTCTTCTTTTTCCTCTTCGTCCTCTTCTTCATCTGTAGTGGGATCCTTTTGATCTATAAAAGGATCAATGTCATCATCAGACACATTGGTAACCAAGGGGCTGGGTTCCCTTTCTTTCTCCTTGGAGACTCGGATTTTAGATACCTGCGTGAATCTCTTGCTGCAACTCTTCGGCCCCTGACTACTGGTAGGAATACCTGGGTCTAACTTCGGGGAGTCCTCTTTTGAGTGCTTTATCTTTACCAAGGTGTCAGCCACACTGTCCAAGTCAATTTTTCTTTTTTCCCCTGATACAAAGGTGGTCTTACTTTTTTATTCTGGTGGCAAGGGCATAGTCTCCATTCTCTGAATGTCCTCAGCAGATACCACAATGAACTCCTCCCAAGAGAGCTCTGGAATCCGTGCTTTTAGTTCCTCACCAATTATTAGCTTGATCAGCCCATGATGGGCCAAAGCATCGTCTTTTCCCTTAGCCACCTTCCTGCTCATCTCTGCTAGGGATTGGAGCAGGTAAAATGGAATGCTAATATTGTTGTTTGATGAAATGTGGCTTCTGTGTCTGAGAAGTTCCAAAATACGAAAATGGAAAATGGGAACATAGCTTAATATTCCAGTGCATGTAATGTACCTCTGGACAATTGCAGCCATTTCATCCCATGGTGCTGGCATGGAGGGTCTTTTAACTCCATTTTTGTCTTCATCATAAAATTCTCCTTGCTCAAAGAATGCTGCTTTTGCTGTGTGTTTTGCCTCCCGGTCATTGCTGCTCGAATGCAGGCCCATTGGAAGACTAGTATATTTGGCAATCATGTCCTCATCCAATTTTATGTGCAACCCTTTTACTCGGGTGACGTACTGCTCATCTTTGATATGTTTGAGGTTTCTTGCCAATTCCTGAGCTACCCCTGTATCATATCCTATCAGTCCAAGGATAAATGGCATCCAGCTTGAATTGCGAATGATCTATAGGACTCTTGGGCTTTGATAAATGGCACTGTGATCTTCCGGTTCACTTCTCTTAAAACCCTTCATCATTTTTAGAATCTTCTTTATAATCAGACAAAAACCAGAACTTTGGAATGTGGTTTATACATTCAACTACTCGGGGGTCTGCTTATGGGCTCGAGGATTGCGATGTTGGATGAGTGAGTGCACTAGCTTTGGTCTATTGCTTCTCAAGAATTTTGAGTGGTTCCTTATATGCAAAATCATGGAATATTATGCAGCCTTACTTGCTGTCTTTCCGCACCTATTATTTCCATCATTGCTGTACTTGCCTCTTTTAATCCTCTTTTTTTCAATGATAGGCCTCTGTACTCCCATGATCGATCTTTGTACTTCATATGGTGAAGGTTGCGATCATGATTTGTTTAGGGTGATGGGACTTAGGTAGCGATCATGAGTTATTAAGATGATTCGACCATGCCGCCGATTTAAAATAGAAGCTGTTCTCAGCTGACTAGAAATGAGTGTATTATGGGATAATGTTTTACCTTAAGAATAAAATAAAATCGTTTTAGAGATTACCTTGGTATGTATGTGTACCTACATTGATGATTTGGTGCGTTTTTTATGCATGGAGGATTCCGTAGTAGATTTGGTGGTGTCTGTAGTTGATGTGTGCATGTCAGTAGTTACGTGTGTGGGCTACTTTGTCCCTTTGTGCCCGCTTGAATTTGCTGAAGTGTCTTCTTTTGAAAATTGTTCCAGCTTGTTTCTACAACTGATGTGATGATGCTTCGTATTTGGGTGATTGCATGGCTGCATGTGACAGGCTCTCTTGAATAACTTGCAGGCTCGCGTGAGTAGGTTGAAAAAGAATGGAATGGCGTGTTTGAAGAATTCCATAGTAGTTGACGACTGATTGTTGAATGTGGACGTGGCTGGCTTGCTTGAGTGCTAATATGTAATGTATCTGGCTCGCTTGGATTAATTTCAGGCTCACTTGAATAATTGAATTGCAAGCTCTCTTGAATGTATATCTGGCTCACTGGATTGTGGTTGATATTTCTCTTTGCAATAGAAATGCTGGATCTTTCATAGGGATATTTGTGGCACTGCAATTTTCTGTCACTTTTTATGAATTTTTCATTCTTTTTTTCGTTTTTTTTTTCATTTTTTTCTCTCTTTTTTTTGTTTTTGTTTTTATTGCAAATTTGTTGGATTTCATTGATTTTCTACTTCCTCTATCAGCATCAATTGTTGCTGGTAGAGTACCTGTGTAAATTCTTCTTTTGATTGCGATTTCTTGTACAGTTTTAGGTGATGCCCATTGACTATCATGGGGAACTCTTCTTCATCAATTGTAATAATTTTCACAGCTCCATTTTCATAAAGTTTCTATATAATGTAAGGTCCAAGCCATCTAGTGGTTAGCTTTCCTTTGAATGTGTGAAATATGGAGTCATAGAGTAGTGCCCAATCACCTTCGTTGAACTTTTTATCCTTCATATGTTGGTCATGCCATTTATTTCTTTGTTGTTGGATGATTTCAGTATGTGTAAGTGCTTGTTGGCGGTGTTCATCCAGCCAATTTAGCTGTAGCATGCGTTCTTTTTGAATTTCTGATAGGTCCATATGTAAATTTGCTGCAATTCTTAATGTCTTTATTTCAAATTCGATTGGCAGCATGATATTTTTTCCATAGACTAGTTCATAAGGTGTGAATCCTGTAGTTGTTTTCCATGTAGTATTGTAAGCCCAAACTGCCTCACTGAGTCTGTTAGCCCAATCCCTTTTGTGAAGTTGGACAGTTTTTGTCAAGATTCTCTCTAATTCCCAGTTGGTTACCTCAGCTTGACCATTTGCTTGAGGGTGATAAGAGGATGACTGTCTGTGCTTTACGTTGTTTCTTTTCATCAAGTCTTCAATTAAATTTGATGTGAATTGTGGGCCCTGATCAGAAACTACTTCTCTTGGCACCCCAAACCTGTGAAAGATCTGCTTAGTAAAGAATTTGGCCACACTGGTTTCATTTGCAGTAGCTAGTGCTGCTACCTCTGTCCATTTTGTAAGGTAATCAGTGCATACGAGGATGTAGCTTTTTTTATTGGACTGTGGGTTGAATGGGCCAACAAAATCAAATCCCCACTTTTCAAATGCCTCCAAGGAGATTTGTGGATGGAGTGGCATTTCCTATTTTTGTGTTGGTTTTCCAATTCTCTGGAAATCGTCACAGTGGGACACATACTCATTAGCATCTTTGTGGAGTGTTGGCCAATAATACCCTGTTTGCAAGATCTTGTAGGCTTTCCTTTTTGCAGCATAGTGTCCTCCACAAGGTTCATTGTGGGTGGCATGCATTATGTCATGTACTTCATCCTCCCTAATGCACCTTCTAAGTATTTGATCTGGTCCCTGTTTAAAAAGCATGCCCCCTATCCATGTATATGTGGCACTTTGCCTTATTACTTTTGTCCTTTCTTTATAATTGTAATGTTCTGGAAACTTTCCTGATACTAAATAGTTTCCTATGTCAGCAAACCATGGGCTTCTTATTGATATGGCAAAAAGGTGCTCATCAGGGAAGTTATCTTGAACCAATTTGTTATCTTTTCCATGTGTGACTCCTACAAAAATTCGGCTACCACATTATGCTTTCCTGGTTCATCTATTATAGTAATATCAAATTCTTGTAGAAGTAGCATCCATCTAATAATTCTTGCACCAGTATTAGGCTTGTTCATAAGATATCTGATCGCTGAGTGGTCAGTATGGATAAAGCTTTGGTATCCTGTGATGTAATGCCCGAATTTATTGATTGCATGTATGACTGCCAGAAATTCCTTCTCTGTGACTGTATAGTTGAGCTATGCCCCAGCCAAATTTTTGCTTATATAGTATATGGCATAGGGTTTCTTGTCTTGTTCTTGTCCAAGCACAGATCCGATTGCTTTATCTAATGCATCTATGTGAATGTGAAATGGAATTTCCCGGTTTGGTCCTTGAAGTATTGGTGCTGTGATGGTTTTCTCTTTAAGACTTTCAAAGGCTAACATGCAGTTGCTTGTCCATATGAACTCATTGTCTTTTGTGAGAAGTGTGAACATGGGGGCAGCAATTTTGCTATAATTCTCAATAAAACTTATCTAGTACCCTGTCTGTCCAAGGAAGCTTCTTACATCTCTTTGTTTGACAAGTGGGGGCAGTGTTCTGATTACTGAGACTTTGGCTTGATCCACCTCTATACTGCATTGTGATATGTGATGTCCTAGAATGATGCCTTCTTCCATTAACATCCTGCATTTGTCATTACTTAGGCACAAGCTCATTTCAATACATTTCTTTAATACTAACTCAAGATTGTTCAATGTCTGGTCAAACCTCTGTCCATAGGGTGTGAAATCATCCATGAAGACTTCCATTTTGTCATTCAAAAAATCGGAGAAAATACTCAATATGGCTCTTTGAAATGTTGCTAGGGCATTACATAAGCCAAAGGGTAGGACCCTATAGGCATAAGTTCCCCGTGGACATGTAAAGGTCATCTTATCTTGATCAGCTGGGTGTATTAAAATCTGGTTGTACCCACTGAAACCGTCTAAGAATGAAAAGTACTTGTTACCTGATAATGTATCCAGCACCTAGTCGATAAATGGAAGTGGAAAGTGATCTTTCTTGGTTTCTTTTTTCAGCTCCCTGTAGTCCACACAAATTCTCCATTTGCCTCCTTTTTTGGGTACTATGACTAGCGGTGAGACCCACTCACTATCAGATATTGGATAGATGAACCCTGCATCTAATAACTTTTGTAGTTCGGCTTTGACTATGTCCTTCAATGCTGGGTTTAGTCTCCTTTGTGGTTGTCTTATAGGAATAGAACCTTCCTTGATGTAGATATAATGCTTGCAGATGTTAGGATGGATACCTTTCATGTCTGCATATGTCCATGCAAAAGCTCTATTCTGCTTTGTTAATACCTTCATCAGCTGTTCTTCCTGCTAGGGTTGTAGATTAGGATTGATTTTAACTGTTTTTCCTGGTGTAATCTCCACAACCTTTGTTTTTCCTGCTTGCTCTTCCAGAGATGTCAATTCTACCCATATGTTGTTCAAATTCTTGTTTGAAGATTCACCTTCATCCTACTGATCTATTTCAAAGAACCTTTGAAGACCATCATCGTTAGAAAAATCATTTTGTATGAATCTATCTATATGACCATCTTCATCTATGGCTTTTAGTGTTAGCGCTACATCAATTGTGAGGACAGGTCTTGTGTTTTGATTGATTGTGTCATTGTAATCGTCAGTCTAGTTTTGATATTTTATGTTTAAAGATTTCCTGGATGGCAGGTAAATGGTGATTTTTTTTCCTAGATTGGCCACTGGTGATGGTCATGTTGCCTGACCTGCATCCTATGTAAGCATCGGCAGTTGCCAGCCAGGGTCTTCCGAGTATAATAGGATATCCACTAAGTTTGCTTTTTACCTCAATGACTATGAAATCTGCATTCCCAGGATTCTATATTGATTATAATGTCCTCGAGCATTCCTTCAGGCTTCACAGTGGATGTATCTGCTAGCTGGAGTACTGTTGTGGTTGGTCTGACCATTGATTGGAGACCTAGGTGAATCATAGTATCTTTGTTCATTATGTTTATAGCTGCTCCTAAATCAATGAGACTCCTATCGATTTGTTTGTTGTTGATGTTGACTTGGACCACGAGGCTACCTGTGTCTAGATATTTGGGGTTAACCACGATACCTAGCATTAGATCGGCTAATTGGCCCACTACATTAATAGTTAGTGGGTCTCATTTCCTCCTTCTAGGTCTTTTCAAACAATTCTCTTTTATATATTTGTTGCAGATGGGTATGTCTCTGATGGCTTGTAAGATGGGGATGTGGATACTCAAGTGTTTTAATTCATTCAGAATTGCATTTTCTTCTTCATCTTTGGTACTTCGTATAAGCTTTTCAGGAAATGGAGGGTTTCTTGTTCATGTGAGTGGTATAATTTCTTCCTCGGGAGGTTTTGGTTCATCATGATGCTGAACATAGGGTTCTGATGTTTGGTCTTGAGCTATAGGTTGTTGGACGTTGTGTGGGGATGTATTTTGCAACGTTTTTCTAGAGCGCAAGTTTATTTCATTTATTTCTATGGTGTCTACAAGATAGGTAGGGAATTGTGTGATATCAACGTTATAAGCCTGTTGCTGTTGTGGAGGTCTATTATTATTAGGATTTGGAATTGGTTGGGATGGTATGGGAGGAGGTCTGGGGGGTGGTTGAGGTTGTGGGGGTGGCATAATAAGTGGATGTTGTAATGGATCCCTCCAATTTGATGGATGGGGGTATTGTTGAGATATTGTAACTTCAAAGAATATTATATTTGTACTTTATTATTCCGGAGATGTTTCATTCCTCCGTGAAGATCTTATTGTATATCCGGAGATGTTTATTCCTCCGTCGGAATGTGGTAACTCGGGTTATTAGACTTCCCTAGTAGGGGTCGGCCCTGTATGTGTTATGTGGGTCAAAGGGTTATTAGACCACCCTAGAGGGGTCGGCCCAGTTAGTTGTAGTGGGGTATTTAACCTATTGGTTAAATACGAGCCTACGTGTACTTGTGTAAAATACATATCAGAGTAGTGTATAAATAGAGGAGGTGTGTTCCTCATTACACACACTCACTCACTTGAGAAAGGCGCATTTGTGGAGGAGAGGTCTTCTATGGAGGAGAAGGAGCTTATGCTCAGGGTTTGCATCTTTGTATATTGCTGGTCATCTATATTGAGGAAGCTTTGCTGGGTTTTCTACCCCATGAGGGTTTCCCAGGATAAATCTCTGTCTCTTGTGTTTATGCTATGCTTGTTGTTTCTTCAGTGATCCTGTATATGCTATTATTGTGAAATGGAATGTAATGCTGCTATTTTCTGTCTTAGCATATTGAATTTTAACATGGTATCAGAGCTAACCTGAAGGAAGACAAGGTATGGCACTAAAGACACTTGCTTTACTTACGACAATTTGAAGGTTAGGGTTTTACATAGCAAAAACCAGTCATCGTAGAACTTTCGCTATAAATCCGTTTTGGCGAAGTTTTCGGATCTGAAATTGTTACAGGACGAAGCTAAGATCTCCAGGTACCTTGTGTCCAAAGGACAACCTCTAATTCGTTGTACTTTGTGATTTATGATCTGTACAATATAGGGTTTCTGCCTCTTCCAGATCTGAGTCAAAATCAGGTGACCTTGGGAAAAAAGTCATAACTTGGGCTAGGAAGCTCCAAATGAAATTTCATGAAAAGTGACAGGTAGTACACAGACTGTACTATCTCAGAAAACGTTTTCAGAGGCCGAAGTTGAACCAGTGACACGTGGCACGCCGTACAAGTTCGCTCTCCTGTATTATCCCATAAACAAGTCACGTTGCGACACTTGGCATAACTCTCTCTCAGAGAATCCAATTGAGGTCAGACCTGTCAGGATGGAAAGATAACAGGCCGAGCTATCTCAGAAAACGTTTTCAGAGGCCGAAGGTCAAACAGTGACACGTGGCACGCCGTACAAGTTCGCTCTCCTGTATTTTCCCAAAACAGGTCACGTTGCGACATTTGGCATAACTCTCTCTCAGAACATCCAATTGAGGTCAGACCTGTCAGGATGGAAAGATAACAGGTCAGGATATCTCAGAAAACTTTTTTAGACCCTGTGGATCAAAAATTTCGGAGTTACACCAGAAACAATCAGGTACATATTTCTGTCAAAACAGAATTATTTTTTGGTACCTTCATTCATGGCTTCCGGAATTTAGGGATTTGAAGAAAGTTGGAATTTTTGTAATCGGAGACCACGGCTGGATGCTACTCATCAAAATAGAAATTTAGAGACCAAGATCAGAATTTTTGGTTGGGAAGAAGGCCGGGCTTGATTAGACCCTAGTTCGGGACTTTGATCAGAAAAGTGGAAAATTAGGGCTTCTGTAAAAATGGGAATTTTTGAAATCTGTGACCACGGCTGGAAGCTCCTCAGAAAAATAGAAGCTTAGAGCTTTGGATCAAAATTTTTGATGGGGAAAAAGAGTGGGCTTCATCAAACCCCAGTTCAGGGTCACGTCCAGTGAATCCGAAAGTTTCAAAGGCAAAATTGAGGAGTAAAACTTTGCAGTTTTCAAATTCTAAATATATCAGTTTGATCAGCTCATCAAGGCGCATATTTCTATCCTTTCGAAAGTCTGAAATTCAAAGTTTGAATTTTTGGGGTTTCTCTGACAAACCCATATCCAGCTCCAGGTCCAGTTCTTGCAAATCAAGTGGATAGGGTTAATCCTAGAAGAAGATGGATTGGTCACCTACATAAGTGAAGGAGTTCATGTTTCAGATGGAGATGAGGCTAAGGCTTTACATAAGGAGATTACAAGCAATCTCGATAGGTATGACTCATCGAGGTATGTTTTGAGATTTGTTCATGATTAAGTTTATGGTATGTTTGTCTTCATGTTATTACAGTTAGTACAATCTTGATTTTAGATTTGTTGTATCACCTTAACAAAATTATGAATGCATGATAGAAGATATTCATTGGTTAGGGTGTTGACACTTATGATTGTACTAATGCATTATGGTGTTGTGTGAGGTTGAGGTTGTCTGCTAACAAGATACAGGTACATCACAAAAGACAAATCAGGCTCCATGACCATGAAAGCATGAAGACAAAGACTCATCCATAATCTTTGTTCTACTTACGAGGTATGTATGACTTTGTTATATTATGCTTAACCTATGAGACATGCAGGTTCTAGCTCAGGATCTCTAAATCATTGAAGAGGTTGTTTAGGTATGTTGTACATAACCAAGTAGGTATACTAATCCAGGTATGTTTCCCATGAATCTTACCTTGTGTTAGGATCCCTTATATAAGTATACTTGGAATGATTGGTTATGCTTATTCATAAAGTTAGTAATCAAGGGATTATGCATATTATATCTTTTATCAATGATATGCATGAGTAAAAGAAGACTTCCCTGAAATCTTGAATACTAATGTTTATTAACTATAATCATGACTATACGTTTTCAAGATTATTTAGTACTATAATGTTTTGATAGCATTTAGAATATACTAATGAGTTTATGTTTGTGTATGAGATCATGAGGATGACTCTTGAGCATGCACAATGAATAGAAGTTCAAAAGACATACAGAAGATCAAGCGGGAGGCAGCCACACAAACATAAAAGATAAGTATTTGAGTTGCTATTTGAAATAGTAATGATATTGCCTGCAATATATAATGCTGAGTGTAAACATTCATAGAGCATTGAACAGTATACAACTAATGTGCATATGTTTGGACAAACATTCCATTATTGATTGTCTAGAATGAAACCTCTTTGCTGACATGCTAAGAGTTGTGCACACTCTCGATAGTATGTTCTAGTAGAGATGGAAGGCATCTAGATAGCCACTGTATGCATACAGGATATGGGAAAGTGTTGTGCCAAAGTATTGGTCAAAATAGTTGCATCACTATGTAAATGATATCTGTATGCATAATGGGTTATCTTTTGATGATTATGAAGTATTACTAATCATGTACTTAATTTTGATTTGTAGGAAAGGTCATGGACACCGTACAAGTGGTGGATGTTCAAACAAGAAGATTTACAAATCAAACAAAATATAGAAGGCTCATGGCTAGAATATTCTCTTAGAAAGGGGAAGAGAATCACGACAAGATGTTTGCTCCAAGTATGGTGTAATTAAAGAAGAAGTATGAATCAGGTTCTGTATAGGTACCTAGGATCGATAATAATTTGATAAGCTTATTATTGGGTCTTTGATATATCTAACATATACTAGGTTAGATATATGCTTTGTTATGAACACCTTGAGTTAGTATCTAGTGGAAACTAGATGTGTTTACCTGATAGTTGCAAAGTATGTGATGAGACACATAAAGGACACGATAGAATTTGATCTATGCTATCTTGAAGATCATGACTTCAGATGGCTATTCAGATTCTGTTTGGGCAGGAAGTGTATCAGACAAGAAGAACACATCGAGAGGATGTTATTGTCTGGGATTAGCCATGATCTCGTGGTTTAGCTGGAAGCAATCTAGTGTGACTCTCAGCACAAGCGGAATATATGGCTGCTTGCTCTGCTAGTTGTGAAGAAGTTTGGCTTTAGGATTGTTTGACTTAGAGATAGAACCAAATGAGATCCTATGTGATAATTAGAGTTGTATCAAGATGACATAGAATCTAGTGTTCCATGATAAATCAAAGAACATAGGGAACTAACAAGATATGACACAGAAAGGAACTCTAAAAATTTTGAATTTTGTAATAGGTTACCGTTGTACTAACCAAGCCTCTACGTCAAGTGAAGAAGTTACCAACCAAACCTCTGTCTCGAGTGAAGTTTGAATACTTTCGAGACAAGCTTGGTGTAGTTCAAAAGGACCCTCCTCGAAAGGGGGAGTAGTATAGTCACTACTGATGAGATTGTCTCATCAAACAACAAAGTCATTGATGAGGTAACCTGTTCCCTACACCCAGTTACTTAGAAATATTTAGATTTAGGACTCTTATACTTAGAATACTTAGCTTTACTTATACATGTTTTGATGTTAGATGTATTAGTAAGAATACATGCTAGTTGTGATGTATACATGTTTTTGTGTGATGTATACATGTTTTGGTGTATTAGTAAGAATACATGCTAGTTGTGATGTATACATGTTTTGATGTTAGATGTATTAGTAAGAATACATGCTAGATGTGATGTATACATGTTTTGATGTATTAGTAAGAATACATGCTAGTTGTGATGTATACATGTTTTGATGTATTAGTAAGAATACATGCTAGATGTGATGTATACATGTTTTGATGTATTAGTAAGAATACATGCGAGTTGTGATGTATACATGTTTTGGTGTGATGTATACATGTTTTGATGTATTAGTAAGAATACATGCTAGATGTGATGTATACATGTTTTGATGTATTAGTAAAAATACATGCGAGTTGTGATGTATACATGTTTTGGTGTGATGTATACATGTTTTGATGTATTGGTGAGAATACATGCTAATATGATAACTGCTCTTGTATAGATGAGAATACAGAAAGGGATTGGATCATCCCTGGACTTTCAGTCCTAAAGAGAGCCGTAGACGTGAGGTCTCCGAGAATGAAGTCCTTAGTGGACAGTTGAGGGGATTGGATCATCCCTGGACTTTCAGTCCTAAAGAGAGCCGTAGACGTGAGGTCTCCGAGAATGAAGTCCTTAGTGGACAATTGAGGGGATTGGGATCATCCCTGGACTTTCAGCCCTAAAGAGAGCCGTAGACGTGAGGTCTCCGAGAATGAAGTCCTTAGTGGACAGTTGAGGGGATTGGGATCATCCCTGGACTTTCAGTCCTAAAGAGAGCCGTAGACGTGAGGTCTCCGAGAATGAAGTCCTTAGTGGACAGTTGAGGGGATTGGGATCATCCCTGGACTTTCAGTCCTAAAGAGAGCCGTAGACGTGAGGTCTCCGAGAATGAAGTCCTTAGTGGACAGTTGAGGGGATTGGATCATCCCTGGACTTTCAGTCCTAAAGAGAGCCGTAGACGTGAGGTCTCCGAGAATGAAGTCCTTAGTGGACAGTTGAGGGGATTGGATCATTCCTGGACTTTCAGTCCTAAAGAGAGCCGTAGACGTGAGGTCTCCGAGAATGAAGTCCTTAGTGGACAGTTGAGGGGATTGGGATCATCCCTGGACTTTCAGTCCTAAAGAGAGCCGTAGACGTGAGGTCTCCGAGAATGAAGTCCTTAGTGGACAGTTGAGGGGATTGGGATCATCCTTGGACTTTCAGTCCTAAAGAGAGCCGTAGACGTGAGGTCTCTGAGAATGAAGTCCTTAGTGGACAATTGAGGGGATTGGGATCATCCCTGGACTTTCAGTCCTAAAGAGAGCCGTAGACGTGAGGTCTCCGAGAATGAAGTCCTTAGTGGACAGTTGAGGGGATTGGGATCATCCCTGGACTTTCAGTCCTAAAGAGAGCCGTAGACGTGAGGTCTCCGAGAATGAAGTCCTTAGTGGACAGTTGAGGGGATTGGGATCATCCCTGGACTTTCAGTCCTAAAGAGAGCCATAGACGTGAGGTCTTCGATAATGAAGGGATTGGGATCATTCCTGGACTTCGGTCCAAAAGAAGAGCCGTAGACGTATGTCTCCGATAATAAAGGGATTGGGATCATTCCTGGACTTCAGTCCGAAAGAAGAGCCGTAGACGTATGTCTCCGATAATGAAGGGATTGGGATCATTCCTGGACTTCGGTCCGAAAGAAGAGCCGTAGACGTATGTCTCCGATAATGAAGGGATTGGGATCATTCCTGGACTTCGGTCCGAAAGAAGAGCCGTAGACGTATGTCTCCGATAATAAAGGGATTGGGATCATTCCTGGACTTCAGTCCGAAAGAAGAGCCGTAGACGTATGTCTCCGATAATGAAGGGATTGGGATCATTCCTGGACTTCGGTCCGAAAGAAGAGCCGTAGACGTATGTCTCCGATAATGAAGGGATTGGGATCATTCCTGGACTTCGGTCCGAAAGAAGAGCCGTAGACGTATGTCTCCGATAATGAAGGGATTGGATCATTCCTGGACTTAAGTCCGAAAGAAGAGCCGTAGACGTATGTCTTCGATAATGATAGGACTGGATCGTCCCTGGACTTCGGTTCAAAAGGTACATGACTGGTTTACATCATTCCTTGACGATGCCGATGATCGTGTGATGACGATACTGATGATCGTATGATGACGATGCTGATGATCGTGCGGTGATGATCCTGATGATCGTATGATGACGATGCTGATGACGATGCTGATGATCGTGTGTTGACGATGCTGATGACGATACTGATGATCGTATGATGACGATGCTGATGATCGTGTGATGACGATGCTGATGATCGTGTGATGACGATGCTGATGATCGTATGATGACGATGTTGATCGTGCTGCTGTTGATAGTGTGATGATGATGCTCCTGGTCGTGTGATTACGATGCTGATGATCGTAATGCTGATATTGATGTTGACATTGATGTACCAGTAACTGTTTGAGTTACTGATGAAGACAAATTGAAGAAAGCTTCCAATGATTTATAGATGTATCATATATGATGTTGATGACTCCTTGCTCGTGCAGATGTTGTTATAATATCCTTCTCGTTAAGGGGGAGTGTTGAGATATTGTAACTTCAAAGAATATTATATTTGTACTTTATTATTCCGGAGATGTTTCATTCCTCCGTGAAGATCTTATTGTATATCGGGAGATGTTTATTCCTCCGTCGGAATGTGGTAACTCGGGTTATTAGACTTCCCTAGTAGGGGTCTGCCCTGTATGTGTTATGTGGGTCAAAGGGTTATTAGACCACCCTAGAGGGGTCGGCCCAGTTAGTTGTAGTGGGGTATTTAACCTATTGGTTAAATACGAGCCTACGTGTACTTGTGTAAAATACATATCAGAGTAGTGTATAAATAGAGGAGGTGTGTTCCTCATTACACACACTCACTCACTTGAGAAAGGCGCATTTGTGGAGGAGAGGTCTGCTATGGAGGAGAAGGAGCTTATGCTCAGGGTTTGCATCTTTGTATATTGCTGGTCATCTATATTGAGGAAGCTTTGCTGGGTTTTCTACCCCATGAGGGTTTCCCAGGATAAATCTCTGTCTCTTGTGTTTATGCTATGCTTGTTGTTTCTTCAGTGATCCTGTATATGCTATTATTGTGAAATGGAATGTAATGCTGCTATTTTCTGTCTTAGCATATTGAATTTTAACAGGTATTGATTTGCATAATTTGTGGTGGATGGAATAGGTGGGGGGTATTCAGGATAAGACGGTGGATAATACTGTTGTTGATAGGATGGTTGATATGTTTGCTGATTCTGTTGCCATTGGTTTTGATTTGGCTATGCTTGCCTTGGAGTTGGTGCAGCATTCCAATTCGGCTGTCCTTGATTATAGTAAGTTTGATTGCTCTGTTGATATGGTCTAACAAAATTATTCCTCCTCTGATTTATAAAACAGAGCTGTTCTATTGCTCCTTCAGCTGCTGGGTCTTGAATAGCTGCCTTACATGAGGGTAAGAGGGGACATTTATCAGTGGAATGGTCGTCGGTGCGGAGACCACATACTTATATTTTGTTCAAGGTGCACTACCCCTTCTCATGCTTCTTTCTACAATAAAGATAGAATACTGCCAAGGCTTGCTTAATTTCATCCTGTTTCTTTTTTATTTGAAGAGCATCAAGTTGCATGGCCAGAGATTGCAGTATGTCAGTCTTCATGTCATCCAATAGGTTTCCTAAATCAAATTTCATAAGTGTTGGTGCTGAGGATGATGATCCACCAGTGGATGTATTTATATCCCTTGTCCCATTCTTAGTTTTTCTAGATCTTGAGTAGTTTTTGAAGATTTGCAGGATCTGGTCAAAATATTTTTGGAATATATCTCCATCTCCTAGGAGATTTAAGATTTCAAAATTCTCCTCTTTTACACCTCTAAGAAGGACAAGTTTTAGTGATTCTGGATCCAAGGTGCAATGGCTGGCTCACTTGTAGCTGAGTTGAAATCTTTGGGAATAATCTTCTAATGACTCTCTTTCTCCTTGTTGCATCCTAAAGATTTCATCCCTAGTATCTTTGGCCTTGCAGTAGTCCCTATATTTTTCTAAGAATGCATGTTTCATTTGATCCCAACTAAAGGTACTATTCCCTTCAAGGCTCATGAACCACCGAAGTGATAGGTCTTTCAGTGTGCAAGGAAAAAGCCTTAGCTTTTGTGCATCAGTAGTGTAATCCAATGATTTGCAAACTACCTCAAATTCAAACAAGAATGTGTCAGGATCTTCTGAAGTCAACCCATGAAAGTTTGGCAGATTATTAGGATTGATGTTCTTCATTCTGGCATCTCCAAGAGGTATGCTAATGGGAAAGGTGAAAAGCTCCCTAGGTTCTTCCTCTTCATTTGCCATTGAGGTGTTTGAGTTGGAACTGGTAGTGAAGTTGCTTCTGTTTGGATTGTATGTGGAGTCAGTTTCGTTTTCAAAATGTAGAAATTCAATTTGAGAATGGTCAGAATTGTAATTACTGTTGTTGCTCATGGAATGCTTGGGCAGAAAGTAGCCAAACCTATCCCTTTGCCGACGAGGCATTCATTGGTAAAAAAGTATTTATGTTTTTTTTTTCTTTTTGTGTTGTTTTTAGGTGATGTATCCTAAAAGATTTAGCACCTCCCCAGCAACGATGCCAAAAAGTGGTGAGTCCCAATATGGATGCCTAATGAGGGCAGCTATACTAAGAGCATACTTTTAAATGTCAACCCAGGGGACATACAAACTTTAGAGGTGCAGGCACTATCTGTGCTTTTATAGGATGATCTTTGTCATAGTTGGATGTCAGTATCTATGTCCTAAGGGTTGCCAACTAAATATGTAAAACTGGTTATGCCATGGAATTAAATATTGGAAAGCAGTAAATCTGTTCTAAGAAATAAAGATGCCAAAAGAAGTAAATCTATTTTAAATAATTTAAAATGCTGAAAGTGAAAGAGATAATCTTATGAAATTAGTTAAGGTAGAATCTATTTTAAATAATTAAAATTCTGAAAATGAAATGCCATAACAGAGCTATTCTACTATTGGGGAAACAAAGCTTGTAACTACTATCTGTGCATAAAAATGGAGTCCTAATCTAAATCGTTTTTAAACACCAAAGCTAAAAATTGAAGTGTGATCGTTTCATGCTATCCATCTATTACTAAGGAGTCAAAGAGATTAATCACGATGAGAAACAGTCATAAACCTCAGATCTAAACCATGATATTGAAAGCAAAGCTGATACACATGTAATTGTTGGTTAAAATATGCATTGAAAGAAAGCACCTACAGGACTACTGAAACCGTTTTGTTGTACTACAGAATGTATTATAAATTACTACAGAAATAAGAAATCATTCAAGCGCTTCCATATGTTAAATTTTCAGAATTTACTTCAATCTGATCTAGGATCTTAACTGAGAGAACAACATGTACACCAAATCTACAGCATATGAATCATGGACACAATAATGCAAGCACACACGAGACACAGAGTTTACTTGGGGAAAACCATAAAGGTGAAAAACCACAATAACTTCCTCAAAGATAGATAGAGCAGTGATACAACCAGAATACAAGAGATAGTCTTCTCCTAGCGAGCCTCCTCCTCCACAAGTGCGCCACTCTCCCAAGTGTGAGTGAGAGAATAGAATGTGTAAAATGAGAGAGACACACTCTCTATCTATACACTAACTTGACTTGACCTTTACTCAACTAGGTCGGCCTCAACTTAACCACTTAACATAATGCTGATTGGGCCGACCCCCACTACGGTGGTCTAATAACCCTTTGACCCACATGGCCGACCCCCAATAGGGTGGTCTAATAACCCTTTGACCCACATGACTTATACAGGGCCGACCCCAACAAGGTGGTCTAATAACCCATCAAGTATAAGTTATGACACTTACAATATAAATGACGACACTTCCATATAGAGGAATAATAACATCTCTATAGGAATACAATATACATATATGTGAAATACATTCCAAAGTTACATATACATCAACACCATATGCAATATAATTGTTCATCAATATAAAACGCATAATTGGAAAAATACCTGCAAATGAAAATCCCCTGACTTATGTGTTGGAGGGGCCCTCTCCAACCCCTACTCAGGAGAGAATAAAACTTATAAACACTAGCTGGAATTAATCATCAATCTCTTATTAAAATATAAAATCCATGTCAAAACAGAGGTCTGTAATTCGCAGTATCTCAATAGTGCAGAAAACTTAAAGCAATGTTTCTCCAAAATAACAGCAGGGGCCTTTCGCTACCGGAGAGGTCCATATTTATATGATTTAATGCTGATCCTAACTAATTGTCAAAATGCCGATTCTCCTTTAACTGGAGTGCATTCCCTATAAGTCAGGAACAGGGTGCCAAGCTTGGTGATCCCTCAGTCTTCTACGCGTTTATCCTTTAATGCCCTGAACCTACTCAATCGTGCTTGGTTTCTATAGAATTAGTTCATTGAAATATTCATTTTAACATACAAGAATAATCATCAAAACAATTTCATGAAATAATTAAAGTAAAACATTTTTCCCACAATTGAGTGTGTTTCTTCGCCATTGCTTGAGCTTGACTGTGGGAAAAAGGGTTATCAAATACCTGAAAATTGGACTCATCAACGATGATGTTGATGATGATGAACTCCAGGAAAAAAGTGAATATGGTGATGATGATGAGCTCCAGGTTATCAAATACACGTTAGTCTGTATACTTCCTCTGCTATGAGTTATTGGACTCCATAGGTCTCTCTTAGTATTCCACAAGCCTGCTCATGGAAGGGGTTGATGTCTCCCATTTTGTTGTTTTCCAACTCCAATTGTTGCTCCAATGATTCATTTTCTCCTTGTAACTTCTCAATGTGCTCCTTTAGGTCATCGACCTCTTGAAGGTTGTCAAATTTATCTGATTCAAGCTTCAAATTCTTACCTTTAAGTTCTGCATTTTCTGCTTCTAATATTCTTATTTGTATTTCAAGAGCTCTTCTATCAACCTCCAATTGTTGGAGTGTTTTGTTTAATTCTTCCTTTTGAGATGTGAGAGCATTATTCTTCTCGATCATCAAATTTGTGTAGTTCTGCTCTTTGACTAAAGCTTCCTGAAGCTACTGCACCTTCTCCTTTTCTTCATCCAACCTATCTCCCAATATGTTGACATTGTCTACGGTTGCTGTAACTGTGGCTACGGATATGGATGCTAGGATCCTGGAAGCCTCTTATGTGTTTCACATGACCATGGTCTCATGTGTGGTGATGATATCTGGCCGAAAAGGTCTTTTCAATTTGGAACCTGTCTCTTTGACAATGGTCTTTCTTTTCTTGTTGTAAGCAAAGTTCTGCCAATTAGAAACTATGCTGCCTTTATAGGGTGTAAAAGGGACAATGAGTAGATCTCCTATGGGGGAACCCATATCTAAGTTTTGTAGGTCTGGGCTTTTGGGATCAACATCCTCTTGGGATTTCTTCTCTTCCTCTTCTTTCCTCCGTGCCTCTTCCTTCTGCTCCTTCCTTCTTTTGTCATCTTCGGCCTCGTGAGCATTAGTTTCCAACCTAATTCTTTCTTCCTCTTCTTCTTTCTTCTTTGCCTCAGCTTCAGCTGCTTGGATTCTCAAATTTTCTTCTTCTCTACATTTATCTTCTTGTATTTTCTTTGCTTGTTCCAATATCCTTAGTTCTTCTTTCGAGAAAGCCTTGGAGCTCGAGCTGGCCCCTCCTTTTCCCTCCTGACAAATCTGTAGCTCAGCCATATTGCTGATTCCCCTATATGCTTCCTCCCGTGGATCATAAAAGTTGGCATATTCACAGGGAGTGGAGAGTTCTTTGCAATGCTGTGCAACTTTTCCCTGTCGATCATTCTTGTGAAAAATCCTCTCTATGAAATGAAAGCTCCTCAATTCTGCAACAAAATCTTTCACAATTGCAATTCTTGAAAACTTGTAGGACCCAACATAAAAGGGTAAGGGGGGAAAAGTTGCTTTCTTGTCCTTATACAAGGTGTTACCCATCCCATCAATGAATACTTGCCTTACCATTTCCTTGTGGACTATGTAATCTGTAGCATACCTTGGTAGAATATATGGGGCTTTGGAACCTCCGTACATTCTTATGTAGGTACCTTCTGGAGAGAAATAGAAATCGCCATACTTTTCCAAGGCTTCCATGGCATTTTCAGATAAACAATTGGGTTCTTCATTAAATATCAACTAATAAAGGGGCATTATGAACTCCTCACAAATGAGCTTGTAATCTCTCTTGTAATTTTGATCCCAAAAGATCTTGTAGGCTATGAACACAGAGCCTTCTGCTGAGTTCCACATGCATCCCAACTTGGGAAGGGGCATTTTGCCACGATACAATCTATGAGGTAGGAAGCCATATAGAATTCTTCCTTCCTTTCCACTAGCCCTTCTTTAGCCATTGTTATTGTTGATGACAGATTGTCCGAAAGAATATCAACCCAATTGAAGATCGTCCCTTTGAAAGCAACATAATGGATGATAGGGACCCACGGTAGCATAAACATCGTCCCGTCAGGCCTCCCGAAGATTCTGCTTAGCATGAGAGCGATTAGTCTGAAGGGAGGCCTCAGATTCTGGACTTCGTATTCTTCACTGTCTTTTCTTCTGAATTGCTTGCCTGAAATTAACAACCTTCTTGCCATGTCTAGATTATCCACCTGGATCTCTTGCAACCATGCATCATCGAGCCGCTGCTATGATTTGGGTAGCTTGTAGGCTGATGAGATGTAAGACAAGTGAAACGATGCAAAGGCCTCTCCCGTGCTATCTGCTATGACTCTAGTTTCGGTGTTGGCATGCTGCAACACCCATCCAATTACCTCTGAGCATGGGAAGAGTTCTGGACGTGTGGCTGCTTTGGATATACAGGAGTTCCGTATATTTTTATATAAGCATTCTTTTTCAAGGAGAGCTTCAGGAAAGTCCTGATCTCTTATCATGCGGTAGACATCACCCTAGTTTACTTTCGGAGGCACATTTGTAGTGCATTTGGTGTCTTGGAACGTTGTCTCCAGTCTAGTGCTTTCATCAACTGCCTTCTTTCTCCTCTTGCCACCTTTGGCCATTATGGGAATCCTATTCAACAATTAACGTGAATAAGCATGCATGACATAATGTTGACAACCCAAACTAATGTCTGTTAGATAATTTCTTCATTTCCACCAAAACACCTGAACATGTTCCCTTCACATATAAATTTAAAAACTTGTGAAAGCATTAATTAGGTTATCCTTGTGGTCACTGTGGTGATTAGGAATACTGACGGCTAATTGATCAAGGTTGGTCTAGGTGCTTAAGTCCTTGGAAAAAGAACACTGACCGGTGTGCAAGCGTGGAAGGTATAAATTTAGCAATATCGGAGACGTCCACGATTAGGTGCGAGAAAGGGCAGATAGGGTCTAGCAGGTAATGGGTAAGTGCACCAAAATGAGAGCCTTGAGGCATACTTAGGGCTGTGAGATTCACTGAACTAACGGAACGACCTTTGAATAAACGAGAGGCTCTGGACTTAAATGCGACTAAAAAGATAAAGTTAGGTAGTATGATACTCTGTGTTAGGTGCACCACGGGTTGATGATAGGCACAAATGCCCCGGGACAAAGCCATGGCTAGAATAGAGTGAATCGAAACGATGGATCCGACCGCTTTTAAGAAGGAACAAACATCCTAATAGGGCTTGCGAGCGTACTTACCTGTAAGTAATGGCGTAGAGTCGATGATCGTCGAGAGGTCTGTGAAATCGCATCTTCAATCGACAATGAATGTGCTTCGTCGTTCAAACAAAATGGAACACAGTATAGCTGATGAAAAATAATGAAATGCCAATGGGGTTCGCCCCAATATATTCAAACTGGTACATTCGAAACCTTAATGCAGTGGTTGCATGTCATTAAACGGGTTTTAAGCCTGCGTATGGCTGGGTCACGTCGAAACTTTTTCAATAAATGTGATCATCAAAAGTGGGAGGGTTATGTTAATGCTTCCGACCCAAGTGGGAAGAAAAGCTAAAAATGGTCCGCCATTGTGGGGAAGTTGTGCGATGCTTCCGTGAATAAGTCATGTATCACGGTAGACTTTAAGCGAACTTTTCCGCATTCGCGGGAAAGTTGGCCAAGTTCTTCCGAAAATATGCCAAGGTTTGCGGGGTGGAAGAAAAAGACGAGTCTCTCCGAAAAAACTTGTTGATGTGTTTCTGGCATTTGTGGAAGGGTTAGATGAAAGCTTCTGCCATAGCGAAAGGAGTTGACGAGTTTGTTTCACCGCGAGCTTGTTTGAGTAAATGTTTCGCCTTTTTGGAGACTTTGTGATAAATTTTTCGCCGCGATTTGACTTGGCCTTTTCTTTCGTGGTTTCGGAAGACTTGGGACAACTCTTCCACTATTGCGACAAAATTAGCTCATAGCTTCCGCCGTTGCAGGCCAAAAGATTGAGTTTTACTTGGGAAAAAGACGAAACTCAAAAGTTCTAAGGCAAGTTAAGATCAAAAGAGACTAAGTCGCAAGATGCCAAGGTGTTGCAAAACTTTTAAGGCAAACATACTAAAAAAAGAGGAGGGGCCCCAATATATTTTTTTTTTAAATAAAAGGGGGGGTTGTTGTGCCAACAACAAATGGCGATTCGTTGGTAAACATAGATCTCTGAAGCAATACTCATATGGAAGTCAAGAAACTTTCAAAGTGTTGATTACATATGTACCCATATGTCTCCGCAGTTCAGTTTCGAAGAATGCATTGATCACTCTTATCGTGATGGTGATAAAAGAGAGAATGTAACGTTGATTCATTTTTCTTTAAAACTCTCTCAGGGTCATATTGTGGGCTTTTTAAAAGAAAACAGTTTTCAAAAGTTAAACAGTATAGGACTCCACAAGATCATGACAAAATCTCACAGGGACATTCATTTGTTCCTCATTCCCATGCTTTTACATCCTTTTAGATGTTTCTTTAATTTCCAACTTTTAGCCGTTTTGAGCCTTCCAGAAATAAGTTTCTCTTACTTTATATGTTTCGATATTAGTTCTTCAATCCAAAATGTCCTTTTGTGTGAACAGAAGATTTGATTTCATGATTCACGGATGGAGAAGAACTTTTGCTGGCCTGATTTATTAGATAGCTCCCTTCAGCTTTCTAGAGCTCACTTTAATTTCTCGACCATGGTTTGATTGAGGCGAGAATTTCTAAAAACCAGACTCTTTAAGATATGCCTTTTGGATTTGTTTGCAGCATGGGATCATTTAAATACCATGTACATGTGAGACATGTTTCCTTCCATGGGTCTTGCCACACTTAATTTCTTGAGATAGTCGTTGATGTTTAAATGAATGGGCCCTAAGATAGTTAAAAGGAAATATAGGATCATAGCTATTTGACTGGGGTTATTTTGACCAAAAAGAAAGAGGATCGTTGTATTCTAGGAGATTGATCATTGAGGACGGAGTTACAAATATGCATATATTTATTGATGGGCTTCTTATGACTATCCTCCTGAGTTCTCTGGAGACCTTTTATTTAGCTACACCATAATTGGAGTTTGGTTGGAGACACACTTGTAGGACTCCCCGAAACCCAGTTTGTTGCACGGTTGGAATTATATGCCCCCAGTAGGTATCCAGCAGGTGTCCCTAAAGGCGTTTTGGATGCGAGATAGAATGAGACATAGAATGATGACCATAGCTTGAATCGACAAACTGTAGATTCTGTTGGATTCAGGATGTCGATATAGTGCTAGGGATGCCCCTCTCATCCAGTCCCATGGCCAAGGTGTCATCTTGTAGGTCCAATTTGGAAACTAGGGTTTTTCTCAATAAGGGAGTATGCAATTTTTGCACATTGGGGTCAAATTTGCAAAATCGTCGACCGGGCACTTATGGCTAGCAATCCCAGCTGGAACCTTCCTAGACACACTTGCAAGACTCCCCAAAACCCAATTTTGTTGCATGGTTGGAATTCTATGCCCCCGGTAGGTATCCAGCAGGTGTCCCTGAAGGCCTTTTGGATGCGAGACAGAACGAGCCATAGAATGATGACCGTGGCATGGATTGACAAACCGTTGACTCCGTTGGATTCAGGATGTCGGGATAGTGCTAAGGCTGCCCTTCTCCTCCATTCCCATGGCCCAGGTTTCATCTTGTAGGTCCATTTTGGAAACTAGTGTTTTGCTCAGTAAGGGAGTGTGCAATTTTTGCACATTGGGGTCAAATTTGCAAAATCATCGATCGGGCACTTATGTTGATGATGATGAAGATGGTGATGCTAATGAAGACCTTGATAATGATGGTGATGAAGATGATGATGAGAGAAGAAGATGATGATGATGGAGATGTTGATGAGGAACCTAGAGATGACAATGATAATGAAGAGGTCGATGATGATGATGATGGTGATGCTGATGAAGACGTTGATGGTGATGGTGATGGTGATGGTGATGAAGATGATGATGATGAAGAAGATGATGATGATGGAGATGTTGATGAGGAACCTAGAGATGACAATGATGATGAAGATGTTGATGATGATGATGATGGTGATGATGATGAAGATGTTGATGGTGATGGTGATGGTGATGGTGATGAAGATGATGATGATGATGATGATGATGATGAAGATGATTTTGATGAAGATGTTGATGAGGAACCTACAGATGACAATGATGATGAAGATGTTGATGATGATGATGATGGTGATGACGATGAAGACGTTGATGATGATGGTGATGGTGATGGTGATGATGAGCGAAGAAGATGATGATGATGGAGATGTTGATGAGGAACCTAGAGATGACAATGATGATGAAGATGTTGTTGATGATGATGATGATGAAGACGTTGATGGTTATGGAGATGGTTATGGTGATGGTGATGGTGATGAAGATGATGATGATGATGAAGATGATGATGATGGAGATGTTGATGAGGAACCTAGAGATGACAATGATGTTGAAGATGTTGATGATGATGATGATGGTGATGATGATGAAGATGTTGATGTTGATGTTGATGGTGATGGTGATGGTGATGATGATGGTGATGGTGATAGTGATGAAGATGATGATGATGATGAAAAAGATGATGATGATGGAGATGTTGATGAGGAACCTAGAGATGACAATGATGATGAAGATGTTGATGATGATGATGATGAAGATGTTTATCAAGCTTTTGAGTTTCATGATAGCAGCACCATTATGGAGAGGGTGAAGAGGTAGTGTTACTTGTAGGGAGATTAGGACATATTGGAGGAAGTATCTAAAGGGTGCAGAGGGTTTAGTGCTAGGGTTTGGGTGAGGGTTAGGGTTAGAGTTATAGAAGGAAAATGAATTAGTTCATTTCTCTAATGTTCATTTTATATTAATGGTATGACTTAGTCTAAGGTGGTGCTCTCAAATAGCTATTTCATTATAAAATATTTAACAAGACATTAATTAAATTTAAGATAAGTGTATTGTTAAATATAGTGAGCATTGAGCACGGGGAACCAAATCTATGAATATGTATATTGTTAAATATAATTTTGTTGGGTGAAGCCAATAACCAACATAATTAACATAATATAAGATTTTTATGGGTTGGGGATATACCTCAAGGTACCCAAAGCATGAAAAGAGTTTGGGTGGGCACAAAACCAAGAGAACAAAAAATGTTGAAGAGGACATGTGGGGTGGGAGGTCAGCCTCCAAAAACTCAAGCATTGACATGAGTGAGTTAGGTCTAAAGCAAATTCTCTCATACCAAATGAGAGAAGTGGTAGGTAGGTCTCTAGGTCTCTAAAGCAACTTCTCTCATACCAAATGAGGTAGGTCTAAAACAACTTCTTTTGTGGAGTGGTGTTGCATTTTGAAGTTCCCTTGGTCATTGTGTTCTAGTTGCATTGGTGGTTTTGGCTGTTTTTTCCCAATGTTACAAGTTTTTCTTTTTTGCTCTATGCGTATTCAATCAAACAAATTGAGAGGCAAATGCAATGCATACTCTTTCTAACTATGCAACTTGAAGGACTGAGCATTAACTATATCGAAACATATAGTGTGGAGTTGTGAGCCTCCATTAAGGCCATAAGGGGTGAGCTTCCAAAATAGGTTGGTTCTAATTTGTTTTCTAAGATAGGCTGTAAATAAAAAATTCAATTGAGCATGAGACGAGACAAGTGCAAGCAGGGTTTCTGCAAACCTAGTGAAGAGTTGTAAAAGGAAATCCTTGCACCCATACTAACTATTACCAGGACATATTGTGGTTGGATTGAAGTTGTATGTCTTGCATTTTGAGCAATTCTTTGAGGACGTCTTCTCTTCATAAGCTTCTTTATCATTTATTATTTCATATTTCAAAATTGTTGTTATTTAATTCTTTGTTAAGACCATTGTTGTTTCTATGCTCATTTATGAAAACATTTGGAAGACATTCATGTTAATTTAGACTCACATGTACATGTTATCAGCTTTGGTTATCTATAGTTTGAGTTTACTTTTAATGCAGACTCACATGTACATCCATGTGCTTAATGTGTGAAAAAGTGTAAGATGCACGACCCATTCAAATACAAGGGACTCATATTGAGGTCACTTGGTGTCTAGAAATAACATCTATATGTATGTGAAAACTTTTCCATAGCATTCTTATTGAAGACAAAATCATGTATGCAAAAATGCAATCAAAGACAAAGTCATATAGACAAGTGCAGATCCATCTATTAATATGCAAAAATGATCCAATCATGTGTATACACTTTTTGGAAAAATGGAACATTGTTCCCAACGTCTATATAATGGAAACTCGTGCCCTGTACAAAATATGTCAACTCGTGCCCTATACAAAATATGGCCCATGGTTCCCTATACAAAATATGGCAACTCATGGCCAAAATGCCACATCGTGGCTAGTGTACATAGGAGGGTCTCTCAATCCTCCTACCCACCCTCGGAGCTCCCAGGTGCATCTCCAAAATCGATCTTCCTCTTCTTCATGCTAGAGGAAGCTGGGTCCTTCAAGCGACTTGGACCATGTCCCTTTAAGCCCTAAAACGATAATAGTAATATGTCAACTTTTCTTGGCAATTATACAAGTATAAAACATAATTTAAAAATAAAAATAGTTTTCAAATCTTAGATAACTCACCACATGCAAGACTATAAGTCGTGAGGGGGTCTCCCTCCTCCGTGCTCCTAGTCTCTCAGCAGTGCCACCCCGCAACATTTAGAACAATCAGATAAATGATGAAATTAGATGCATATAGCAATTTTCGTTAAAATTGAACGAGATTTTCATAAACTAGTCAATCTCACCGTGAACACAATCGGCTAGTCTTCAGGGCCGGTGGATGGAGCAGTCGGCTGGACAACCTGCTCCGATGCTAGGGTGGATGGTATAGGGGAGGATGTAGCCACATCGACGATGGCTACACCAGTAGGGGGCACAGTGGAAGAAGGAGAGGTGGAATAAGGAGGCATGGACTGGGGTGGGCGAAGTGGAGATGCATGTCTAGGGCGATAAACCCCAACTGATTGTCGTATGGATGGGGGAACCATGGAATGTGAAGCGAGTGTGGTGGGGGAATGTGGGGGGGGGCGAGGTCTATGTTGCGGTGGAGGGATGGGTGACTTTGGATGGTTGGTGTGTCGTGGTCGGATGGGGGAGTGTGGGAACATGGGAAACTGATACGGAGGTGGTGGAAAGGTTGGGATGGGGTGATGGGATGCAGGATATGAAACAGAAGGGGGATCTTGATGGAACTGTGGTACTAGATAGGAGGGGGGGGCTGGATGGAAGGGGGTGGGGAGGGATGCATGGAATGGGGCATGTATTCCAGGGGATACAACCAGCATATATGGTGGCCAAAAGGCCAGGGAGGGAGGAAAAATGGCACTGCCAGGCCGAGGTGCTCTCACCCACATACACATTTACAACCTCATAGTTTAATATAGAAAAATATAAATATACACAAACAAGTCATCATAGTTGAAATTAAATTTATGTTTTAATACACACAATACCTACACACGTGGAGATCTGCTGATCCTCGAGGGCAATGGTTGGTCGCTGGAGCCTACAGACACCTGTGCGAACACTACAATTTTTAGATTGAATTTATAAAAACAATATTAACAATATTAAACACAATGCCAATGAGAAGGACAACGATAGTACTTAAAAAACATGACTGCAAATAATTCAGATTCAAGTTAGATGATAGTGGTTTGATGGGATTTGGATATTATATAAAGTTTTTATTATATTGGTGCAGTCCATTTGTTCAAGACTTGGTAAAGAACATGGTTGTGGGGATCATGTCCTTTGGTCCACAATGGATTGGGCCCATGATAGGAACAAATGACCCATTCTGTGGTCATTCATTGAAGATAATGTGGCAAAGAAGGTTGACAATTTATGCTTGAAGTGTTTGATGGCCAAAGTTGTCATTGATGACAACACGTTAATAACAAAGGTCAAAGTGATGACATGGCAAAGACTTGACTGGACAAATGGTAAACATGACAAGCTTTGATAACTTGACAAGTGGAAAGCAAGCATGACAAGTGTAGAAGACTTGACAAAGTGGAGACATGACAAAGGATTGATGACAAGGGCTTGATAATGACATTGATGACAATACATTAATGACAAAGACATGGAAGAGTTAAGAACATGGAGCATACACATTATGGCAAGCACAATGGAGATGGTGACATGGCTTGAGGAATGGAAAAGACCTGACAAGTATGACAAACATGGAAAGCATGACAAGTGTTTATGACAAGCATGGAAAAAGGACATGGCAAGCTAAGGACAAGACAAAGACAAGTGACAAGCAAGAAAGCTTGATGACTTGTCAAGCATGGTGTTTGATGACATGAAACATGACAAGGAGGACATGCTTGATGACAAGAAGGATTGATAACTTGGTGACATGGAGGACGATGAATTGGAAAACATAAGATTAGAGGAAAAATACAAAATGATGAGGTGGACAAGGAAGATGTGCGGGCATTTGGAAGGCCCCTTGTGGGCATTTCAAAACACCATTGCGGGCATAATCAAAAGGACCCTGCAGCATTCTTTGAATCACCCACTGCGAGCATTTGTGGTGTATTGCAGGTATATTGATAAGGGCCTGTGGGAATTTACATGAGACCATTACATGCATAATCCAAGACCAATACATGTATATGTTGATGGCCCTTGCGGGCATCAAAGTAGAGCCCACTACGGGCATTTTTAAGAGTGTGTTGCAAGCATCTTAAGGGCATATGTGTGTCTCACATTTAATATTATGAAAGGATAGAAGGTGACATGGCATGAAATTAAAATTAAATAAGGTGACATGGCATGGCCAGAATTAAATAAATCATATTTGATTTATTTAATCATCTTAATGATAAAACTATAAATAGAAGACAAGTTTCATAGAAGACAAGAGTATAAATAGAAGACAAGTTTCATTTTTAAGGAAGCAATGTGTGAAGATTTCAGGAGATTGAGGAGAGCTTTGATTTCGGGGGTTAGGATGACTGCGGAAGGTTAGGTGAAGTAGTAGCAGCAACAGGATCAATGGTGCAGCAGTAAACTAATTTTTATCTCTAATCTTTTGGGCTTCACTAAGGCAACATCAGTGGTAGATTAATGACAGCATGACCATGGACAAATGAAGATATGTTTGGGGACAAAATGAGGACATGCTATTAAACATAATGAATATGATCAGATTATGGACATATTGCTAATGGACAAAATGATGACAATGTCACCTACAGCAAATTGATGATGGAAATTTATCTCATCATTGGTCAAGTAAGAATGGTAGATTTTGGAAATTTCTCTCCCATTTCTATAATCATTAGAGGTCTAGGATGCCTAAAGTGAACATGAACACATGTTTATAGTCTTATTAGGTTTTCATGTTTTATAAGGTTTCACTTTTGTTTGGTTGGATTATATGAATTTATAGCTCTAAAATAATTTAGACAATATGATAAACACAACTGTAAAATCCGATGATAATATGGTAATTACTCAGTGCTAATTAATTTGTAATTACTGAACACAAATTAATTGTAACTGGATCTAATTATTCAAAGTAAAGAAGTTACCTGTGTATATGGTGCCACAATCTCCTCTGCTGCTGCCATGGCTTGGTCTAGGTCAAAGGAACCGATGTCCTCCCACCTGGAGGATGGAGACTCGGCCCTGAATAACTCTACATTAAAACAAATAAAGTCAACAATGTGTAATTCAAAGTTAAATATATTAAACAATGCGATATCAAATAAAATACAACAAATACTTGAACATTAAATAAAACAATAGCTAACTTGCTCCATGTAGCTCTTTGTGGCATGTTGTTTTGTAGGACCATGGCAAGAATGAACACAATGACAACAACGATGTGCTGTTGTTCCCGTAGAACTAGATGGCTCCGCCTGGGTTCCACTTGCACCTGGCATGTCCTGACTACCACCCATAGACCGTGTAGTTGTGTGTGTCTCATCGATGTCCTCCCGGCTCTGTGAAGACATAGCCACAAATGTGGTATGCCTAAGCAAATGGTGTGTGGCACATCTAAATGAGTCATCAATCTCATCTAGGCCCCTACCAAACCCGGGTGGCTGCGGCAAGGGGTTTGGCTCTCTCCTGGGTGCAGGAGGTCCTCTATGTAGGTTGTGGCGGGCATGGAGTCGATCTTGGACAGAGCCAAGACCGACACCCTGAAACTCAGTGATATCAAAATAGCTGACATGGTAGCCTAGCTCAAACTCAACCCACAATTTCCAAAGGAAATACTATGGGATCTCCAAATTATTGCATGGGGGCCTGTCAAACACAATAAACCATCTCTTTCTCCAGTTATCTCTCCATGACTGGTAAATACACCAGTCCATGTAAACCCATCTCTTCCTCACATTTGGAGGTTGTCCTATCGTGGGAACTATGAATTTGTTGTACAACTGGGCTTTGGTGATGTTGAGTTCTTTAATCTGTTCTTTGGACATCTCAGTGGAGTAGTGTTCCCTCATTCGAGCCCTGAATTGGCTCAGATTTATGATCTCACTATGGGAAATGTTGATGGATTCAATGATGTTTTGAAATGATGAAGCCAAGGAAACCCGAGAGGGTTCCTTGTTGATCTTCAATTCATCACTTAATACACTTAATTCATTTAAATCTTGGTGTAATTGATCTTCAAGGTTTTCATTCAGTTCATTGTCCGTTCCAATGTTGTCTTCTGATGGTCCAGTTTCATTGGTTTCATCTGATGGTTCAAATGTGTTTGTCATCTTATTAGGTGTAGTTAATCTGCAATGAAAATTTTTTGGTTTTTTAATGGATTGTAATTTTTTTTTAAAATTAAAATTGAAATGGAAAAATAAAATAAAAAAATAACAGCAAATACATGGTTCGTTGAGCACTTACCTGGAGGCAACGTCGGCAAGGTGGTGGAGGTTCGAATTGATGGCGTTGAGGAGGCCTTTGGGTGCACCATGATGCACTCACGGGGTGCTCGTTTAGCCGCTCTGCGCTCGCGGGTTTGTTGAAAATGACAAACTCGTGCTCTGTTTTTTTATAAAAAAAACTGGGGCGTGCATGCGTCATTAACGCGTGTGCACAGTTTTGTGCGTACGTGTTAATAACACGTGCGCACACCTTTTGTCCACGTTGACTCAACGACGTGGATGTTTGACATTGCTGAAGGAGGGACGCGTGTGCGTGTTTGGATGTGTGTGCGCATCCCTTTTTTTTCCCACTCACGCACTCCTATTGCACACTTTTTGGGTACTAGCTTCGTGCGGGTACCCTTCTGTAAATCCTTCTAAATCCCTAGCTAGCTCTAATTTTCATTTAGGTGGTTATTTAATTAGAGGGAAATCTCTAAACATATGTTTGTGCTCACGGAACCTTTGACAATGAAATGGGATGCGATCATAGTCAATTACTTGTATCAACTCTGTATCTTAATAGCTTAAGCATATCGAATCTGGTAATGCCAGGGAAATATTCATATACACACAAATCCCAGCAAAAATGGTCTATAATCCTTGCTTCATTATTTCAGCAATCTTCAAAAAGGACCCGAGTTCATTACCTATTATTGCCAATTTTTTCTCATCATAAAATTCATGTGGAAATGAGTAAAGCCTAATCCAAAATGGTATTGAATACAAATCCTCTTCTCATGGCAAAAGCATTCCATCTAGTCTCTTCAAAACAAACTCACGGAGTTAAACAAATAAGGGCCATTTTCATTCACCTGATTTTTGTCCATCGGGATGATAAAGCTTGAAGTAGAAAATCCTTTGGATCCCAATTTAAGCTCAAAAGGGCCCTTTGGTTTCCATTTTTTCACGACCCACTTGTTGAGAGATTTCTCCATTGGCCGAAAACCCATAAACTTCCCTATCATAGCAGGGTCCCTCATAAATTGATTATATTTTCCTATCTTGAAGGAGGTACCCTGCGAGAGAAGGATCTATCGCGGGAATCGATCTTTCGTGCACCACATTTGTTGATGGCTGCATTGAATGGGAATTGCCTAGCCCTTCTTTTCCCACAAATGGCATTGCAACTAGTTCTTTACCCATGCCATTTCCACCCTTAAACTGAGATCCTCTATTGAATCACCCATTAACCATTTCTTTGTAGGAGGGAGCTCCACTCCCTCCATCCCTCATTCCCATTAGGGCATTTACCGACCAAGCAAATCTGAAAACCCTAGAAACCGTCACTTAGGTCTATTTGAATCCTATGTCACCTATTAAATATTATAATGTTAAGAAAATTACGAAAGTAATTATAAAAAATAATTTTTCCAAGATAATATTTAATTTCAAATTAAATATTGACCTATTTCTGCGTGCATTTGATTAACTTTTGATAAATGTTTCATTCATATTCTTGTAACCATCTAAAACTCTAGTGTTGCTTTTTATTTAAACGATATCATTCATTTCAATGATATATATCTCTGGAATATTTAAATGCATACAATTAACTATGGATCTAATATATGGAATCGTTGAAGCGGAAAGAGAGGCCGTTAATGAAATCAAAGCTAAATACATAGCTTTTTTTCTCAAACTTAGTGAAAAGGGCACTCTTACAAGCTATAAAGAGCAGATTTACGGATTAATGCAAAACTGATAGACACTGCGTAATACAAGCAGTAGCAGGTATGTAGAACAGTCTTTGAATTCGTCCTCACTTCCCAAAATAAGATTCCAAGTATTTAACATCATCTTCAGAATTGACTTTGGAGTTGTCTGATTTTCTCTTCTTTCAATGTGATTTCACATTCAAGGAGATCTGAACTAATCCCGATGGAAAAATTTATCGCCTTCATCTGTATCAACAACTGAAACGCGCGGCGCCGACGGTGTCTATTACCATGTTATGGCAGGCCGAAGGAGCCGAGGGAGTATAACCGCTCTTTGGAAGCTTATCTTCGATTAAACCTGCATCAATGGTGGCCGCCTTATTGGATTCTTGAATATAAGTTTCAGACATGTTATTGGTATCAGAGTTGTCCTTAATTTGGGAGTCAGCAGTGACTTCGTGGAGGAAATTAGGCCTGGAGCTTGCTGTTGGAAAGAGCGCAGAGATAATTAGGAGAACGCATATTATGATGCTGTACATCGCCCTGGCCGCCATGCTAGACTTTCAATAAATATCTCGGTTTGTCAATGGACTGGACAATATAGACGCAATCCACGCTATTTATTGAATAATAATAAACCGGATGCACGATCTGTTTGTCAAGTAAAATGCAACGAGAGCTTATCTCCGAAAATAACAGAGAGATGAAAGGAAAAGTGAATGATTAGAAACGGGAAATAAAGCTGTATTTATAAGCGCTTCAAACCCATAATTTGACGACTTGGTGGCAGATGGTAAGTCTAAATTCCAACTATCCAACAACACATATGGTGGGTGGTTATCCGCGCATTCGTTGCTTTGATTTCGTTCAGTTTGACTTGGTTGCATTCAACACGATATATTCATTATTGACCCGACCTGCCTTTTTGATTTTGACAAAATCAAACGTGTGGTTTTTTAAAATTTGGATACAATCTACTTTGGAAAAGATGGAGTTGATATGATAGATATTGTTTATGGCATGGCAGTATTTTTAAAGTTTTATTTAATTTTTAATTAATATATAAATTATCAAAATTTCAAATCATTAAAATATTACTTTTTTATATTATTTAATTACAAATTTAAATAAAAAATATTATAAAATTAAACCATTTTATTTTAAATTACAACCATAAATCAATCGTTATTAAACAATGGTAGAAAGAATAATAAACCCACCACATAAATATCATAAATTCTAAAAATATGTATATAAATATGTTTCTACACAATATAATCCATATTAAACGTTAAAATAATTTATAGAAATAATTTGTTTAATTAAATCATTTTATAATAAATCGACATAAATTCATTTAATTCAATTTCATAGTGTCAAAAATAATCAAATTTACAACTTTTCATCATTAAACTACAACACGCATTCCTCTCACCACTATGCTATAACACATTCAAATTTCACTATTTTTTTCAAAGAAAAAAAATCATTTTTTTGCTATTTCATTAAATCAAAGAAAATGAAGGTTACATCAATAGAGCCACTCTCAAATAGTTCTACTCCTTCAAGAAAGAGTCCCAATATCTCCTATATCCTTAGAGGCATACATAACATGAACAAACTGATACAAAAAATATAGAGACCTTCCAAAAAGTCAACAACATAGATACCAAATATAAAAATAGATCAGCCTTATTTGTATAACATTAGGCCTACAACAAAATGCTCTCCTAACAGTCCAGTATTGAAATTAGCAATTTAACAAAGTAGTTCCTTCAAAAACCATAGAGCCTTCCAAATATTCTTAAAAAAACATGTATCCTTCCGGACCAAGAATGGCTTTTTTCGCCTCCTTGCTGAAACTCCTGAAAATTTGGGAAAAGGGAATCTCATAGAAAGTGACCATCAAATTTTGGATCCATTGACACTAATGAGCCAGCTGCATCACTTGAAGTTTGTATCTTCCCTTGGACCATTCTATGATGACCTTAGAGTCCCCAAGGGTTATAAAAAAAAGGTAAAGAACATTTGGTTTGCAAACTCAAGAAATCTCTGTATGGATTGAAATAGGTGGCAAGGACATGGTACATAAAATTTGACATCTTCATGAAGAGACAATTGTTTTGTAGGAGTGAAGCTAATAATTTTGCATACTATAAGGTATTTCATGATGGTAGTTTGATTATCTTTCTATTGTATGTTGATGATATTCTTTTTGTAGGACCCAGCACAAAGACAATCATCAATCTTAAGGCTCATTTGGCTAGGAAATTCAAAATCTAGGACTTAGGAGGAACAAACCAAATTCTAGGGATGAATATACACAAGGAGAGAACATGTAAGAAGATCTAGTTAGGTGAAAAGTCATATATAGGAAATATTTTGTAGTGCTTCAATATGGAGAATGAAAAACCAATTTGCATCCCACTTTCTACACACTTCAATTTGTATTTCAAATAGTATCCTAACCCAGAAGTAGAGAATACATAAATTTATCATGTACCATACTCATTAATAGCATACTGGAGCCTCATGTTCTCCACATTGAGAACTAGATTAAATATTTCCCAAGCACTAGGATGATTTGTTAGCTAGTTCATAGAAAATCCTATAGATTGTTGTCAAGTGGATATTAAGATACTTAAGATGCACTTCAGATACTTGTATTTTATACAAGTCAACATGTTTACAAATTAAACATTTTGCAAATTCTAATTTTGGCGAAGATAGAGATGGAAGGGAGTCCACTATAAGATATAATTTCAATCTTACTCATGGAGTTGTAAGCTAGACATCTACGTTATAGCTAGTGGTGGATTTACCAACCATCAAAGAAAAATAATTCATATATAGTGAATGATCCCAACAAAAAGGAAATATAGCGATACAAGGGAACATTATTTTTAATTTTGATAGTCAAAGTGTTATTCACTTAGTGAAGAATCTAACATTTCATGATCTCACAAAACATATTGATATTAAGTAACATTTCATAATAAAATTTGTAGAAGAAGGTAGGATTATGTTGGATGTGAATACTACATATATGCTTACAAATATGATCAGGATAGAGAAGTTTGAATGGTGCAAAACTTCTCTAGGTTTTCTGAAAATGTGATGAAGGAAGCATTAGGCAATTGGCAAGTGGATGAAAAACATTGTTGAGGAATTTCCTTTATATCGAATTCAAGTGGGAGAATGTTAGGAGGTGAATTCAATAGCTACATGTTTATCCTCACACATAATTTGTATATGTCGAGGGGAGTTTCACAGGGTTCCAATTAAGTTCCCTTACCAGGGGGTGCAGTGGTTGAGCCCCTGAGGTGAAATTTTTTGGAACCATGCAATATATTCCATTTCCTTCTTGAAGCCTCTTATGTATTTTATAAAAGGGAATGAACCTTGGCATTTTTATGGTACAATAAATCATTGCAATTTCTTTTCCAAGTAATAATAAAATTTGAAGTTGTCACTGCCCCATGGTTTTACCTATGCAGTGTGGGTTTCCACATAAATATCGAGTTCTATTATTATTGTTGTTTTATTCTATTTTTGTATTTTTCTACCATAAACAAATTAATATGTTATGTGATCAATTTATATGTACTTAATGGTGACCATTTGTAAGTCCTACACATATGGAATTCATATTGTAGTTCTTTGATAATAACCCTCATTTTTTTTATGTTCTATTTTGTTTGCTTGGTCAACTTGTCCCCTTTGGGCACACTATTTTTCCTTGGCCAATTTTTAGTGTTCGGACTATGTTTCCCTAGTTAGCATTCCTTTGCTTGGGGTATGTCTCTCCTAGCCTATAAATATTTCCTTTCCACGCTTGGTACATATTTATCCCTAGAAAATTTCATAGTGCCTTAGTTTGAATCACCTTCTAGATGAATAGATTGATATGATTTAGTTTCAAGTCACCTCCATAAAAATATCCTTCCCTTGGAGGTTTTGGGGGTGTTCTCTAAGCCATATTTTTTTATTTATATACTAGAATTGTTGGTTATGGTTCACTCATATATTTTAAACAAAGGGTGATTTTCCTTACCTTGTATATAATCTGGCCTTGACACCTATTTTTTATATTATCAACATCTATAGTTTGACTATTACAAAGAGGGAACATCTTCTACAATGAGTTCAATGGCTAGATTCACCATCCAATTATTCTCAAATCTATTTATGTTGTACACCTACATTATTTTAGATGCCTTTTTGTAGCACATTGAAACTTTGCCATATTTGATTGAGAATCAAGTAAAAGAACAAAATATTTCAAATATAACATGAGATGAAATATTGACATCACTACACCAAGAGAGGTACTCTACAACCCAATATGGAGTATATGCTGTCAAGTAACATGGATAACGTGTGGAAACTATAACCCACATCACAAAAACTTAACATGTTGGCTTATAAAACCAAAAACTTCAAACCAATATAGTTCCATCATAAACCTAGATCTATCAAGAACAAAAAGGGATCAATTTTTTTGGGGTGCAATTATTTTTATATTAATTTATTTACACATCAAGAAAAAATTACACCTCAAGAAATTGGATCCCTCTCGATGCTTGATAGATTTGGGTTTAAGGTAGATCTATGCCAGTAGCATTAAAGGGACAACCAAATTCTCATAATAAACCAATTAGTGGAAAACATTATAATGTACACATTAATACCAAGTGTCGAACATGGTGGTAGCTTATTTATGAGAAGAGATGTGGTGCCTATGATCATTTGCAAAAACCAATATGAGGTTGTTCAACTACATTTTATAATTATTCCAATTAAGAAACAAAAACTTTAATATGCAATAACCATAACCCTAACATGAAGTTATGGCATAGTGGAAATGTTGGGCTGGATGAATCTAGCTATCCGAGAAAAGGGGAATCTGAGTGAAGTTCATAAAGTTTCTTTTGGTTCTTTATTTGGGTATTTTTTAATATTATCGGAAAGAAAAACCTTGAAAAGTGCACATAAAGGCCTTAAAAAACCATGACTTGGAAAATTTTGGTATCAAGACTATTATGAAATGGCTCTCTATATTAAATCACTCATGAATGAGTGATATCCTTCCATCTTCCTATGGTCTTAGTCTTTCTATGATATTCTATCTCCATAAACCTGTTGATTGTTGGAGGATGCTATAGCTGGTGTATCCTCTTTATTGGTTTAAATTTCCCTTTATTGGATAATTCAATTGTATCTTGCAGTCATATCGATCTATCATTTCACACTTTGGTCAAAATTCATTCCCACCTCAAAGGAAGCTACAATACATGTATCTTGTGGTCACATGGATGTATCTTGTAACGCATTAGTCTTCATATCCACCTCAGAGGAAGCTTGAGTAGAAATATATGAGAAAGGAGGTAATATTCTCTATTAAAGTTACATTGGGTAACATATACATGTAGTTTATATAGATCTATATTTAGTTTTCTGTGTGTGGATGGTTTTCTTGTTATTATCTTTCTTTGATATTATCCTTGCTTGTTTCTACAAGGGGAAGCATGACATCACTTGTAGGTCATGTAGTTCTAACTACTTAATTTTCCTATTTTCCATTAGGTTAGATTAGTTTAGGAAAAACAACAGTTAAGGTTCTCACATGCTTAGGTGGGAAATAAACCTAGGATCCTTTCCCAGATTGCTTAATCACTAACAAATCAAGTTGATTAATTTTTCTCCAAAATAAGTGGATGAATGTAAAGGTGGGCATGCAGCTAGGAGAGGGTGGCCCTTTTAATAAGATACACTACCTAGTAGTTAATCCTAATTTGAGTGAAGACAAACCTCCTTACTTTCACCAATGTCAAAATAATTTACATGGAGACCATGAATAAAATCAACCCATAATTTCCAAACAAAATACAAGGCAGGGGGAATTTAAAGGATCCATATTTGTCTTAAAGTGTAGAAACCCTGGCAAATCTTACTAATTTCTAAATTCCCAGCAATAAAATGCATGGTCATATTTTGTAAAAATGTTCAAGTTTCTAAGGATTTTATATAGTTCTCGATAATTTTACCAATTTTTAGAGTAAAAACAAAATTGTCCCATGGAATTTGGGTGAACATTTAGAAAAAAAGGGAATTGGCAAATATTTTTTTAGAAAAATACATAAAAATTAAGCCATGGGCCAATTTTTTCCCCAAAAGTATCCTTGATATAAGGTACCTTGTTATTTTAAGGAGGTTTATCAAATACCATAAACCATCATTTGATCTAATTTTCTTTCCATGGTTGGAGTGTGCACAAATTCATACAAGATGCCTCATTCTTGAATTAGGTGGTTGGTTGGTTCAAGGGTCAATCAACAATTGAACAATGGATTCTTTGTTTACATTCAATTTTTTAACCTCTTCCTCACTAATTCCACTTTAGTAAACTCTCTCATCTCATCCATATAGTCATATATATAAGATAATTGGCCATGGTCATGGCCAACGGTAGCAACAATGGTGTCAAGGGAAGTGGTCAATGACAGATGAAATGGTTCTCTTATGTTCCTAACTAGTTCCCTAATTAAGTTTATAAGATCATATAACATTTGATTTATTTCAATGTATAGGTATTGTGGAGTTTAAGGATTTTTTTGTTTTTGGATTAGGATTTTTCACCATCTTTGTGGAATAAGAACTATAGTTCAACAATTAAAACATATTTTGTAAAACATATGAAAATATCTAAAATGTAAAAACTATAATGGTAAGAAAATAAAACTTTCCCCTAAACACTTCATGGAAATGCATGGCTATATGTACTTGGCATTTTAGCTCCTATAATTCACGCACGTTTGTTAAATGCTTAAAAATCATCAACAATATTGGAAGGGCCCAATAAAAAAACTAGAAATTAGCCCTTTTTTGTTTATATATGGAGGAACATGCATGCATTCCTAGTGTGTACACTTAGGAATGTGCACATATTCTTAACATGTGCATGTTGTTTCATTTTTTTAAAGATGGATGTGGAATTTCAAATATACATGGCACAATGGTGTGGAGGTTCAATGGGGATGGAGGGGGAAGCCTATTTAAAAAGGAATGTCTTCACGGTCCTAAAAGTGCACGTGCATTTCTAATTAAGCAATGAGCACATGTTCCTAATGTAATGAAAAGGGGAACCAACTTCCTACAAGCCCCTTAGATTGTCATAGACTTACTCTTCACTAGTAGTAAATATTATAAGAAAATTTTGGATTTGCTATAATTTCCTCCAAGTCTACTTAGAAATATCCTACTCTTCATAACCATACAAAATTAATGGGATGATAAGCATGTCAAAGACAAACTTTTCTAATCAATTTTCAACACTATAGTCCTAGTTCCTCTTATAATGGATGTCGATTTCAAGATATTTATATGAAGTGAGAACTTAAGCTTCTTACATGAGAGTTCCTTACTAAAATAAAAATTTCATCTTCATATAGGAGGATGATTCTCAACCTTTCAAGGTCTATGAGGAATCCAATGTAAAACACTTTGGGAATTGGAAGCTGATTTTCTCATAATATTTTTTCATAAGACAAGTATGAACTATACAATAATTATGCGGATAGGCATACATATATCTTAGAATTTGGGGTGGAATACCACCTATGGTTTTCTTAGATTGAAGGAGGATAGGACAAGCATATGGTGTAGATTGATTTTATGTTTGTCGTTCAAAATTCCAAATAAACAATTATAAAATAAAAATAAATTAAAGAATGAGTTTAACTAAGGCCGACTTTTTTTTTAATAGTTAAAGTTAAAAGAGAAAGTTATTTCAATTATTTAATACTAATCTAGTTAATTCAACTCCAAGATCAAGGGCAATTTCTCGAGCTCATTTCAATTATTTAATAATAAAGAGTGAGTCCAATGAGTTTATTTCATTTATTTAATAATAAAAAGTGAGTTCAACAACGAGCTTAAGGGCGAGTTCCCAAGTTCATTTCAATTATTTAGTAATAAAGACTAATTTTAACTCCCAAGTTTATTTTAGTTATTTAATAATAAGGAGTGAGTTCAACTAGTTCATTTCAGTTATTTAATAATAAAGAGTGAATTCAACCACGAGCTCGAGGGTGAGTTCTTGCTCATTTCAATTATTTAATGATAAAGAACGAGTTCATTGAATTCATTTCAATTATTTAATAATAAATAGTAACTTCAACAACCAGCTTAAAGGTGAGTTTCCCAGTTTTTTAAAAGTGGAAGGGTGACTTATTTCGATTATTTAATAATGATTTACTTCAATTCCAAACTGAAGGGTGAGTTCTAGATTTCATTTCAATTATTTAATAATAAAGAGTGAGTCCAACAAGTTTATTTCATTTATTTAATAATAAAAAGTTAGTTCAACAACAAGCTCAAGGCTGAGTTCCAATTCATTTCAATTATTTAATAATAAAGATTGACTTCAATGACCAACTTAAAAGCGATTTTCTGAGTTTTTAAAGAGTGGAAGGGTGAGTTATTTCAATTATTTAATAATAAAGACGGAGTTCAACTCTCATATTATATTTTATATTTATATCTATTATATATAATATATTATATACTTATATATAATATATTATACATATAATATATATACTACTATTAACCTATATATATATATCACCTTACTCTAATACACACATATTACATACTAATGTATACTATAACTATCACATTATATTATATACATACATAATTGAAATACACATAACTATTACATAACCCATAATTATATATACATACACATCTAACATATTAATTGAAATTTGTACACCATATTCATACATATTATATATAATATAACCACATATATACTTATGATTATATACTCTACTAATACACCACATAATTGAGTTCAACTCTTGAGTTTATTTCAATTATTTAATATTAAAAAGTGATTTCAAGGAGTTCATTTCAATTATTTAATAATAAAGAATGACTTCAACCACTCGCTCTCAAGTTCATTTCAATTATTTAGTACTAAAGAGTGACTTCAACGACAAGCTTAAAAGTGAGTTTCCGAGTTTTTTAAAAGTGGAAGGGTAAATTAATTCATTGTCCATTCCTCGATTGAAGGGTGATTTCTCTTTCAACTATGTCTCATGCTCCTTCGTGGCAAGTGATGGACTCGGAGGATGGTTTCCAAACGATGCTACTCTCCATCATTGGGATGCTCTAGGTGTTAACATGTTTCAAAATGTTGTTTCTCTCTTCCATCGAGGTGCAAAAATGAAACAAGTGAGCTTGAAAAGTATGTGAGTAACAAGCACGACATGTTAATGTAGAGAACTCTAGAGCCTTGGAGCCTTGGACTTATGAAATGCATTTATATTGGGTTATTGTGGGTAGCTTCGTCGTTGCATTCACATCTGACCAGGTGGTATAAATATAATATTTCTTCCTTCGATGGCCTAATTCTTTGTTTAATTTATGCACACATATCTATCCTTTTGTTTCTAATATTCTACTAACCTAGTTGTGGGAATTTTAATGTGTAGGCGGAAATACTCAGATCTCTAGATCAAGAGTTACTAACTAAGATATGGCATTTATATTTGGACTGGGATAAGTTTTCTATGTATTACTAATTGTTACATTTTCTTAGCTATCAATATCCACATGATTTTGGGTTTCAATATGCTTTGTTTTGGCCTACGATCTTTGCTTTTGTGCTAAGAAATGTCTTGCTGTGATTCATTGGTTATAAGGGTTGAGCTTTCAATCTTATTCAATTTATTCGTTATGCTTATCGGTGATTCATTTTTCCTTTTAGTGAAAAAAGGTCAAATTTGTTGGTATGAACATATGAGGTTGTTGAATTTTGTTTGCATATGAGTTGTTTTGTCGATATTTTACTCTCTATGTTAACAGTTTATGTGTGTTTATGCAAATGCAAAAGAACCTTGAATCTTTCTTTCAATGAGAAGACAATGGAGGTATTGTTGTTTGTAGCCACTACTTCTGACATCGGCTAAGTGAGTCTTGCCGATAATCATATAAATGATGCCATATTTTTATGTTTGTTGATGCTTAGACATTGATGGATTCAAAGATTTGTTGGTCGAAATTTCTTTTTGATTTATAGGCATTTTGATGATCTTGCTATTGTTGTTGGAAAGAGTGTGTGTGGTGACAGTTGCAAGTGTGTACACAACTATACCTCTAACTCAATAATTAATAACATAATACCTCTCACGCGATGATTAATAACATATATATGATGGAGACATGTTATTGTTAGATATGTTATACATGTCTTTTAATAAGTCATACCATAAGTTGCGGATGACCTATTGGCATACCTATCCACTTGGTATTAATTGGTATTAATGCGGATGTGTTTTTTTTTTTAAATGGAGGAATGAATATATGTTATGGGCTTCCCTGGCAGGATCAGATTTGAATCTTGATCACTTGAGATAATTTACATGATGATAAAGCTGCGCATGCATGCATTTATTAGTTGTATATCATGTGCAGATTTGATGTCAAAAGGTTTGTATGGCCTCCATGCTATGTTGATCTATCCATTTTTTTAATAAAATGATTGATTGGGCAGTTGATAATTTAAAAAATAAAAATATAAAATGCAAAAAAAATAAAAATATAAAATTGCATTGCAAAGTTTTTATGCACTCAAAGACTCTGAATTGATTCTTTACTTGCGAACTTGCTTCTCTTGCAGTTTCTCATTCATCCATTCTTTATTACATAAAAGGGGCGAGGTCTGGCTATGATGTCCTCCAAAACAAAAACCAATTACCTCCCTTTTATTTAGTTAAACACATAACTTAGACATAGTATGCATATTCTCTTATTCATGACTACTCACTTAAATGCTGCTGCCCGTCATGGAATAGCCTGTCCACCCACCACCAGTAAAACAACACATATATCTTAGATTCATCATTCAATGTGGCATGGAATAACACAAATGTAATAAGAGCAAAACATTGACATGAATGAATGAAGGATTTGCATAACCATGTTATTCTAAAACGCCGCAGGACAGCAGGTTCCCACACAAAGCCACACAAATTGATCACTACTCGTTAATGGAGTGACTTACGAGAGTGGTGTTGAATGTTGCAGCGGCGGGGGGGCTGGCGGACGTTGCAGGTATTCGGAAGGTCTTCGGCTCTCTCCATCACCTCCTCCTCCTCCTCTTCCCGTCCGCGCCCTTCGCGGCGGCTGCGGCGGCGGCGTTGATTAAGTTGTGAATCAAAATCCATGGATTGATCGACTGTTTGCTGTATGGCTCGGCATCGGCATTGTGGAGACATTCTTTGCAATTCCTCGCAGCATCTTTCCGATGGTTGGTCTCTCCGCTGCTCGAAGTAGTCCCGGCAATCAGACAATCTCTGCGGGTCGCACGACCGTCGTTGCTGTTGCATGTCGTCTAGTCCATACATATTGTCTTCATCTGCAGCAACACTTGGGGTGCCCCACTGAAGGAGGAGGAGAAGGACCACGCCTAAACTCACCCATTTAAGCGTCACCATCGTGGACGTCGGAGAGGAGTAGACACCCATTGTTTTTCTTTCTTCGTTACAGCGATTGACGGAATACAAGTGCGAAGGATGGAAGAGTCGGTGCGTATTAACGTTGTATTTATGGAAGCCGTCGAAGGGAAGATTGCAATCAACAAAACACGAAGCGGAAGCAGAGAGGAACAGATGCGGTGCATGCAGCCTCTGAGTCTCCACGTCCCAAGCAAACGCAACGAAAAGCAAATAAAGAACGCCTGGCTGCCTCAGTTTCCAATGGCCGCGTCTTTCAAAAACAGAGAAGAATCTTGTAGGCGGACAGAGCTCTTATGGCACTTTTATTAGTACGTTATATGTTGAATTCAATGTGTAATAAGGCAATTTTACCACACCATTAATACTTCTACTGCCATGCACGTATGCGACACAAAGTTGACGAAAAGCAAAACGGTCTATAATTTGTCAACTATTTAATAACAAATATTTAAATAAATCTACAATTAAATATTTATTATAATAAAAATATTATAATTAATTATTTTCTTAAATTCATATGAATGTGAAAATGCATATTTTTTTATCAAATAAATATGATGGATGCTTGGGAGTCTCCACGTCCCAAGCAAACGCGACGAAAAGCAAATAAAGAACGCCTGGCTGCCTCAGTTTCCAATGGCCGCGTCTTTCAAAAACAGAGAAGAATCTTGTAGGCGGACAGAGGCGACATGTAGGTAGGTAGCGTCCCAACGACGTGACTGACATAAGAGTATGGCAATGTGTAACAAGGCAATTTTACCACACCATTAATACTTTACTGCCATGCACGTATGCGACACAAAGTTGATGAAAAAAATATTTAAATAAATCTACAATTAAATATTTATTATAATTAAAAAAATATAATTAATTATTTTCTTAAATTCATATTCATATGAATGTGAAAATGCATATTTTTTATCAAATAAATATGATGGATGCCAACATTATAATTTCTAGACCATAAAAATAACATCTAAATACATCAATATATAATTTCAAATACTATCAATATAATTTCAAATTTGCACACTTAAATTTAAACATCTATAAAAAAAAAATGAACGAACTCCATAAGAGCACACTCCAACCCATCAATTTTGTGTATTTAGTCTTTCTCTATGAGTTAAAAAACTAATTATTATAATTATAGAGTTTTGTTGAACATTACTAAAGACTCCTTAATAAGAGCTTAAAGTTTAGTTTTAGTGAGAGCTTAAGGTTTAGTTTTTTACAAGCTTGTTAAGTTTTACTTTCTATAAAAATATAATATCACATATATTTTCATCATGATGGTTGGGACTATTTATCTTACCAATCCGTATATATGTCATTAAAGTCATGTCATCCTAGCTAATAATTTGTAGGGCTTTAGATCTACTTAATAATATTGAACATTAGATTAGCTAGATAGGAAGCATGGTTGTTCAACCACCTTTAAGTTTAGTCAGATAGGAAGTATGGTAGTTTAGCCATCAATCACTTAATCCAAGTAGGCATTGTGTATTGCGAATAGAGTTGTCCATATTTGCATTGAAGAAGTTTGCAAGAAAGTAGTTATGGTATCGTATCCAATCAATTCCAGATTTAATTGTGCACTGACTACATTGAATAACATCGCTTAGCGTCGCCTAATAGAAGCCGCATAGAAGAAATGAAAAATCGGCTAAGTGTTGAGGACACCGTAGATAGGTCCGATGAAATAATCCCAAGAGCAAATCTAGTGATGACACATGGAAACAACAAAGAGGGTGTCAGAGTAGAGAATCAATGTGATCAACAAAAGTTGCATGGATAAACCCCAATGGAGAAGCCCTGATAGAAAATCAAGAGTCGACATGTGGCAGAAGCTGAGAGGCATTGAAGGTTATCCAACATAGTTTTTAATAAGGTTGCTCAAGAGGAGTCTCAACAAAGAACATCGATAGAGAAGTCATGATGAAATGAAAAGTGTCGGACGTATATTGTTCATCGAAGTATATCATCAAATATGGCAAGGATTTGGGAACGTCGTGGAAGCATCAACAAAATTTTACCGGAGGTGTGTTTTTGGGATGCAAAAGAGTGCACGAGTGGATAAAGCCAATGAGAAAGGGGTGATGCATCATAGGGGCATTCGAGAAAGTTTATCATAGTTGTATGTTGGAGTTACAGTGAAGTAGTTTGTTGTAAAGTGTTGATGGATAGGGGCGACAACCCAACATCGACGATGTATCGATGAGATCACATCGAAGCTACATGGAGGTGTCGATTAGGCGATGACCAATGGAGGAACCCTAATAGATCATCATGGATATATATTAGCATTATCGATTAGTGGAACCAAGTTGAAGGCCGATGGAGGACTCTTGATGGGATATGCATCAACACTGTAGTGTTCGGTAGCAGAATTGTGAGTCACCACAAGGAGGTATAATGGAGAAGGCTGATAGGCATTTCCCGTGAGCCAGTCATATATTGACATGTGGCATGATTTTGGAGTATTTGAAAAGTTGTTTGTGGAGCTTGATAGTTAATCGGTGGATGGATTTCCTGTATGTTTGTTGCTATGTTTGTAATGATTCCGGCTTGATGAATATTTTGGTCGCCATGAAATTTGTCCACATGTGCATATAAAGGAAGTTTGTAATCTTATTTATGTGCAATGAATAGAATTGGGTTCTATTCTTCTATGTTCTCTATGTTTGTTTGCATTAGTTTGGTGCTAGAGTGGTTTTATCTCTACCCCATATCTAACAATTGGTATCAGAGCAGGAAAATGCTGTTGAGCAAGTCTCCACTAATTATGTTTGGAGGTGAATCCAACCAGTAGAGTTGAATACAAATCACTATTGCTAGTGTTGATCTTTGCTCTATCGTGTGTAGATAGTTTGGGTTTATTCAACTAGTTAGTTTGAAGGGAGATTCGTGTTCTCCATTAAGCATTTTTTTTTGTTGTCTATTGTGTTAATGTGAAGTAAGTCCCTAATGTAGTAGAAGCAATGAGTCATGTTTTGTGGTATATGTAGTGTCTTGTGAAGTCCAGCAGACACTAAAGATCAGTGTATTTGAAATTTGTGACTGAAAAAGAGAGGACCCAGGTGTATGGGTTGTATGTTTCAGTATTAGAGAGGCTGAAGAATGTGGCCAACTACCCGGTTAAGGTGAAAATTGTAGAGCAGCAATAAGTTGTAGAATCTATGGATCAAGATAGAAGAATGAACTAATTCAAGAGAAAAAATATAAGAGCCATGGAAAAATATTTTGCAAAGGTATATGGATAGGTTCCAATAGTAGCATAGGAGCATCGAATCCATGAAGTTGAAAGATTCCAGGTTGAAGATGATGGGAGAAGAACATATCATGGATCACCCCCACATTTTATTGGTAAGAATATTGATGTTTGTTTTGTTAAGATGGAAGTGTTCCTTTGTCAAGAAGGACTATGGAATTTTGTTATAAATGGATATTATGAGCCTAGAGATGAGGCTAGGGATGACTCAACATTATATTTAATCCAACAAGCTCTGGATTATAGTATTTTTAATGTTGTAGTTGAAACCACCACTGCAAAAGAAACATGGGAAAGTCTGAAGATGGAGTTCAACATAAGGGGGAGTGTTATAAGTCAATGATTAGATGAGTTATTGGTTGTAAAATAGTTTATGGAGAATCCTGCAGTAGATGTAGACGACAACCATTCTTTTAGTGAATCCCACTATGTATTAACATTAGTGGAGTTGAAGATGAGGTTCTCTTGGTAGAACTTGTGGAGAAGGTAGACGAACTCCATGTGGTATCAATGCTTGCAGAAGAGAAGATTGAATAAATCCATGTGTGTGCAGCTGAGCATGCACATGAGTATGGGGAATTCCATTGCTTACAAAAAATAGTGAATGATGGTGATGGCACAAAATTAGAGACTGGGTTCTTGCGCAAGGACCAACAAAGGGTACCACTATAGTCTAGTGTGATAGCATTTAAATCCCATGAAAGAAAAGGTCTCACTTGAAGCACAATGAATACCTATGTGTGATAAGGAGGGTTAACTACAAGGATAATCCTAAGAGGGTTGACGTTCTTCATATCTCAACAATGTTCCATTAACCATAACATGAATACATGAAAAGGAAATACGATCTATACATTAGACATCAAACACAATACAAATGATTCATACACAGAAAAATTAAGGGGGGGGATTACTTCATTTATATTACTAATAACTTCTACCACATTTCAAATCCATGGCTCTACAGCCTTACCATGAAATGACCCGTCGCAATATCATAAAGAACAAAAAACCCATACCCCAATTACATTATCCAAAACCCAGAAACATAAGCCTAAGGAATCATTGTTTCTCTGCTACAACTTGGTCTCAATCTGGTCCTCTTCTTCTCTTTTGTCTATCTTCTCTATATCTATATATTCTTATCTTCTTCTACTAATTCTCCTCCTCTGCTTGCCTCATGCTTCTTTAAATAGTTGTGGGATGAGTCCAAAATAATTGCAGTCATTAGGGGATTCCATAACTTCCACCACTTTACCCCATGATTCCTTTCGCACTTAGGGGCCTTTCCAAAAATGAAGGATCCAATGGGCTCTGAACACAAGTGTTGAATATCCCTTGAGTCAACTTGGAGATGTTCTGTAATACCCATATTTTGACCCTTAGCGTTTATTGGATTCAATGTAAATATTGTATACATGAAATGTGTGTTTTCCCTAGTGTAGAGCTAAAGGCGAAGGCCCCACTAGAGGATGTCCATGTTTTAATTAAGAGGAAAGTATTTGACATTATGTTTATCCATGTGCTATTAAGCCATGAGGTATTGTAAATGATGTAAATATTAAATATTGCAACAAAATACCAAGAAACTGGCTAAGGAGGAAACCAATGAGAAGGGGCCATGTGTATCCACTAGGGAGAGGTGTGGGGGTTGTGGTATTGGAACCCATTCTGCCACATGTTAATTTGTGAACCCATTTGAATCCCCATGCTGACATTTAATTCTACTGTAAGAGGGTGGTAGAGAAAACCAGTCCATGAGGTCGATGGAGTATGGATCAGCCCTACAAATATGTATGGCAAGGTATGGCTCTATTTTACTTGTCCCTTAAGCCACTCTACCTCCTGGGAATTTGCTCACCCTGAAACCTATCCTATTGCTTACCAAAGAACCTTAGTTACCACAAATTGTAGAGCCCAACCGTGAAACAAAAAGAGGAAGAAATCGCGATTCTGTGTAAGCACGAATTTTGAGAGCCGAAAGCACATAGAAACCCTGTGTAGGAGGAAAATCGATTGGGAAATCCATGGTTCAGACCCTAGAGATGAATTACAAAGCGTTAGAAGCTTAGAAAACCCCTGAGAGGACCCTGATTAGATAGAATAAGAACCAATTTGCGGGATAGAGTCTCATCCACAACCCTGAGAAGATTGCAGCTAGAATAACATAGAAAAGGGTTAGACATAGGTTGGGGTTTTCTTGATAAACCTAGTGAAGGCTAAAGTCTCATGAAAGCAACAGTTTGGACATTTCTATTCCCACCGTGAAAATCAATGGAGGGAAGGGGCCTTGAAGGGACTGTGCATCAGAGAAGAAGGCCTTCCTTGTGTTGGGTGAGGTAGGTATTGTGGGTGCCATATTTGCTGAGTAGTTTGAGATGCCTGTAGCTCTGTGGATGACCTCACTGTCTTAGAATCATCCCCTCTATCCCCTTACATGCTTGATAAAACCAATTGTATGTTGGCTTAGCATTGGTGTGGAGCCTTGACTATGAGAGAACCTATTTAGCCCTCCTTAGTGGATACACATCTCAGCTCGGGTGTGGTCTCTTAGCTGAAAGAGTATAGGCTGGGCAAAGACGTATGGTTGGGTGGAACGTTGCTCTCACTTAGCTAGTTACTTGGACAGTTCCATTTAAAGATAAGTGCTTATGTGGTGTAGAATGATATTAGTTTCCCTATGTTATTTTATGCTTGTTATGTTCAAGTTATTGAATGATTGATTACATGAAATTGATAAATAGGGAACTATGTATAAGCCTAAGTGTGAGGCTGAGTTCATGTTTGAATGCTCATCATTTGCATGAATTTAATGTACTGCTAACCTTATATGTTGTAGATGCATTGACTAGTTTTAGCTTCATAATATGTCTTTAGTTATGCATTGGATTCACCTTTAAGAGGGGCTTCTTGGATTCATCTGGACTTGGGGAAGGAAGTAGATAACCCCCCTGTTGTGTTTCATCACCCCTCTATGGGTTAGGTTAAGGGAAAATTCATTGCAGAAGGTAGGAAAATTTCCTCGCAGAAGGGTAATGATGCATTGAGGGATTTCGGACAGGACTTTAGTTGGAAAAATGACAAGGTTAGAGTACTCAGATGTGGTTGGGGACCACACTAGTGGATAGAGATCTCCAAGAGATTTCCAACGGTACCATACTTGTCCAATTTGGCCCAAGGATGAAGAAGTTATTGGGATGGATAGTGGACTGTAACAGGGCATGGCCAACTCCTGGCATTCTGCATCTGCATTGCGGAATGCTGAAGTCGGGATCATATTTTTGCAGCACTGGAAATTTTGGTGCCCCACATTTCTGACTTCCGCACTGCGGAATGCGGGAGTCAGGATCGTTAATTCTTCAGCACCGGATGTTTTGGCGCTTTGCAATTTTGACTTTTGCACAGTGGAATACAAAAGTCAGAGGTGCATTTCTTCAGCGACAGGTTTTTTGGTGCTCCGAAGTTCCCACTTCTGCACTGTGGAATGGGGAATTCGGGGGGTACATTTCTTTAGCGTCGGGTGTTTTGGCGCTCCACAGTTCTGAATTCCGCACCGCGAAATGCAGGAGTCAGGGGCACATTTCTTCAGTGTCGGGTGTTTTGACGCTCCACATTTATGACTTATGCACTGTGGAATGTGGAATTCGGGATCATAATTTGTTCTATGCCGGTGAATTGGTGCTCTGACTTTCCTAGTTCTGCATCGTGGATTAAGGAACTGCGGAAGTTGGAGGGGTGTTTTTCAATGTTCCGTATTTTGGGAATCTGATTTCTGAATTCCAACTGCGGATTGCGGTAGGGTGGATTGTGGATTGCGGATCGGAGGCCATTACAACTGTTTGTAAAACAAAGAGAATTTTGAAAAACAAAATGTATCAAGTTGTCTCCCATCGCTTCTGAAGGGCATGAAGGCAACTCGGGGACATGACACATTCCTAAATATTTTGCATCATCTATTGCAGGATATTCAAACAAAGGAGCCAACTCTAGTACTAAACAACAATGTTATTTAGCTTATGTATGAGGGAGGCCAAATAAAATCACCACATATCATAATTGAGAGTAATGCCTTCAAGAAATATTTCTTATATCTTGGTTGTGGCATTATAGGGAGTGAAGCCGATAGTGCTAATTGGTATTCAAAATATTCATCTCTAATATCATCTTTGGCAATGTCATTATGGGAGAAAAAATGACAATCTCTCTTTCACCAAGAGACCAAACTCCTTGAGAAAGCACATCAGTCATCCATAACAGTAAGTAGACTAAGAAAGTGAGACACAACATGAACACTAGTGTGGGAAGGAGATAGCATGAGCAAGCTTGAACTCCTTGGATTTCTCCATGCTAATGCTAGGAGCTCTTGCATAACTTTATTCATCAAATTATTCTTTTGTCGTGAAATTGACGTGTCGTGGTTTGGAGTAATCGAGCAGATGGAAATTAGGGGAACAACAGAGATTTGATTGGAGGGATAAGGGGCTTCATATAACAGAATACTATAAGGAGAGGGGCGAGGGAGATATATTCATGGAGATCATATGGTGGGATGTCAGGACAGGACTATAAAAATAGTATGATGGACTACTGGGGAAATGCATTCCTTTATAAAGATGTGAAATGATTGCAAGGTGGTGTTTTTTGGTGTGTGGATTGGATAGGGAAATGACGGGTCAGAGATTGAGTGACAGGTATAAGTCATTATTATTGCGTCTACATGAGACCCATCGTGTGTGGATTGATCCTGGCGTAACGGTTTGTGATACAAAATGTCAAAAGCAAGCGTTTAAGGGGGTGGTAATGATGGGTTGCTGAGTGATGCAATTACATGAATGTGATTTCGGGGTGGATGATGGTGTTGTGTAATCATGTGGGAAAAGGATTGAAATGATTACATCGTTAGTTGCAGGATTCAAGTGATGGTTTCAGATGGGTGAGCATTGATACAATTGATTTATTCATTAATGGATTTTTAATGATCAAAAGACAAGCTATAATGATGTGATGTGATAGATGACCTTAAACTGGTGGGTCCTCCAGACCACAATGGTGTGAATGAAATAACAAAAAACTTAACTGAAATGAACGACTAGAACTGAGAACTTCAAAAATCATAAGAGTAAAGAAACAAAATCCTAACTAATTCATTGCCAATTACAAGAGTGGCATCTTGCAGAATCACTGAGCATAATCATAGGGCTTGAGGTGTGTGCCATTCACCCAATATAGACTGAGAATACCATCAAGTTGTACTATCTTAATAGATACTAAAATATTTATATTTTTCGCAACAATAAAAGGTCCCAACCAATGCATCTAGAGCTTGTGTGGATGCTTCATGAACATGCTATCATAGAGTAAAAATTGGTCTCCTTACTTGAATCGTTTATGCTTTATGTTTATGTCATGATAGGAATTTTGTCGTTCTTTTTCAACTATTGCGTGATAGCTGGCTAAAAATCGGGTTTCTTCTAGTTCCATCAGCTCTACAAGTTGTTCCACAAAATAATATTCCTTTGTCATGTGTGTTGCATGTGCAATATAAAGAGTGGGAACCAAAAATTCCACTGGTACTATTTCTTCTCTATCATACACCGACTGGAACAGAGTCTATTTATGAAGTTTCTTTGTAGTGGTCATGTACTTCCGTAAGATAATTGGAACCAATAATCCCAATCGTCCTTGTTGCTGAAACATACTTTTGTCATCTTGATATCCATAATTATTTTAAAGGATTATACGGTGTCATTTTCTTATGGGTGTACATACTTATTTTGTGGTGTTGTATCAAAAATTCCTTCATCAACGCCCAAAAAGTTGTATTCAGGAAGTGCGTACCTTCGTCACTTGTAAGGCTTCTGTGACACCCGAACCGAGTGATAACGTTTTCGTAAATGAATTTAGTTGTTGTTTCTGCAGAACAATCTCGGATTGGTGCTACTTTGGCCCATCTCATTAGGTAGTATGTTGTGGTAATGATCCTTAAGCAAGTTGTAAGCTATCCAATCGCCCAAGTAAACCTCCAAAAAATTATGCAGAAAATCCCTAAAAGCTGCAATGAGGATCCTTAAGAAAATAATAGCTGCATTCTTCAATCCAAAAGGAATGACATTATAAGTAAGTGGTCCCCATTCTATTGTAAACAGTGTATTATTTTTATCTTTTTCCGCAGTTCTAACTTGGGGTGTCCTGAAAATCCATCTGTGAAGGAGTATGCCTCATTCCCTACCACTTAATTTAATACTTCGTTGCTCAAGGGTGTGGGGAATGGCTCATGGAAACAAATGGAACATTAATACTATGGTAATCAACACATACTCAAATATCCTCGGTGTTCTTCTTGCTTTGAATCACTATGGGACTAATCTAGTTCGAGTCATCCATTGGGAAAATCAAACCAACACTTAACATGTATTCAATTTCCTTTTTCACCTTCTGTTTCACTCAAGGATTCAATCTGTATGGCTGTTTCTTTTGCATGTTTGGCATCTAATTTTAGTGCAATCTTAATTTTGCCCAGATCTCCCTAGATCCCCCTGATCTCTCTAATTTTTTGTAGAAACTAATCTTCATATTTCTTCAATAATAATGTAATATAAGATACAATTTGTTCATCCCAATAGTTTCCTATAGCCACCATCTTTGGGTTATCTTTTGTGCCAATATTAACTTTATGAAGTTTCATTAGTTGTCTATAAGGTGCTTCAGTTTCTTTGGGTTTTCTTTAATATACTTCAGAGAATCCCTCCAACTCCTTGAAGCATGGAAAATTTTAGGGGCTAATATTATCCCATGGGCTAAATTTAGGGGTTTTAAATTTTTAATGGGATAATTTTTGTTAAACACCCGTTATGTATGATTAGCCCACATTTTTGTTTTATGAATAGAAGGTTAGCCCCATCAAATTTAAAAAGGGGAGGCAAGATAAAACAATTTTGCACCTCTAAAAATCGATTTAAACCTCTGTTTGCTCACGAAAATCATTAGGAAGCTCCAATTCGCCCCTGATTTCTAGAAATGTCAATTGCTAGGGCATCTTTCTACTTCTATTGATCATGGAAATCAAATTCAGAGTTATACTTGCAGATATTTTATGGGTTTAATATTGTTTTGCAAGTTTCTTTGTCCACATGAGAAGGGAATTTGATATTTACTATCAAGTCTTATAGTGATTCGTTTGCATCTAGGAGAGTTATGAATACCATAGCCTCAGATCCAAAGTTTCCCCAAGAAACATGGATATTGTGAAGTTCATGATCGACGATGTGAGAATAACGTTTATGTGGGTGTTTGGGGCATCATGCCTCGGGGATGTGACTTCATTCATTCTCGTGTATTTGGGTGTGCATGGGGCCATGTCACTTATTATAACCACTGCCATTTTTTTTCTAATTGTGTTTGTGTTCTCCTTTCCGGGACAAGCCATGGGTGGAGCAACTTGGAATCCCACTGTCTTTGCTGCTTCTTTTTCTTTGGGTGTTGTCAGGTATTTTGACATGTTTCTTGTTTTGTTTATTGAATTTTATGGTTCTCAAACTATTTTTGTAGGGTTGACATTGTATTTTGTGGATGGTTAGCATATTGTTGCGGTGTGAATGTCACTCTTTTAGTAATGGGGAATACATTAAATATGGACTTATAGAGCTGGAAAAATGGATATGTGAAGCATAAGAGAAGGTATGAAATGATTAATTCTGTTTTTCTAGCTTCCACGTAGAAAGGTGTATATGATGCTATGTTAGAATTGATGATATTGTGTGTTATTTGACTGACTCTTCCTCAATTCAGTACAGAGGGAAGTCTTGGGATGAATTGAGATACATAAGGAAAGATGTTAGTTTCTTGGTATGATTCTACAACACTTGTGATTCATTAAAAACATACCTATATGCACTGGTATTTCTCTCTTAAAATAATCTTTGGTAAGGTGTGTGCATAAATGAGGTGTTAGTGGGTTCTTCTAATAGCATGGAGATATAAATGAGGATCGAGGTGTTGGAGGGCCATCATATTAGCATTGATTCTATTTGTCATTGTGATGAAACTTTTTTCCAATAATATTCCTAGAGTATGGTGAATTTCTATGTACTGCGATAGTTGGAGTGAGGTACCAAACTACCACCAAAATGTTAGAAATAGTAATTACTCCTATTAGCACTAGCTTTAGCTTTTATATTTTATTTTTAGTTCTATTTAGAAGTTCAGTTTAGTTTAGGCATAAATCCTACATGCAAAAGATAGGTTAGATTTTTAGTTTTTTCAATAAGTGTTTAAATACACTTTCAATTTTTTATTGTAAGTGCAATTAGTTGATCTTTTGTTTATCAATAGAGATTGAAGAGTTGTAGCTCATTCTACATAATATTTGTGTTTATTTCTTCCTCCAACCTTCAGATTGGTATCAGATTGTTGGAAGAGATCGATCAGAGCGAGGAAGAAGATTGTGAGAGTGCAAGAGAAGTTGTAGATTCGAAGAAATTTGCAAAAAAAATTGCAGAAAAATTTTCACACCCCTCTCCTACATGAAGGCGCGAAAATATTTGGCAAAATTATAAAATAAAAATTTATGAAAAAAATTTGTGCCCCTAACATAGCTTCGAGGAGCGATAATTCATTGGATGTTTCGCGCCCTTGGAATAGGAGAATACGCGATAATTTGAGGTTTTTTCGCATGAAAGCATTCCTAAGAGATGTGGAAAAACTCATGATTTAAAATTCATGTGAACTTTTTTTTAAACTAGTTGTTTTTTTTTTCACGAGATCTTTTTAATTCATGTAAGGATTAAGTTAATGATTTTATATATCATATAATTTTTTTTTAAAGTTTTTTATTATAAATTTTTTTATAAAAGGTTGTGAAAAAGGGTGGAATTTAAAAAGAGAAGAGATTTTTTTTAAGTGCTTTTTTTAAACTTTTGTAAGAGGGCGAAGTGGATTTTTTTTAAAAGAGAATTTATTGAAAATCAAGGAGATTTTTTTTGAAAAAATCCAGTGAAAGACTCTACAACGTCTATGGCTTCTAGCAGCAACAATCAATGTCATATTTCTCCTCTTATGGGGAAAAAGGACTATGATGTCTGGGCCACGAGGATGGCATTTTATCTCAGAACAGAATATGTGTGGGAATATGTCGTGCATGGATATTCCAAACCAACAGATGATGCAATTTATCAAGTTCTATCAAATGGAGAAAAGGATATCCTCAGGATTCACAGGAAGAAGGATGCGAAGGAACCACATCACATAATGAACACTTTGGATAACGATGTATTTCCAAATATATCAGCCTCATTTCACGCCAAAGAAACATGGAAAACCTTGGAGACTAGTTATCAGGGTGCTAGTGAGGTACAAACAACTAAAATCCAAAACCTAAGAATAGATTTTGAATATCTGAAGATGAAAGAATCATACACAGTGGATTCTTTCATGACCCATGCCATGGGGATTTTTGATTAGTTGAATACCTATGGTGAAAATATTTAAGACTAAATGGTGGTTGAAAGGGTTATAAGATCCCTACCCAACAAATTTGATCTAAAATTTGCAGCAATTGAAGAAGCAAATGATCCGAGCACTCTCTCTATAGACGAGTTGACTATATCGATACAATTATACGAATACAGAATCAATAGGAATGAAGAGTTCCTCTCTTGAGAATTCTTTCAAAGCACAAGTCTCATTCTCAAAAGGCAGAGGAAGAGGCAGAGGCAGAGGAGGATCAAGAGGAAGAGGTAGAGGTGGTTGAAGTAATGGAAAGGAAGATCAAGATCACAATCATAACCATGAAGGTCGTAACTATGACAAAGAGGTCAGATAAATCTAATGTTAAGTGCTATTATTGCAATAATTTTGGCCATTATGTTAATGAATGTAAAAAGAAAAAGGATGATTAGGAAAAATAGAATGCTAATGTGAATAATACCTCTGAGAATAAAGAAGATATATTATTTCTTACATGTCATGTTGCACACGAAATCCCAAAGGGACTTTTTATTTTAGATAGTGGCTACAATAACCATATGACATGTGATAGAGATCTAATTGTAGACCTAGATGAATCAGTGAAGACAAAGGTCAAAGTCAACACAAATGGGGTAGTTCTAGTTCTTGGCAAAGGAGTGGTCAACATTCTGACCAAACAAGGCCAAGAGAAGACAATCACAGATGTATATTATGCCCCAGGATTGAATCATAATCTTCTTTGCATTGGGAAACTTACTGAAAAGAAATACATACTTGTCCTTGATGGATCGGACTGTGAAATCTATGACAAACCCCCAAATAGACAGTTGATCATCAAAGTACAAGTGACTAGGAACAAGATGTATCCACTAGAAATAGTAGAAAAATGGGTGATATATGACCAAGCGACTAAAAAACTTGGTCACTATGCGAAATAAATGACTAAACAACCAAAAAAGTTGGTCACCATAATTTTTTAAGTGAAATATGACCAAATTTGAGAAATTGTAAGTGATTAGAATTAAAAATTACTAGAATAAATGACTAATTTAGTCATGGGATAAAAAATATGACTAATTTAGTCATGGGATAAAAAATATGACTAATTTAGTCATGGGATAAAAAATATAACTAAATTATTCACGAGATAAAAAAATGCGACTAGACAGTCTCAGAGATTGGTTGTTTCTTGTTCAAAGTATCATCATGTCTTGAATTTTATACAAGTGTTTTCAACTTATTGCACTAATTATGCTCATATTTCATTTGGTAAAAATTTTCATCATTTGACCCTTTCGACACTATTGAAGTTTTGGAAAGAAATTAGAATATTTTACATCTCATCGATTGAAATCTGCCTATTTTGTACCTCTCGGAGCAGCTATTCTCGTAGAGGTTTAAGGTGCACTAATTATTGTAGTTCAGGTATCGCTATAGTGGCCACCAAATGCACAGTAGCACTTTAGATCCTTCTATTGGTAAATCTATGTCTCTATGAATATATAAATTATATTGGTTGGGCTGACGAAGACTCTTCAAGCGAAGCTGCGCCCAACGGAGAAGAACCAGAATAGAAAAAGGAGAAGCAATAATCCCCGCGGAGATTTCCTACACAAATGGAAACTATGATCAGGTTTCCAATCCGCTTTCCAACTATGATTGAATGTTTTAGGCAGCATCACATCGCATCTTGGGAAGAACCGCATCAAATGTAATAATTTGTCGATCTTGTCTATGGACGGAAAATCATTATAGCTATGTCTAGAATTTTAGAAATACCATATTGGTGTTCCCCTGGAGCAAAAAAACAAACAGAAATCCCCCTTTCACAATATTTATATAAAATTCCCATCTTTTATAATATAATTTACCCCTTAATGGATTCAAAGACCCCTTTTAAGTAGGTATATAAATCCATCTGCAGTGTTAAAGTACTCTCGATGCACTATAAACAAGACTAGTGGGAACTTGAAGCCGTCATTTAATAATATATAGTTATTATATATATTATATTTAATTTATCCTTTAAATACTATCACAGGCCGTTCATTGAAGGAAACTCTTGGAATTCAACTTAGAACTCTTTTTTGATAGCTCTTTTGACATCCCAACAAATTATATCAACGTTTTTTTCAGAGCCGACCAAGTCTACAACATGTTTTTTATATGTTTTTTGATTGCATACTTCATATCCCAGCTTTAAAGTGAACTCATATTAATGACAAAATGGCATGTTTAGCTCTCCTATGATGATCAATCTATAGCTCTTCTTCCCACAGATTAGGTTTTGAATGCATTTCAAAACATATACTCTTTGGAATAGCCAAAAGTATCCTATCTGGAATCAATATTCCACTGAAAAAGTATAATATATATAGTATTTATATAATATAATTTAGTTATTATGTCGATACGAGTTTATATCTCAGAATTTGGGGGTGGAATATCATATATGATTTTCCTATATTAAAGGAGGATGGGACAAGTGTACTCTCCAGATTTATTTTATGGGTGTCATTCAAAATTTGAAATAAATAATTATAAAAAAAAGAAATATAAAAAATAACTGGTAGTTGATGCATGGATACATGGATAACCTATAGATGATGCATATATGAAAGACAGTTTGTGGTAGATAAATAGAAGAAGGTGAGTGATAACATGTAGCTCAAGCATACATAGCTGGTAGTTGAACCAGTTTAACTAGAAGAATGTGAGAGATTATAGTTGATAACATGTACTTGAAGCATGGATAATTGGTAGTTGAACAAATTTAACTATAAGAATGTGAAATATTACAGTTAGGTTTTGTATTAGTTTTTGATTTTATTTAAATATAAACATATGAATCTATCAATCTAGGAGGTAGACAGACGAAGGAGGATAGGAGGAAAACCGACAAAGAAAATTGACAAGAGAACAAGAGAATCAGAGGGTTTTTGTTCTGTCAAGGGTTTCTATTCGGATCTGCTATTAATTTGTTTTTTATTGGATTCGATCTGTGGGCTAACAAAGGAGTGGGATATGCTCTATGGACAATTTATCCAAGCAAGACTTATGGAATGACCCATTCCGAGACCTGTGATGCACTCTTTTTCCAAGTATAAATGAAATATATATTTATATTTCTCTACTAACATTGAATATATCATTGAAGAATACAAAAAATGTAGATGCTTTTCTGCCATTTATCTTTTTAGGTTATGTGTTGAGCATCAGAAGTTTTAAGATCTTGGTTTTATTATAGAGGAGGTTTCTGTGAAAAAAATTTCATGGAAGAATAGGTACAAATCCCATAGGTAGCAAATTTGATCCTTCGCCTAGACCACCTGAAGGAGCATGTAAGGGTTTCAAGTTTTAATGACCAAGAAATTCCTCTACTATTTTTCCTTCTCATAAATGCTTCTTGCAAACAATGACACAGTCTACCAATATGCTTTGAATATATCCATGAACAGAGCTTCTTAAAGCTAATTTTGTGTTTGAAAAGATTAAGTAGTTATAATAAAAAATGATGAGAAGTACTACAAGGAATGTGTGCCTTATTTACATGCTGAGGATGTCTTGATAGAAACATTTTAAAAAATGTTCAAATACGTTTGATTAAAGCTTTTACACAATCATTAAACTTATATTATGTTTCTATAATTTCATGGCCACTATCTTATGCAATTTTTCCAATTGTTCTATCCCTTAAGGGTATCTAATTGATCCAATTACTCTATGTGAAAATGTTGAAGTTTTATAATATTTTCAATTTATAATTATATATATGGAAAAGAGTTGATGTCTGTAAATTATATTAATACAAATTTTTTAATAGAGTTTTCTATTTGAAATTGTTGGATTTTCTACCATTATCACTTTCAAACGAGAATCATTGTTGACATAGAAATTTTCATTAGATGAAACTATTTCTCTCTTTCACATATTTTACAGTCCTTGGTGCAAATTGATGTGTGCTTTGTTATCCCAAATTCTTATATGCTTTTTATTTATGCACATTTCCCTAGTTGATTTTGAAGTTCTAACCATTCTTCCAACAACTAATTGTAAAATAGTTTGAGTAGTTGTAGAGTTCAGGTCATTCTAAAAGCTAATTGTAAAATCATTTGAGCAATTGTAGATTTCAGGTCATTATAACAACTAATTGTAAAATCATTTGAGAAGTTGTAGAGTTTAGGTCATTCTAATAACTATTTGTAGAGTTTTGGTCAAATAAAGGTTATATATCAGAATGTGCAAACTCTTCTAATTGAAATTAATTCATAAAAAAATTTATATGTACTCAATGTAATTAAAATTATAAGCAGAATTTGTTATGCATGAGAATGTTCTCATTGATCCTTATTTTATCTATATGCAGCTTTGCACAATTTGCTTCAAATTTTTTTGTTGGTTACATATTAATGCACAAAATGTGTTATATATACACAATGTAATTAAAATTATAAAAAATTTGTAATATATATATTTAATATTTAAATTGTTCCTTGATTTTCTCTATATGATGGAATAATGGCTTTGTACAATTTGTTTGAACAAATTTTTATTTTTATTGGATGTATATGCAATATTATATTGAAACTTTGTTGAAAGACAACTTTGTTTTATGAGCTTGTTGCATTGAGAGTTGTTGGCTTTGCACAATTTGTTTGATTTTTTTTTTTGTTGTTGTTGCATTGTTGAAATATTATCAATAATGTTTTATGAAAAACTTTGTTGAAATAATATCAACTATGCTTACACCAACATGTATTAGAATGACACTTATTTTTCCTGATAGGGGATGGGAGTTCTAGATTGATGTTATGGTAGTCATAAATAAACAATTATAATAAAAGAATATAAAAAATTACTAGTAGTGATGCAAGGATAACTCATAATGGACCGTTCGTGGAAGACAACCCATTTCACTAAGACAAGGTGGGTGAGAAGAACAAGTAACAAACTTGTGGCATTTAACTTTGCCTATCGGTGTTCGTTGGCCACAATTTAAGTGGTTCTGCTAGTTATATATAGTTTATATATTAATATATTAAATAGTTATAATATATGTTAATATAATATATAGATTATATTAATATACTATTTAATAATATGTATATTTTATAATATAGTTATTATATGTTATATATTAATATTAATCCATTTTAAAAAATAATAATACAAATAATAAAAAGAGGGAAAATAAACTAAAAAAATAGTAAAATAGGGGAAAATTAATAAAAATAAGAAAAATAAGTAAAAATAAAATAAAATAGAGGAAAAAATGAGAGAGAAAACAAGTAAATTTAAATATATGGTCATCATGCTACAAACTATGGGCATTAGGAAACCTTGCAGACCCACTCCAAAAAAAACTATGATTGCGTGAACATCCTTTTGTGGCTTCTCATGGCACATGAATTGATATGTCAACAAGTTTGATATATCAATAAACAAACTATGCCGCAAAATGACTTGGAATTGTTTGAACTTCAATCTACACTTCAGATTATATCCATCTCAGGTTGTGGATTCATTTGCTACATTGGATTTTGTCTCGTTGTTGCCTGTCTTGATTGGTTAGTTCCTTCGCGACTGTGTATTTATTCTAGGAATAATACAATTATTGGTCTGTATCTATTTGGAGAGATAAATGGGAGGAAGGAAGGGTAATATATAGAGGGAAGGGGAAGAGAGAGAACCTTCAAGAATATATCTACTAACTAACCTACCTTGTCTTTTATTATCGTTCCAAACCTTGGTTCTGATTGTTATGAGGGATTGGAATTCGATATTGAAAGAGGGATGAAGGATCATGCGCCCTTCCTTCCTTCAAAATTTTGTTTGAAGTTGGATAGGGGGAGGATGGAGAGGGTTTCACTACGTATTCAGTTTGATCAAGCATTCATTCAGAAAAAAAGCGACCTCCTTCCAAGGATTTATCAATATTATTTATAATTATGTGCTTGTGATAGATGCATCCGATAGATCGGGGGGACTGACCAACCTTCTTCATCTAGATGGCCCTTACTTACCAGAGTTACCCTGATGGCCTATGTCTAGGAAATGGATCTATTAGTTTCTCCATTTTTAAAGTAAGAGCTGGAAAAAACTGATTCCTGCAATCCATTTGAGTTGGGCATAGGAAGGAGCTAGTCATCTTCTCCTTCTTCCCTCACGTGATATACTTCCAGCCAAGGGATCGAGGATTTACAATTAATATTTGGAAAATTTTGATTTCTCATGTTGGGTTGTTCATTTAAAAAATAAAACATAAAAGGTAACCTAAGGCATTCAACATTCATTCATTCCTCCTGTCGAAAACAGGATCAGGCGCTCAACCGACTCCCTTAGATCGAGGAACAAATTTTAATTATAATCCCTAAACCTTAAAGAGTGTTTAATATCAAGCAAGGAGATTTCCCTCGCGTGATTTGGATGAGCATGTTAATGCAAAGTGAGAATTTGTAGTTGAGAAGAGGGCAGTACGATGACAAAAATGATGGCACAAATTCACATTTATGAGACGAAGTAATCAGTGCGAGAGAGAGAGAGACGTAGGTAACTTGATAAAACTCTGTCGGTTGAGTATTAATGAGATATGGTGGAAAGATAACAGATTTTCCATGGGGTTTCCACTTGACATCTGATTGTCACTCCAAGCCCTTTTTGCAGTCACTATGTCACCTTCCATTAATTGTTCATGTCTGAAATTTGTTAGGGTTTCTCAAGCATGGTTATCATGGCCGCCAACGTTTTTGGTGGGGGGGGATTCCATGCATACCATCACTATGATATTGTTATTGATCATGGTTAACCATTATCTCTTGTATATTTATGATGGTTATGAGAGTTTTTCCATACCCAAATTGATTATGGATGAGCGCCTCCCTCCATATACCTTGATACTTTCATTTTTCTGTTTTAAATATGTGGATAGAATTCAGGAACAGGGCGGGCAATTTCACCACGTTACTTCCAAAAAGATACATCTCGTTCTGTAATATTTTTTTTTTTATGCATAGTAATCTTTTTGGTTCATGTAACTAATTACTCAATTATAAGGTTTAACTTGTCAGATTCCTTCTTTTTTTTTTTGTTCAAGGGTTCACTTGGAGATTCATGTTGCAGTCGCGCTTGGGTTTTCCATAATGAAGAATTAGTGTTAAGGCGTCATTTTCCTATTAAGATATCTATCCTCATTGCCAAACTATATTTCTTGCTTCATTTAAACTTTGAAAATAATATTATTATGGTTTCCTTAGAGATTGATTTGGGTTACTAGTTCTTCAAATAAACTCATTTAAAATTGTGCATGGCCTCTGCAACCCTTTCGGCTCTGCCCTCATATATGCATCCTATAGATCACCTTGGTCGTGATGTCACAAATAAGATAATAGGTTTCCTTTTAAAAAGGGGGGGGTTTGGATCAAGATATATATCCCTTCTTATGTGAACTATAACACTATAACTCTATAACTGCACATTATATATATATATATATATATATAGAGAGAGAGAGAGAGAGAGAGAGAGAGAGAGAGAGAGGTATCTTTGGTGTTACTTGCATTCGGTGCATTCTCAATATTACTTGAAATTAGTGTTACAGGCTTTGACCCTCTATTGCGATGGTTGTAAAGGATTCATGTATATATTTTCTTATACAAGTTTCTACGTTGGCTTTCCATGGTTTCGAACCCTAGCTATAAGATGTTATCATGTCTTTCATTTTGTTCCTTGTTTTTGGTTACCCTTAGGTTTTCGATTATAACAGTTCCAAAGTAGTATGTTACCTTCAAATTGGTTTATTCATTTGGCTTTCTTGTAACCATAATAAGGTTCGTTGTCAATAATATATTGATATTTATGTATAGGTTTTCGATTATAACACTTCTAAAGTAGTATGTTACCTTTGAACTGGTTTGTTCATTTGGCTTGCTTGTAACCATAATATGGTTTTTTGTCAATAATACATTGATATTTATGTATATATATATACATGCAAAAAAAATCTCAAAATATCTCATAGTTCCATCCCTTTAATAGATAATGAAATTGACAAGTCTTCTGGAGATGTTAATGCTTAAGCTTACTATGTTTACTAGTACATTTACATCAACTTTTTATCAAACTTGCATACTCTATTTGAAGGACAGCAAATGTTTGTGATGGTTTGGAATCCTTTCTATTTTGATTAGAATTATTTTCCAAAATTATAGCAGGATATAATGCTCAGATAATACAATGTTTTTTCGTCTATTTCATGTATTAAAATAAATATTACTACATAAATTGTAAATACTAATGTAAGCATAGATGCAAATCACATTTGTATACCCATTTATCTCAGTTGCATTGTAAGTAAATTTAGGTACAATATTTAAGCATTGTAATTGTAAATACATTCAACGTCTCTATTTTTTACTATCTACTTATAACTGCAACAATTCATCCTTAGATTATTCATTCAAGTATTCTTAGCATATAAATATCCTAATTAACTTTGATCATGTAACAATCTATGTGAACATAGATTGATTTCAGTTTCTATAATTTAATAAATAAAACAACATTGTAAGGGACAGATGGGATAGATAACACATCTGTACAAATTATGGGAAAAACAAACTAGATTTAGCTGCTCCTCCCACCCATAGGAATAGACATCAAAGTCACATGTCTAAATCCACCTCCAAGCCTGATTTTTGCACCATATTAGTGAATACATAGCCAAAATTCTTTTGTCTTCATGCAATACTTCATTAAGAATCCCGTAACAGCGCAAACAGTTGACTTACAAAAAAATGAGAATAATATTTCCACAACATTACCAATGCTACAATAATCATCAGTGCACTAAAAAACATTTTATTCCCCCTTTTGCTTATTTATCAAAGTTTTTTCCTAGGTCTTTATTTCCACTAACCCATCATGTACGATTACCAATTTCTGAATCATGTCCCCTGCATGCATTTGGGTTTTTTCTTCCAAATCTGCCACTTGGAATTTCTAGGATACCAGTTTCAATTCCCCCCCTATGGAGCAGTGATCACTCATTCCACAGGTGGATCCAGTTGGTTTCCTCCATAATATTTATTACTAACTAAATAAATTATTTTTTTCAATTCGACCTCACTTGGTCAAAAATAAAGAGTCAAACGACATTTAAAAATTCTTTAACATTTCTTAATAAACAAATAAATCAAATAGATTGCTAGGGAGGGGTATTACAGGTTCGATCTTATGTTTAATTGTATTTGTGTATCCTTCTTTTCTATTGTTCAATATTCGATCTCATTTGGATTGTATTTCAAATATCTTCTACATCGTGAGAGTGTCTAATGCAGGGACATCATTTGAATTCAAAATCAAATGGTGATGATTTCAAGAATTCAAATTTTGTTTAAGAAGGGAGTGGATTCCTTGAATCTAGTAGTTAGTTTTGATGTCAATAAATGGCATTAGCTTCCAAGTAGAGATTCAGATCATTATGTTTATAGGAGGCTAGTCTATCTCTCGTGGCTTGTTTTTTTTCGACAACCGTTAAATAATAAGGATAGATTAAATCTTTTCCATCCTTAGCTAACATATCATATCTGTTTGATCTAGATAGGTTTTGTTGTTTTTATATGATTGTGAAAATAGATGAAAAGGTTGTTGATTGAGATCATTATGTTTATAGGAGGCTAGTCTATCTCTCGTGGCTTGTTTTTTTAAGACAAACAGTAAGACAATAAGGATAGATGAAATATTTTCCATCCTCAGCTAAAATATCCTATCTGTTTGATCTAGATATATTTTGTTTTTTTATATGATTGTGAAAAGAGATGAAAAGGTTGTTGTTGGAATTGGGTATTTTTGGGGAAAATGTAAACGATACTCTGTTATTGTATGTTCTTAGAACAATTCAAAAGGAATTTTTCTCTTCTAGATAGCCAATAATGGTTGTATTTTGTATTCTGTTGTAATACAGGTATATACACATAGATGCTTAGATATATGGAAAGGTGAAAACATGAAGTTGGGTAACACTTTTGGCTTGTTTTTTACAAACAAAACTGCTAAATTTTATATTTTTCAACTTCGACCTCTTCAAACCCATATCTCCATTAGGAATTTCAACTTGAAGTAAACACCAATGTTTTAGAGAATTGAATTACCTTCCTACTCATACATTTTTTAATTTTTTTTATGGACATATTGTGGGACAAATTTGGTGCACACCAACGACATATACTTGCAAATTTTAGGTATGGATAATGAGTGACCTGTGTGGACGTTGGTTTTTTGACAAATGGTTATTCATTTTAGGGAAAATATTGTATGCGTATAATCTACACACACAACACTTGTGCATGGACTATTTTTTAGTTTTTTAAGACTTGGGAATTATTTTTTATTATTTATCAAAACAACATATGTTTAGAAAATGGTGCATTATCGACAGACGTTGGTGAGATTCAATTTTCATTTTAGTGTGACTCTTATTGGAAAAAATAAAAGTACCCTTTTGAAGAGGACGAGCCAATTATGATCTCTGTGAATATTTCAAAATTTTTCGTGTCTTCTTTGTTATGATATTGAATTTTCATTTCGGGTGATTTCAAAGTAATAAAATTATTAAGGGATAAAGTTTAGAAAAAAAATATTAATAAATAGAAATTAAAATCAAAATGAAACAATTATTATATCATTGGAAACTAGATTCAGAGATGAATCCATTGCTACCAAGTCCTACAAATAATATTTAAAATTTGCAGGGGTTTGGGCTTGCAGAAGTTGCAGGTTCCAGAAAGATGCCATCTATTTTTGTAGGTTTTGTTGACCATAAACTGTCATCCTAAAAATATCTTCCAAACTCTTGATCGAGAGTTTAGTTCAAACTCCCATCCGAGAGTTTTTTTGAAAATACAGCACGGTGATTGGTTGAAAATCTCGGCCTAGAATTTTTTTAAACTCTCGGTTGAGAGTTTGAACTCCCAAAACTCTCGGCCTAGAGTTTGAGGTTGATTTTTTTCCCCTTTTCATCCACACGCCCCTTTTTTTTTCACTCCGTTGTCATGGAATTGTTTCCCAGCATCGTGTTTTCACCCGGAAATGAATTTTTGTGTGAACGTAATACAATCTATAATTAATATTAGTGAAGTTGAAAACGATCTTTGTGTTACATATACGTTCCAACTCAACAATTATGAATCGAATTGGTTGCAATTCATCCTTTACATGGGTATTTGAATATGATAGGGTGTCCTCCAACCATAAAAAATTGTAATTTTCTATTGTTGTGTTAAATCAATGGTCCCTCTATGCTTCTTGATTGATTTTGTTAATGCATTGAGGATCTTTGCTTGAAGAGAGAGATCATTGTTAGAAGAGAAGATATATGCATTTTGTTTGGTGCCTCTCATTGCGTGAAAAGTATTGTATCCTATCTTGTAAAGCAACTAATTGAACCTTAAGTTCATTTCCATATTGTAAGACAATTGTTAAATTTAATAGATGGACGATTCATATCTAGTTTGACTATCAATTGATTGGTTGTTGAAATTCCCCTTGAAATATGTGAAATGATTAAATCACTAAAGTGTTGGTTGCATGTTAAAAAGAAATGAAAATTGTGTTGGAATGAATGCAAGACTTGTGCTAAGTGGAATTTGAAGGTTTATTGAAAAATATTGAAGTGGGTTTGATTTTGTATGTATAAAAGAATTGTCGTATTGCTTACACCAGTGTCCAATGAACTTGGGTTTCACCATCCAAGAGATAACAAATTGTTTATTATAATTGTGGTTGCAAAATCACTATTGATTGGCATTATTTGCATGGTTATTGTTATGAATCTCTTGAAGGGAAAAAATTTCCCACTTTTTATTGAGAGCGAAGTGGTCAAAGTTGCAGTGTCTAAATTAGCAATCTTCCTTGCAATAACAATGCTTCTAAATAGTGTACAACATGTTCTATCATGTATCGTTATGAATATATTTACATGCGGGCCTAGTATTATTTGATTTTAGTGTAATTTTCAATGGAGTTTAGACTTAAAACATAACTTTGTGTTTATCAACCACATTCCTACTCACAAATCCTGCATTGGTTGTCTATGAATTTTCAATTATCAAGGTCTCTCTTTAGTTATACTGATTTTAATGATTTAGAGCAATGTCAATGTCCAAATAATTTGGTCATAGTGATTTTAATGATTTAGGTCAACATCTAAATCACCTTTTCTTTTTTATTTGCAATTCTAGTTTAAATCAAAACAATAGATACTCAACCCTATTGGTTTCAAGTGTAATGGTTTTAGGAATGGTTTTCAAGAAATGTTGTGAAGATTGTGTTTAACGCTAGTAAAATTAATGTATCGGGTGTGCTATCGATGGAGGCTGGAAGGATTTGATAGCCTACATAAACTTAGGATGCTATTATATAGTTGGTATGCCTATTAGTCTACTTTTTGGATATAAATTCAACTTAGGAGAAAAGGTGCACTTTGTTAGGATATTTTAATATTTCATCCTTGTCATACTTGCATTATTTACCATTTTATAGCACTTAGTGATGTTATTTCCCCCCTAGTGGTGTGAAAATGTCATCCAGGACCCATTAGCCACCTAATGCACCTTGCATGCATAATTTTAGGACCCTGAGAGGTAGTTCCCTATAGTTCCTATCACCATTGATTGTGGCCTCATGCACACTTTTTTGATTGATTTGCATGTCAAACCCATGGCACCCTCCTTGGTCAGTTAACTAATTGTATCATCAATTCATTGAGATTTGTTTGAGTTTAACTGAGTTTGGGACCTATGGAGCACTAATAGAGGTTACAATTACTATGATAAAGCCATTTTATTCATGAGATATCACTGATGGACCCAACATACACATGGGATATGACTCTCAAATATTTGTTGAAGGGAAAGGTACTATTGAACTTGGGAATGGAAATTTCAACAATGTGTTATATGTGCCTTCTCTAGCAGCTAATCTGTTGTCTGTTTATCAGATTACACACAAAGGTTGACTGAAGAAAGTGGTATTTGGTCTTGACATAGTTGAGATTGTAGAGATCTCTTCTTGGAAGATTATAGCGAAAGGGTTTGAAAACCATGCCTCAAAGGAATATGGATTCTCTCATTTTTTCCATACTCTCTGCCTACTCCATTAGCATCTGATGAAGATCAGAGTAATATCTCTTCTAATGAATATGTGGATCAAGATCTTGATGTTGAGAATAAAGTTCAAGCAGATCCAGATCCAGATCCAGCACCTGAACCCAATCCATGGCCAAGGCCAATATGGGATCAAAAAGTCCTTCTAGCTGCTGGGAACATAGTTGGAGATCCATCTGACCATAGAACCACCAGATCTCAGTATCATGAAAACCTTGCACTATGTCATGAAGATCCACTTCTCTCAGAGAGGTGCTACATGATGGTGGGGTTTGATCCACAATCCCTTGAAGAGACTTTCCATGGGGAATCTACAACCATGTACAAATATCGGTTGGTTAACAAAAGGTACTCAAAGGTTCATGATGTGGACTATAATGCGACATTTGCTCTAGTAGCAAGAAGGGTTCTTGGAAGACTTGTTTTGGAAAATACAACTTCAACATAGTGGGAGGAACATCAGAGGAGTAGATCCAGATCCAGATCTACATCCAACACCTGCATTTCTATCTCACATAGGAGCAGATTGCCTACATTTTTACAAAGGCTTTCACTCAGGAAATATTTTTCCTTCTCTGCTTAGTGTGAAGGTTCTTTGAGTTCCCTACTGTTGTCCTATTTTTTAGGGGGTGGGGCTGGGTTCCCATGAGGTTTTCCCCATTACCTTGTTTCATGCATAGTTATTTTATTTTCATCATTTATTTGATTGTATGGGTGACCTTTGGTCTTAGTAAACAAGGCCTGAGATGCAAAATTTTGTATTAAGGGGGGGGCGGGGGGGTTTTCCCATGAAGTTTTCCCCATTACCTTGTTTGATGGATAGTTATTTTATTTTCATCATTTATTTGATTGTATGGGTGACCTTTGGTCTTAGTAAGCAAGGCCCGAGATGCACAATTTTGGATTAAGGGGGGTGTTAGGATATTTTAATACTCCATCCTTGTCCTACTTGCATTATTTGTCATTTGCTAGCACTTAGTGATGTTATTTCCCCCCTAGTGGTGTGAAGATGTCATCCAAGACCCATTATCCACCTAATGATCCCTGCATGCATGATTTTAGGACCCTCAGAGGCAGTTCCCTATATTTTAGGATCCCATGTAGTGACTCAATTCAGTCTGACTAAGTTACACATGAGTTGGTGACTCTAATTGGGAATTTGAGCTCCAGTCACCATAGATTGTCACCTCATGTTCCCTTTTTTGATTGATTTGCATGTCAAACTCATGGATGTTCCCTCCTTGGTTAGTTAATCGACTGTATCATCAATTCACTGAGATTTGGTTGAGTTTAACTGATTTTGGGAGCTCCAGAGCACTCCTAGAGGTGACAATTACTATGATAGACAGACCGAGACTCGAATTATCCTAGATGATTCGAATTCTCTCCATTGTAACATCATTGTTCATTATACTGATAATTGGATCATGTGACATTATTATGTTCCTATCTGAGTTCTCATGCATGATTAATTGTCTACTATTTCTTACTACAAATTTCTCTGTAACTCAATTTCTCTGCTCATTCTTTCTCTGTGAGGTGTAATCAGCTCCATGATCTACTGTGATTTAGAATTCACAGACTTAATCAATCCTATGTTTCTTATTTCATTTTTTATTCATTATCGTTTATCCCTTCTCCTTTCCATTGATCTTGAGAATTGATCATCTTGGTAAGAATTGTTATAGTGAGAACATTAAATTATTTAACCATCTAATTGTCAGTGTAAATTTGATTTCAAAATGATGGAACAACGAATTTGGAGTGGTATGATTGGTTGAGCTTCATCACATACATTTATTCTTTTATTAATCATATATTTCACGAACTAGGAGAAATAGGTACAATTATATCTTATATGTTGTCTCCCACTTTATGTAATAATTGTATTTGTTTATAGCATGGACACTTTAGTTCATGGTCTTTGTTTATCTAGGAGGTGAAGTCAATATATACATGTTTATCCCCACACATAATTTGTATATGTCGAGGGGGGTTTCACAGGATTCTAGTTAAGGCCCCCTACTAGGGGGTGCAATGGCTGAGCCCCCGAGGTGAAAAATTTTGGAACCATGCAATGTATTTCAATTACTTATGGAACCCTCTTATGTATTTTATAAAATGGAATGGCCCTTCTCATTTTTTTGGTACAATAAATCATTGCAATTTCTTTTCTAAGTAATAATCAAATTTGAAGTTGTCATTGCCCCATGGTTTTACCTATGCACAACAAGGTTTCTACACAAATATCAGGTTATATTATTGTTGTTGTTTTATTCTATCTTTTTATTTTTCTACCATAAACAACTTAATATGTCATGTGATCAATTTATATGTACTTAATGGTGACAATTTGTAAGTCCTACACATATGGAATTCATATTGTACTGCTTTGATAATAACCCTCCCTTCTATTATGTTCTATTTTGTTTGCTTGGTCAACTTGTCCCCTTGGGGCACACTATTTTTCCTTCACCAATTTTATGGTGTTTGGACTATGTTTTCCCAGTTGGTATTCCTTTGCTTGGGGTATGTGTCTCCTAGGCTCTAACTCTTTCCTTTCTCCACTTGGTCACATATTTATCCCTGGCACATTTCACACTGCCTCAGTTTGAATCACCTTCTAGATGACTAGAATAATATGATTTAGTTTCAAGTCACCTCCATAAAAATATCCTTCCCTTGGACAGTTTGGAAGTGTTCTCTAAGCCATATTTTTATATATATATACTAGAATCATGGGTTATAGTTCACTCATATATTTTAAACAAAGGCTGATTTTCCTAACCTTGTATATAATTTGGCCTTGACATCTATTGTTTATATGATAAACATTTATAGTGTGACTATTACAAAGAGGTAACATATTCTACAATGATTTCAATGGCTAGATTCACCATCCAATTATTCCCAAATCTATTTATGTTGTACACCTACATTATTTTAGATGTCTTTTTGTAGCACATTGAAACTTTGTCATATTTGATTGAGAATGAAATAAAAGAACACAATATTTTAAATATAACATGATATGAAATATCGACATCATTACACCAAGAGAGTTCTCTACAACCCAATATGGAGTAGATGTTGTCAAGTAACATGGATAACATGTGGAAACTATAACCCACATCACAAAAAATTAACATGTTGGCTTATAAAACCAAAAAATTCAAACCAACATAGTTTAATGATAAACCTAGATCTATCAAGCACGAAAAGGGATCAATTTTTTAGGGTGCAATTATTTTTATATTAATTTCTTTACACATCAAGAAAAAAATTTACACCTCAAGAAATTGGATCCCTCTTGATGCTTAGTAGATATGGGTTTAAGATAGATCTATGCTAGTAGCATTAAAGCTACAACCAAATTCTCTTAATAAATCAATTGGTGGAAAACACTATAATGTACACATTAATACCAAGTGTTGAACATGGTCAATTAGAGAAAATTTGAATTTAAAATGGGCCTTCCAAAAATAATACAAATTCCATTTCATCATGTATTAGCCAATCAAGATGCTTTAAAATTGAAAAAGGGAGCACCTAAAAAAATTGGAGTGAAAAAATAAAAACTACTTTTTTGGATCGTATTTTAAACTTATCTCCTTGTAGGTTTTCTCACATTTCAAGCGGGAGGACTCGTTGGATGCATAATTAAATTATGCATCAAATGCGTATCCATGTTGCATACTTTTAACAACATCTACACCATGAAAAACTGAAAATACATTAAAAAACGTGTTTTCTCTCACTAGAACCACGTTTTTTAATGTATTTTCAATTTTTCATGCTATGGATGTTGTTAAAAGTATGCAACATGGGTACTTGTTGGATGAATAATTTAATTATACATCCAACGAGTCCTCCCGCTTGAAATCTGAGTAAACCTACAAGGAGATAAGTTGAAAATACAATAAAAAAATAGTTGTTCACTCTCTCTACTATTATTTTATTGTTTTCTTATTATTTTCCTTAGGAGGCCCATTTTTTACCCAAATTTCCTCTAATCTTATTTATGAGAAGAGATGTGGTTCCTATGATCATTTGAAAAAAACAATATGAGGTTGTTCAACTACAGTTTATAATTATTCCAATTAAGAGGCAAAAACTAGTATGCAATAACCATAACCCTAACATGAAGTTATGGCATAGTGGAAATATTGGGCTGGATGAATCTAGCTATCCAAGAAAAGGGGAATCTTGTCAAGTTCATAAAGTTTCTTTTGGTTCTTTATTTGCGTATTTTTTTATATTGTCAGAAAGAAAAACCTTGAAAAGTGCACATAAAGGCCTTAAAAAACCATGACTTGGAAAATTTTGGTATCAATACTATTATGAGATGGCTCTCTATATAAATCACTCATGAATTAGTGATATCCTTCCATCTTCCTATGGTCTTGGTCTTGCTATGATATTCTATCTCCATATACCCTTTGATTGTTCGAGGATGCTATAGGTGGTGAATCCTCTTTATTGATTTAAATTTCCCTTTATAGGATAGGTCGGTTGTATCTTGTAGTCACATGGATCAATCATTTCACACTATTAATGTAATTGTAACTTCGGAAGATATTCACTTGTATTTTATATTGTATTTATTATTGTAATTTATTTGTACCTCTGATGAAGATGTTTATTCCTCTGGTTGGAGAATTCATTATTGTATTTGGGTCATGTAAATTCATTGAGGTATATCCTCCCATGTAAGTCTGGGCATTACTTCCCCTATAGTCATTTGTATTGGGGTTTTTAAGTCCACTAAAGGAGTCGGCCCAGTCAACTTTTGCTGAGGCCGGCTTGTCAAGTGGTAAAGGTAAAGTGAAAGGTAAAGTATAAATAGAGAGCTAGGCTCTCTATTTATTCATTCACTCACACTCACTCAATTCGCATTAGTGTGAGAGAGGAGAAGTTCGCACAAGTGGAGAAGAGAGAAGCTTTTGAAGATGATCTCTATTTTGGGTTTTTACTTTTGTGACATTGTATTGGTGATCATTCTATCTCGGAGGAAGTTGCGGGGTTTTCTCCTTTATGGTTTCCCCAAGGAAAATATTTTTCTATTGTGTCTCTTGTGTTTATGTTGTGCTTGTTATTCCCTCAGTAAGATCCTAGATAACTATTGATTAAATTGTGAAAAACTAACATGGTATCAGAGCTAACTTGAGAAGAAGACAATATATAGTTGCAGAAGCTAGGGCTTCTTATTTTTTGGACTTATCTCCACATATCATCAACAAAAATAGGCTAGGATAACTCGCCTTGGGAGGGTGCATCTTTATGTCGAAGAAGAAGTCAATTCTAAGCATTTTCATTTTTTGGCTCGTCATTACTGCCAAAAATTAAGGTTTTTGATAGAAGTAGAATTTTGGGGTGCTATCAGCATAGGGAAGTGAGCCTCATCAAGATAAAATTTTAGAGACCAAGATCGAAGTTTTTGGTTGGGTAAAACTACCGAAAAATCAAACCCTAGTTTGACTCTACACAAGAAAAACCAGAAAACCATAAAAGGCGAGAAATTGCAGGTCAGAATTTTGCAAGTCAATTTTCAGGGGTCAATTTTTGAAATCTTCAGAAACCAAGTGTACCAGCCTTCTCACCTCAGTCAAGTGCATCTTTCTATATAGACAGAAGTTTCAAATTCCAAGATTGAAATTTTAGGGTTTCTCTGACAAACCCTAGCGAGGTCTAGAACCAGTTTCAGCAAATCAAAGCGGTAAGACCTAAAAGCTTTTCTATTTCCATTTGAGGTTCTCATTAAAGATGTCTCACCACACCAAGCTTGAGGATAAGTTTGAAGGGGCTGATAACTTCTAAGCATGGAAGTATATGATTAGGCTTGTCTTAGAAGAGAATGAATTGGACACCTTTGTGAATAAAGAGGTGCTACTTCCAAAGGGAGATGAGGCTAAATCCTTACAAAAGAAGAAATTGATTAAGGCCAAGAGGATCATTGTTGATTCTATTAAGGATCATTTCATCCCACATGTGTCATCCTTGAAGACACCTAAAGAGATGTTTGACTCCTTGACCAAGTTGTTTGGAGGAAAGAATATAAATCGGAAGATGACCTTATGGAACTAGTTGAAGAATGTGAAGATACAAAATGTAGAGACCATGTAGTCCTACTTTACAAGGGTCTCTCAAATCAAGGAGAAACTTGAAGCTGTGGGAGAAAGTGTAGAAGATGGAGAAATTGTGATGACCACCTTGAATGGTCTCCCTACATCATGGGACTCTTTCATTCAAGGGATCTGTGTTAGAAAGAAGTTAATCACATTCAATAGGCTATGGGAGGAATTCTCACAAGAAGACTTGTAGTTTGAGAAGAGAAGATCGGAAATGGAGACTAGGCTCTCACAACACACACCAGGAAAAATAAAAACAAGAGGGAGCATCCTCATCACAAGAAAGAAAGACACCACCACCAGAATCAGAGGGAGAACTTTAGAAGATCCAAGAGTGATCTATCTAACATTCAATGCTATACTTGTGATGATAAGGGAAATTACTCTAGAGATTGTCCCAAGAACAAAAGTGTCTCCCACAATAAGAAGAACAACAAGAAAAGACATCATGCTCACACTACAGAGGATGATGAACCCGCAAGAAAAAGAACCAGAGAAGAAGAAAGAGAATATTCTTCAAGTGATGAAGAATATGTATTGTAATGAAGGTAACTAGTTACAACGGTTCATTCAGAAGGTTCCACCTCATAAGGTGGATCTAGAAATGACTTTCAGTATTACATGAAAGGAGTAGGAAAAGCTCTTACAAAGTTGGACTCTGGAAACAAATAAGGATCAATGCCCTATCGAAGCCTCTCATCCATTTCAGCATTGGTTAGGATGCAGAATAAAGGGCATACAAAGTCTACTGCAACACAAATAACAAGTGTAGAACACTTGCTCAACATTTCCGATCATAAGCAAGAAAGGCACAGGACGTCAGAATCAGACGATGAAGCAGAACACCCTGTTGGAGCACACTCTAGTAGTTCATTAGGGGAATTTTGAGGTCTAAAATGGGCCTCCTAAGAGATATAATAAAATATTATGAGTGAGACATTTTGTGGAGGAGATATATTTACAAGTCAACTTTTACACTACAACCAATGTAACTATGGTTAAATTAGATTGAAAAGATGGCTAAAATAAAAACAATTAAAAAAATTCTTTGATGTGACTAAAAGTAAGAGTACTTTTAAATACATGAAATACTTTTAAATATAATATGATGAATGTACTTATAATGTTGAATTTTGAAATATAACTTATTCAATATTCAAAATATATTTATAAAACTATATATTTTGAATTTTAAACATAAAGTAAATTTATATGAATAAATTATCATTTTTTAAGAGTATATATTTATTATATAAATCTAAATTTCTCATTAGAAATAAAACTCAATCAGATATTCATATAAATCGTATTTATATTTTTTTTTAAATCTAACTTAATCATTTATTTATATTATTATTAATATTTTTAAATATATTAAACATCTACTTATACAAATATCTGCATTATTTAAATATACCTAATAAAATTAAATTCTTTTAAAATATTCATTTAACAATCAATAAATTTCACTTGCTTTATTTAATTCAATAACATAAAGGATTTAATAGGAAGCGATGATCCCATAACAAGTATTCCATTGTATATATACCTATGCATTATTAATTAAATATAAAATTAAAAATTCAATAGATTAATATAATATATATTTGTTTTAAATATTAATTTAATGGATTTGCTTCTCATTTAATTTATTTTATTTTATGTGAGAACAACATAACACTTATGGATTTTTAAGCTGAATACTACACATTCATTAGATAAGGAGTAAGTATTTAAAATAACATATTCTATATTGAAAACTATTTACACATATTTCAATGTTTTTTATATTTTTAATTTATTATAAAATTTATTATTTAATAGTATATATTATGTAATATTTTGAATAAAGCATTTATGTTTTTGGTATTTGTAATTTATTTTATATTGAAATATAGAGAGTGTCTTTCTTTTTAAGTACTTTAAGACTACTTTAGTACATTTATATTATATTCAAAAGTAATTTGTAAATAAAGTATTTATGTTTTTGGTATTTGTAATTTATTTTATATTGAAATATAGAGAGTATCTTTCTTTTTAAATGCTTTAAGAGTACTTTAGTACATTTATATTATATTCAAAAGTAATTTGTGAGTACTATTTTCATTATGAGTACTTTACTTACAACATTGATATGGTTAACTATGGGTTTTTATTCTCCATTTAGAATTTGACAAATAAGCACCTTTAACTCAACCAATGCCCCCTCAACTATTATAGATGATTTCATCCTCTAAAATGTGATTGGTTCTTTTAAAGTCAATTTTGATAGTACATTTTTTTGTTTTGAGACCCATTTTTTACCTCAAAATTTTCCTAATGCCTACAAGGAAACAAAGATTGAGAGGGAGTCCACCCAACAACCAAACACAGATAAGTATTTGAATTGTCATTTCTTGTATATCTGATTACTTAAATGATATTATTCAGTCATGTACATACTTATGTTACTAGATTTAGGATACATATATTATGCATGTTAGAAAAGTTGCATTAATGAACAAGAGACTACTAATATGCAAGTAATGGGTAAGTGGCCTATGGTACTATACAACATTCCATTGCTACTTATTTAGAATGAAACCTCTTTGCTGACATGTTGGGAGTACTAAACACTCTTACCAATGTTCTGGTAGAGATGGAAGGCATCTAGGAAGTTATCGTATGAATACGGGATATGGATGAATGTTGTATTGAAGCATTGGCTAAGATAATTGCTTGACTATATGACCTATTTCTTTATGCGTAAGATTTTGTTCTGAAAACTATGATATGTTTATAATCATGCAATTAAACTTGAATTGTAGTAAATATCGTGTACCATCACCTACAAGAGAGACTTGTTTCGAAGAACAAGCGACGAAGATCAAGAAAACTACCTATTGAAGATATTGAAGAACCTGAAGTTCCCAGGGTCAGGGATGTAGTAATGGAAGAAGCGATTCCAGAATATAATGAAGACCATCAGATAGAAGAACCACAAGAACCTGTAGATCCACCTTGTGAGAAGAACTCCCACAAGAGGAATCCAACATGGGTATTGGAGGCAATACAAGATGCAGAGAGGTATGGTGCTCCAGAGGGGATTCATAGAGAAAGCAAGAGACATAGGCCATACTCCAGTTATGAAGCCCTGATGTGCGACATCATTGACAAAGAACCTTCCAACTATGAGGAAGCAGCTGAGAAGAAAGAATGGAAGGATTCCATGATCGAGGAGTACCATTCGATCATGGAGAATGATGTCTGGGATATAGTTCTAAGACCAGAAGGGAAGTCTGTTGTGACTTCCAAGTGGATCTACAAGATCAAGCATGTTGCAAATGGCAGCATAGAGAAACACAAGGAAAGGTTTGTGGCACGTGGCTTCTCCCAGAAGGAAGGGATAGATTATGAGGAGACATTTGCACCTGTATCCAGATACACTTCCATCAGATCAATACTTTCTCTAGCTACAGTGATGAAATGGAAGGTACACCAAATGGATGTCAAGACAACTTTCTTGAATGATTTAGTGGAAGAGGAAGTGTATGTGGAGCACCCACTCAGATTTGAGACTCATGTGTGCAAATTGAAGAAGGCCTTGTATGGATTGAAATAGGCACCCGGGACGTGGTATGGTAGGATAGACAACATCCTGACTAGTTTGGGATTTACCAAGAGTAAAGTGGATTCCAACCTTTACTACAAGGTTGAGGAAGGGAACCTAGTGATACTTCTACTCTATGTAGATGACCTGTTTGTGACATGTGAGGATGGGATTATTGCAAATACGAAGAGGAAACTTTCCTCAGAGTTCGAGATGAAGGACCTGGGCATGATGCATTATTTTCTAGGTATGGAGGTGTGGCAGAGTGTGGATGGAATAGTGCTTGTACAAGGGAAGTACGCAGTGGAGATCCTTAAGAGGTTCGGAATGATGGACTGCAAGGCCATGGCCACACCTATGGAATCGAACCTAAAGCTATTGAGTGATGCTTCATTAGAGTCAGTTGATGCCACGATGTATCATCATATGATTGGATCTTTGATGTACCTGAGGAATACGAGACCAAATATTTTCTTTGTTGTGAACACATTAAGCCAGTTCCTGACAAATCCAAGACATGTTCACTTGATTGCTGCAAAGCATCTTCTAAGGAACTTGAAGGGTAAAGTTGACTATGGGCTCAAGTATGTTGTGAATCAGAAGATCAACTTGGAGGGTTATGTTGATTTGGATTGGGCAAGCAGTGCCACTGATAGGAAGAGCAGTGACTTCGGGGTGTCGCTTGAGTATGGGATCAGGTGTGATCTCTTGGTTTAGCAGGAATAAGTCCTGCGTGGCACTGAGTACATCTGAAGGAGAGTATGTCACAACTTGTTCAAGTAGTTGTAAGGAAGTATGGCTGAGGAAGCTATTATCTGATTTATTTTATCTCTAGTTGGATGCGACTTGTATATTTTGTGACAACCAGAGTTGTGTGAAGTTGTCTGAGAACCTGGTGTTCCATGACAAGTCGAAGCAAAATGAGATCAAGTACTACTATATCAGGGATATGGTGCAAAGAGGAGCAATGAAGCTCCAGTATGTTGGATGAGCAGATAGCTGATGTGTTGACCAAGCCGCTAGCCAGAGTGAAGTTTGAGTACTTCAGAGAGAAGCTTCGTGTACTCCAGATCGAGGTTCCTTCCAAGGGGAAGTGATAAGTCTGGAAGACGCAGATGGACATGAGCCATTCTCACATGGTGGTAGGTGTGCCCTCCCATGGTGTAGATGTAAGGGCTGAGCCATTCTCACATGGTGGTAGGTGTGTCCTCCCATGGTGCAGATGTAAGGGTTGGGGCCATTTCGGCATGGTGGTAGGTGTGTCCTCCCATGGCTGTTGATATAAGTGTCAAGGAATTCTGACATGGTAGTAGGTTTTTCTTCCCATGGTTGTTGATATAAGTGTCGGGGCTATTCCGACATGGTAGTAGGTTTGTCTTCCCATGGTCATTGATATAAGTGCCGAGCCATTCCGGCATGGTAGTAGGTTTGTCTTCCCATGACCGTTGATGTAAGTGCTGAGCCATTGCGACATGGTAGTAGGTTTGTCTTTCCATGGTCATCGATGTAAGTGTTGTCTCTCACATGGTGGTAGGTTGGTCCTCCCATGTTGGTAGACTTGTTATGTGCATCTGGGCTGTGCTCCATGTGACAATGAGATGACCTGGACGTGATGAGCCGACAGTAGGAAACAAAGGTATTTGCAGAGGCAATGTAATGACTAGTCCTGGGATGTACCTACTTGATGGATTACTCATAGAGATGATGAAGACATACATCGAGGCTAGGCCTACATCCAACATTAGAAAGGGTTGTCTTTGTAGAACTTCTTATGACGAGTAGAACTGATAAATAGAACCAATCAATGGTCAAGATGATGAGGATTGCAACAGATGTGTCGACGACGATCCATTGTTGATGATGATGTTCCATCATTGTTGACCCAACGATGAAGACTTGTGTCCAGATGTGTTCATGACTATGTCAAGAGAATACCTTCCTAGTTAAGAGGGAGTGTTAATGTAATTGTAACTTCGGAAGATATTCACTTGTATTTTATATTGTACTTTATTTGTACCTCCGACGGAGATGTTTATTCCTCCGGTTGGAGAAGTCATTATTGTATTTGGGTCATGTAAATTCATTGAGGTATATCCTCCCATGTAATTCGGGGCATTAGTTACCTTAGAGTCATTTGTGTTGGGATTTTTAAGTCCCCTAAAGGAGTCGACCCAGTCAACTTTAGTTGAGGCCGTCTTGTCAAGTGGTAAAGGTAAAGTGAAAGGTAAAGTATAAATAGAGTGCAAGGATCTCTATTTATTATTTCACTCACACTCACTCAATTCGCATTAGTGAGAGAGAGGAGAAGTTCACACAAGTGAAGAAGAGAGAAGCTGTTGAATACCATCTCTATTTTGGGTTTTTACTTTTGTGACATTGTATTGGTCATCATTCTATCTCTGGGGAAGTTGCGGGGTTTTCTCCTTTATGATTTCCCCTAGGAAAATCTTTGTGTATCTTGTGCTTTTTATTCTCTCAGTAAGATCCTAGATAGCTATTGATTAAATTGTGAAAAACTAACACACACTTTGGTCAAAATTCATTCCCACCTCAAAGGAAGCTACAATACATGTATCTTGTGGTCACATAGATGTATCTTGTAACACATTGGTCTTCATACCCACCTCAAAGGAAGCTTCAATAGAAATGTATGAGAAAGGAGGTAACATTCTCTACTGAAGCTACATTGGGCAACATATACATGTAGTTATAGATCTATATTTTGTTTTCTATGTTGGTGGATGGTTTGCTTGTTATTATCTTTCTTTGATATTATCCTTGCTTGTTTCTACAAGGGGAAGCATGACATCACTTGTAGGTCATGTAGTTCTAACTCTTGAATTAATTTTCCTATTTTCCATTATGTTAGATTAGTTTAGGAAAAATAATAGCTAAGTTTCTCACATGCTTAGGTGGGAAATAAACCTACGATCCATTCCCAGATTTCTTAATCACTAACAAAACAAGTTGATTATTTTTTCTCCAAATTAAGGTGGATGAATGGAAAGGGTGGGCATGCACCTAGGAGAAGGTGGCCCTTTTAATAAGATACACTACCTAGTAGTTACTCAATCCCGAGTTGAGTGAAGATAAACCTCCTTACATTAACCAATGCCAAAATAATTGATATGGAGACCAAGAATAAAATAAACCTATAATTTCCAAAGAAAATACAAGGCAAGGGAAATTTTAAGGATCCATATTTGTCTTAAAGTGTAGAAACCCTGGCAAATCTTACTAATTTCTAAATTTCCAACAATAAAATGTATGGGCATATTTTGTAAAAATATTCAAGTTTCGAAGGATTTTATATAGTTTTGGATAATTTGGCGATGTTTTGAGTAAAAACAAAATTGTCCCATGGAATTTGGATGAACATTTAGAAAAAAAATGGGAATTGGTAAATATTTTTTTAGAAAAATGCATAAAAAATTAACCCATGGGCCAAATGTTTCCCCAAAAGTTTCCCTGATATAAGGTAACATCCTTGTTATTTTAGGGACTCTTATCTGATACCATAAACCATCATTTGATCTAATTGTCTTTCCATGGTTGGAGTGTGCACAAATTCATAGAAGATGACTCATTCTTGAATTAGGTGGTTGGTTGGTTCTAGGGTCAATCAACAATTGAATAATGGATTCTTTGTTTACATTCAATTTTTTAACCTCTTCCTCACTAATTCCACTTTAGTAAACTCTCTCATCCCATCCCTATAGTCAGATACATAAGATAATTGGCCATGGTCATGGCCAATGGTAGAAACAATGGTGTCAAGGGAAGTGGTCAGTGACAGACGAAATGGTTCTCTTATGTTCCTAACTAGTTCCCTAATTAAGTTTATAAGATCATATAAACATTAATTTATTGCAATGTATGTGTATTGTGGGGTTTAAGGATTTTGTTTATTTTTGGATTAGGATTTTTCACCATCTTTGTGGATTAAGAACTATACTTCAACAATTAAAACATATGAAAATATGTAAAATGTAAAAACTATAAATAATGGTAAGAAAATGAAACTTTCCCCTAAACACTCCATGGAAATGCATGGCTATATATACTTGGCATTGTAGCTCATATAATTCACTCACGTTTGTTAAATGCTTAAAAATCATCAACAATATTGGAAGGGCCCAATAAAAAAACTAGCAGTTGGCCCTTTTTTGTTTATATATAGAGGAACATGCATGCATCCTAGTGTGTGTACATTTAGGAATGTGCACATATTCTTAACATGTGCATGTTGTTTCATTTTTTAAAAGATTGATGTGGAATTTCAAATATACATGGCATAATTGTGTGGAGTTTCAACGGGGATGGAGGGGAAAGCCTATTTAAAAAGGAATGTCTGCATAGTCCTAAAAGTGCATATGCATTTTTAATTAAAAAATGAGCACATGTTCCTAATGTAATGAAAAGGGGAACCAACTTCCTACAAGCCCCCTAGATTGTCATAGACTTACTCTTCACTAGTAGTACATATTATAAGAAAATTTTGGATTTGCTATAATTTCCTCCAAGTCTACTTAGAAATATCCTACTCTTCATAACCGTACAAAATTAATGGGATGAAAATCAAGCCAAAGACAACCTTTTCTAATCAATTTTCAACAATATATTCCTAGTTCCTCTTATGATGGATGTCAATTTCAAGATATGTATATGAAGTGAGAACTTGAAGCTTCTTACATGAGGGTTCCTTACGAAAATAAAAATGTCATCTTCATATAGGAGGATGATTATTAACATTTCAAGGTCCATGAGGACTCCAATGTAAAACACTTTGGGAATTGGAAGTTGATTTTCTCATAATCTACAAGTATGAACCATACAATAATTATGCTGATAGGTGTATATACATTACAATTTGGGTTGGACTACCACCTATGGTTTTCTTAGATTGAAGGAGGATATGACAAGTGCATGGTGTAGATTGATTTTATGGTTGTCATTCAAAATTCCAAATAAACAGTTATAAAATTAAATTAAATTAAAGAGTGAGTTTAACTAAGGCCAACTTTTTTTTATAGTTAAAGTTAAAAGATAAAGTTATTTAAATTATTTAATAATAAAGAGTTACTTCAAGTCCAAGCTCAAGGGCTAGTTCTTGAGTTCATTTCAATTATTTAATAATAAAGAGTGAGTCCAATGAGTTTATTTCATTTATTTAATAATAGAAAGTGAGTTCAACAATGAGATCAAGGTGAGTTCCCAAGTTCATTTCAATTATTCAGTAATAAAGACTAATTTTAACTCCTGAGTTCATTTCAATTATTTAATAATAAGGAGTGACTTCAATGAGTTTTTCAATTATTTAATAATAATGATCTTGTTCACTTAATTCATTTCAATTATTTAATAATAAAGAGTAACTTCAAGTGCCAGCTTAAAGGTGAGTTTCCGAGTTGTTTCACAGTGGAAGGATGACTTATTTCAATTATTTAATAATGAGTTACTTCAATTCCAAGCTCAAGGGTGAGTTCCAGAGTTCATTTCAATTACTTAATAATAAAGAGTGATTCCAACGAGTTTATTTCATTTATTTAATAATAAAAAGTTAGTTTAACAAAAAGCTCAAGGGTGAGTTCCCAATTTCATTTCAATTATTTAATAACAAAGAATGATTTCAATGACAAGATTAAAGGCAATTTTATGAGTTTTTAATGAGTGGAAGGGCGAGTTATTTCAATTATTTAATAAAATAGAGTTTGTTCAACTCCAAGGTCAAGGGTGAGTTCCCCAATTCATTTCAATTATATTTAACAATAAAAAGTCACATCAATGTGTTTATTTCATTTGTTTAATAATAAAAAGAGAGTTCAACAACAAGCTCAAGGGCTCAATTATATAATAATAAAGACTCAGTTCAACTCTCGAGTTCATTTCAATTATTTAATAATAAATAGTGACTTCAACCACTGGCTCAAGGGCAAGTTCTCCAATTCATTTCAATGGGAGGACAAGTTATTTCATTGTCCATTCCTTGATTGAAGGGCGAGTTCTTTTTCAACTATGTCTCTTGCTCCTTCGTGGTAGGTGCAGTAATTGCTAAGAAGTGGTGTTATAAATATGGACTGGGAGGAGGGTTTCCAAACGATGCTACTCTCCTTCATTGGGATGCTTTAAGTGCTAACATGTTTGAAAATGTTGTTTCTCTCTTTCATCAGGGTGCATAAATGTAGCAAGTGAGCTTGAAAAGTATGTGAGCAACAAGCACGACATGTTACTGTAGAGAACATTGGAGCCTCGAAGCCTTGGACTTATGAAATGCATTTATATTGGGTTATTGTGGGCAGCTTCGTCATTGAGATCGTATCTAACTAGGTGCTATAAATATAATATTTCTTTCTTCAATGGCCCATTTCTTTGTTTAATTTATGCACACATATATATCCTTTTGTTTCTAATATTCTACTAACCCGGTTGTGGGAATTTTAATGTGTAGGTAGAAATATACTGAGATCTGCATATCGAGAGTTACTAATTGAGATATGGCATTTTATTCAGTCCGAGATAAGTTTTTTATGTATTACTAATTGTCACATTTTCTTTGCTATCAATATCCACATGATTTTGGGTTTCATTATGCTCTGTTTGTCCTACGATCTTTACTTTTGTGCTAAGAAATGTCTTGTTGTGGTTCAATTGTTATAAGAGGTGAACATTCGATCTTATTCAATTTATTTGTTATGCTTATGAGTGATTCATTTTGCCTTTTAGTGAAAAAATATTGAATTTGTTGGTATGAGCATATGAGGTCGTTCAATTTTTTTTTCATAAGTTGTTTTGTCGATATTTTCCTCTATATTTTAACAGTTTATGTGTATTTATGCAAATGCAAAAGAACCCTCAATCTTTCTTTCAGTGAGAAGACCATGGAGGTACTATTGTTTGTAGACATCGCTTCTAGCATGGGCAGAGAATCCTATAGATGGTGCTATATTTTTATATATTTTTATGTTTGTTCATGCCTAGACATTGATGGATTTAAAAATTTGTTAGTTGGAATTTCTTTTCAATTGACAAGCATTTTGATGGTCATGCTATTGTTGTATTATTGTTGTATTGTTGTAGGAGAGAGTGGGTGTGGTGCTTGTGGCAGTTGCAAGTGTGGAGACAAGACAACTATACGTCGACCCAATGATTAATAATATAATATGCATTGAGTCTGACCCAATGATTAATAACATAATATGCTATTGAGACATGTTATACCTGTCTAAAACAGCATGCAGGTCTGCAAATAATATATAAGCTTATATTTTAATAAGTCATACCATCAGTTACAGATTGTTTATCAACTAACATATCTCCATGAATACCCAGCGGACCAATTGGCATACCCAACCCATTGGCATACCCATCAGCTTGGTGTTATCGCGGATGTGTTTTTTTTAACATATCCCATTAATACCAAGCGGACCTATTGGCATACCCATCCGCTTGGTATTAATACGGATGTGTTTTTTTTTTTAAATGGAGGAATGAATATATGTTATGAGCTTCCCTGGCAGGATCAGTTTTGAGTCTTGATCACTTGAGATAATGTAATTATTCAGATTTGAATCTGGATCACTTTGAGATAATGTAATTATAAATACTCTATCTTATTATTATTACAGTAAAGCGAACAGCGAACTCATATTGAAGATGACGATGGAGTAATTTACATGATGATAAGCTGCGCATGCATGCATTTATTAGTTGTATATGTGCAGATTTGATGTCAAATGGTTTGTAGGTCTCCATGCTATGTTTGATCTATCCATTTCTATAATAAAATGATTGATTGGGCAGTTGATAATTTAAAAAATAAAAATATAAAATTGCATTGCAAAGTTTTTATGCACTCAAAGATGGACACTTTTGGACATAGAGTCTGAACACTTTTGGACATAGAGTCTGAATTGATTCTTTACCTTGCAGTTTCTCATTCATCCATTCTTTATTACATAAAAAAGGCGAGGTCTGGCTATGATGTCCTCCAAAACAAAAACAACTTACCACAAATTCGTAGCGGCTGAAGTGCCTCCCTTTTTATTTAGTTAAACACATAACTTAGACATAGTATGCATATTCTCTTATTCATGACCACTCACTTAAATGCTGCTGCCCGTCATGGAATAGCCTGTCCACCCACCGCCAGTAAAACAACACATATATCTTAGATTCATCATTCAATTTGGCATGGAATAACACAAATTTAATAACAGCAAAACATTGACATGAATGAATGAAGGATTTGCATAACAACGTTATTCTAAAACGCCGCAGGACAGCAGGTTCCCACACAAAGCCACACAAATTGATCACTACTCGTTAATAACTAGTAGCATTGGTCATTTTGATGGAATGACTTACGAGAGTGGCGTTGAATGTCGCAGCGGCGGGGGGACTGGCGGACGTTGCAGGTATTCGGAAGGTCTTCGGCTCTCTCCATCACCTCCTCCTCCTCTTCCCGTCCGCGCCCTTCGAGGCGGCTGCAGCGGCGGCGTTGATCAAGTTGTGAATCCTCCTGAGAATCAGAATCCATGGATAAAGATTGATCGACTGTTTGCTGTATGGCTCGGCATCGGCATTGTGGAGACATTCTTTGCAATTCCTCGCAGCATCTTTCCGATGGTTGGTCTCTCCGCTGCTCGAAGTAGTCCCGGCAATCAGACAATCTCTGCGGGTCGCACGACCGTCGTTGCTGTTGCATGTCGTCTAGTCCATACATATTGTCTTCATCTGCAGCAACACTTGGGGTGCCCCACTGAAGGAGGAGGAGAAGGACAACGCCTAAACTCACCCATTTAAGCGTCACCATCGTGGACGTCGGAGAGGAGTAGACACCCATTATTTTTCTTTCTTCGTTACAGCGATTGACGGAACACAAATGCGAAGGATGGAAGAGTCGGTGCGTATTAACGTTGTATTTATGGAAGCCGTCGAAGGGAAGGATTGCAACCAACACAACACGAAGCAGAAGAAGAGAGGAACAGATGCGGTGCATGCAGCTTCTGAGTCTCCACGTCCCAAGCAAACGCAACGAAAAGCAAATAAAGAACGCCTGGCTGCCTCAGTTTCCAATGGCCGCGTCTTTCAAAAACAGAGAAGACTCTTGTAGGCGGACAGAGGCGACAGTGTAGGTAGGTAGCGTCCCAACGACGTGACTGACATAAGAGCATGGCACTTTTATTAGGACGTTATGCGTTGAATTCAATGTGTAACCAGGCAATTTTACCACACCATTAATACTTCTACTGCCATGCACGTATGCGACACAAAGTTGACGAAAAGCAAAACGGTCTATAATTTGTCAACTATTTAATAAAAAATATTTAAATAAATCTACAATTAAATATTTATTATAATTAAAAAATTATAATTAATTATTTTCTTAAATTCTTATGAATGTGAAAATGCATATTTTTTTATCACATAGATATGATGGATGCCAACATTATAATTTCTGGACCATAAAAATAACATCTAAATACATCAATATATAATTTCAAATACTATCAATATAATTTCAAATTTGCACACTTAAATTTAAACATCTATAAAAAAAAAATGAACGAACTCCATAAGAGCACACTCCAACCCATCAATTTTGTGTATTTAGTCTTTCTCTATGAGTTAAAAAACTAATTATTATAATTATAGAGTTTTGTTGAACATTACTAAAGACTCCTTAATAATAGCTTAAAGTTTAGTTTTAGTGAGAGCTTAAGGTTTAGTTTTTTACAAGCTTGTCAAGTTTTACTTTCTACAAAAATATAATATCACATATATTTTCATCATGATGGTTGGGACTATTTATTTTACCAATCCTTATATATGTCATTAAAGTCATGTCATCCTAGCTAATGATTTGTAGGGCTTTAGATCTACTTAATAATATTGAACATTAGATTAGCTAGAGAGGAAGCATGGTTGTTCAACCACCTTTAAGTTTAGTCAGATAGGAAGTATGGTAGTTTAGCCATCAATCGCTTAATCCAAGTAGGCATTGTGTATTGGGAATAGAGTTGCCCATATTTGCATTGAAGAAGTTTGCAAGAAAGCAGTTATGGTGTTGTATCCAATCAATTCCAAAGTTAATTGTGCACTGACTACATTGAATAACATCGCTTAGCGTCACCTAATAGAAGCCGCATAGAAGAAAATAAAAATCAGCTAAGTGTTGAGGACACCGTAGATAGGTCCGATGAAATAATCCCAAGAGCAAATCTAGTGATGACACATGGAAACAACAAAGAGGGTGTTAGAGTAGAGAATCAACGTGATCAACAAAGTTGCATGGATAAACCCCAATGGAGAAGCCCTGATAGAAAATGAAGAGTCGACATGTGGCAGAAGCCGAGAGGCATTGAAGGTTATCCAACATAGTTTTTAATAAGGTTGCTCAAGAGGAGTCTCAACAAAGAACATCGATTGAGAAGTCATGATGAAATGAAAAGTGTCGGACGTATATTGTTCGTCGGAGTATATCATCAAATATGGAAAGGATTTGGGAACGTCATGGAAGCATCAACGAAATTTTACCGGAGGTGTGTTTTTGGGATGCAAAAGACTGCACGAGTGGATAAAGCCAATGAGAAAGGGGTGACGCATCATAGGGGCATTCGAGAAGTTTATCATAGTTGTATGTTGGAGTTAGAGCAAAGTAGTTAGTTGTAAAGTTTTGATGGATAGGGGCGACAACCCAACATCAACGATGTATCGATGAGATCACATCGAAGCTACATGGAGGTGTCGATTAGGCGATGACCAATGGAGGAACCCTAATAGATCATCATGGATATATATTAGCATTATCGATTAGAGGAACCAAGTTGAAGGCCGATGGAGGACTCTTGATGGGATATCCATCAACATTGTAGTGTTCGGTAGCAGAATTGCGAGTCACCACAAGGAGGTATAATGGAGAAGGCTGATAGGCATTTCCTGTGAGCCAGTCATATATTGACATGTGGCATGATTTTGGAGCATTTGAAAAGTTGTTTGTGGAGCCTGATAGTTAATCGGTGGATGGATTTTTTGTATGTTTGTTGCTATGTTTGTAATGATTCCGGCTTGATGAATATTCTGGTCGCCATGAAATTTGTCCACATGTGCATATAAAGGAAGTTTGTAATCTTATTTATGTGTAATGAATAGAATTGGGTTCTATTCTTCTATGTTCTCTATGTTTGTTTGCGTTAGTTTGGTGCTAGAGTGGTTTTATCTCTACCCCATATCTAACAATTGGTATCAGAGCAGGATAATGCTGTCTAGCAAGTCTCCACTAATTATGTTTGGAGGTGAATCCAACCAGTAGAGTTGAATACAAATCACTATTGCTAGTGTTGATCTTTGCTCTGTCGTGTGTAGATAGTTTGGGTTTATTCAACTGGTTAGTTTGAAGGGAGAGTCGTGTTCTCCATTAATCATTTTTTTTTGTTATCTATTGTGTTAATGTGAAGTAAGTCCCTAATGTAGTAGAAGCAATGAGTCATGTTTTGTGGTATATGTAGTGTCTTGTGAAGTCCAGCAGACACTAAAGGTCAGTGTATTTGAAATTTGTGACTGAAAGAGAGAGGACCCAGGTGTATGGGTTGTATGTTTCAGTATTAGAGAGGCTGAAGTATGTGGCCAACTACCCGATTAAGGTGAAAATTGTAGAGCAGCAGTAAGTTGTAGAATCTATGGATCAAGATAGAAGAATGAACTAATTCAAGAGAAAAAATATAAGAGCCATGGAAAAATATTTTTCAAAGGTATATGGATAGGTTCCAATAGTAGCATAGGAGCATTGAATCCATGAAGTTGAAAGATTCCAGGTTGAAGATGATGGGAGAAGAACATATCATGGATCACCCCCACATTTTATTGGTAAGAATATTGATGTTTGTTTTGTTAAGATGGAAGTGTTCCTTTGTCATGAAGGACTATGGAATTTTGTTATAAATGGACATTATGAGCCTAGAGATGAGGCTAGGGATGACTCAACATTATATTTAATCCAACAAGCTCTGGATTATAATATTTTTAATGTTGTAGTTGAAACCACCACTGTAAAAGAAACATGGGAAAGTCTGAAGATGGAGTTCAACATAAGGGGGAGTGTTATAAGTCAATGATTAGATGAGTTATTGGTTGTAAAATAGTTTATGGAGAAGCCTGTAGTAGATGTAGATGACAACCATTCTTTTAGTGAATCCCACTATGTATTAACATTAGTGGAGTTGAAGATGAGGTTCTCTTGGTAGAACTTGTGGAGAAGGTAGAAGAACTCGATGTGGTATCAATGCTTGCAGAAGAGAAGATTGAATAAATCCATGTGTGTGCAGCTGAGCATGCACATGAGTATGGGGAATCCCACTGCTTACAAAAAATAGTGAATGATGGTGATGGCACAAAATTAGAGACTGGGTTCTTGTGCAAGGACTAAGAAAGGGTACCACTATAGTCTAGTGTGATAGCATTTAAATCCCATGAAGGAAAAGGTCTCACTTGAAGCACAATGAATACCTATGTGTGATAAGGAGGGTTAACTACAAGGATAATTCTAAGAGGGTTGATGTTCTTCATATCGCAACAATGTTCCGTTAACCATAACATGAATACATGAAAAGGAAATATGATCTATCCATTAGACATCAAACACAATAAAAATGATTCATACACAGAAAAACTAAGAGGGGGGATTACTTCATTTATATTACTAATAACTTCTACCACATTTCAAATCCATGGCTCTGCGGCCTTACCATGAAATGACCCGTCGCAATATCATAAAGAACAAAAAACCCATACCCCAATTACATTATCCAAAACCCAGAAACATAAGACTAAGGAATCATTGTTTCTCTGCTACAACTTGGTCTCAATCTGGTCCTCTTCTTCTCTTTTGTCTATCTTATCTATATCTATATATTCTTATCTTCTTCTACTAATTCTCCTCCTCTGCTTGCCTCATGCTTCTTTAAATAGTTGTGGGGTGGGTCCAAAATAATTGCAGTCGTTAGGGGATTCCGTAACTTCCACCTCTTTACCCCATGATTCCTTTCGCACTTAGGGGCCTTTCCAAAAATGAAGGATCCAATGGGATCTGAACACAAGTGTTGAATATCCCTTGAGTCAACTTGGAGATGTTCTGTAATACCATATTTTGACCCTTAGGGTTTATTGGATTCAATGTAAATATTGTATACATGCAATGTGTGTTTTCCCTAGTGTGGAGCTCAAGGTGAAGGCTCCACTAGAGGATGTCCATGTTTTAATTAAAAGGAAAGTATTTGAAATTATGTTTATCCATGTGATATTAAGCCATGAGGTATTGTAAATGATGTAAATATTAAATATAGCAACAAAATACCAAGAAACTAGCTAAGGAGGAAACCAATGAGAAGGGGCCATGTGTATCCACTAGGGAGAGGTGTGGGGGTTGTGGTATTGGAACCCATTCTGCCACATGTTAATTTGTGAACCCATTTGAATCCCCATGCTGACATTTAATTCTACTGTAAGAGGGTGGTTGAGAAAACCAATCCATGAGGTTGATGGAGTATGGATCAGCCCTACAAATACGTATGGCAGGGTATGGCTCTATTTTACTTGTCCCTTAAGCCACTCTACCTCCTGGTAATTTGCTCACCCTAAAACCTATCCTATTGCTTACCAAAGAACCTCAGTTACCACAAATTGTAGAGCCCAGCCGTGAAACAAAAAGAGGAAGAAATCGCGATTCTGTGTAAGCACGAATTTGCAGAGCCGAAAGCACATAGAAACGCTATGTAGGAGGAAAATCGATTGGGAAATACATGGTTTAGACCCTAGGGATGAATTACAAAGCGTGAGAAGATTAGAAAACCCCTGAGAGGACCCTGATTAGATAGAATAAGAACCAAGTTGCGGGATAGAGTCTCATCCACAACCCTGAGAAGATTCCAGCTAGAATAACATAGAAAAGGGTTAGACATAGGTTGGGGTTTTCTTGATAAACCTAGTGAAGGCTAAAGTCTCATGAAAGTAGTAGTTTGGACATTTCTATGCCCACCGTGAAGATCAATCGAGGGAAGGGGCCTTGAAGGGACCGTGCATCAGAGAAGAGGGCCTTCCTTGTGTTTGGTGAGGTAGGTATTGTGGGTGCCATATTTGCTGAGTAGTTTGAGATGCCTATAGCTCTGTGGATGAGCTCACTGTCTTAGCATCATCCCCTCTGTCCCCTTACATGCTTGATAAAACCAATTGTATGTTGGCTTAGAATTGGTGTGGAGCCTTGACTGTGAGAGAACCTATTTAGCCCTCCTTAGTGGATACACATCCCAGTTTGAGTGTGGTCTCTCAGCTGAAAGAGTATAGGCTAGGCAGAGACCTATGGTTGGGTGGAACGTTGCTCTCACTTAGCTAGTTACTTGGACAGTTCCATTTAAAGATAAGTGCTTATGTGGTGTAGAATGATATTAGTTTCCCTATGTTATGTTATGCTTGTCATGTTCAAGTTATTGAATGAATGATTACATGAAATTGATAAATAGGGAACTATGTACAAGCCTGAGCGTGAGGCTGAGTTCATGCTTGAATGCTTCATCATTTGCATGAATTTAATGTACTCTAACCTTATATGTTGTAGATGCATTGACTAGTTTTAGCTTCATAATATGTCTTTAGTTATGCATTGGATTCACCTTTAAGAGGGGCTTCTTGGATTCATCTGGACTTGGGGAAGGAAGTAGATAACCCCCCTGTTGTGTTTCATGACCCCTCTATGGGTTAGGTGAAGGGAGAATTCATTGCAAAACGTAGGAAAATTTCGTTGCAGAAGGGTAATGATGCATTGAGGGATTTCAGACAGGACTTTAGTTGGAAAAATGACAAGGTTAGAGTACTCAGATGTGGTTGGGGACCACACTAGTGGATAGAGATCTCCAAGAGATTTCCAACAGTACCAGAATTGTCCAATTTGTCCCAAGGATGAAGAAGTTATTGGGATGGACAATGGACTGTAACAGGGCATGGCCAACTCCCGACATTCTGCATCTGCATTGCGGAATGTTGAAGTCGGGATCATATTTCGACAGCGCTAGAAATTTCGGTGCCCCATATTTCTGACATCCGCACTGCGGAATGCAGGAGTCAGGATCGTTAATTCTTCAACACCGGATGTTTTGGTGCTTCGTAGTTTTGACTTCCGCATAGTGGAATACAGAAGTCCGAGGTGCATTTCTTCAGCAACAGGTTTTTTGGTGCTCTGAAGTTCCGACTTCCGCACTGTGGAATGGGGAAGTCGGGGGTACATTTCTTTAGCGTCGGGTGTTTTGGTACTCCACAGTTCCGAATTCCGCACTGCGAAATGCGGAAGTCAGGGGCACATTTCTTCAGTGTCAGGTGTTTTGATGCTCCACATTTACAACTTATGCACTGTGGAATGTGGAATTCGGGATCGTAATTTGTTCGATGCCAGTGAATTGGCGCTCTGACTTTCCTAGTTCTGCATCACGGATTAAGGAACCGCGGAAGTCAGAGGGGTGTTTTTCAATGTTCTGTATTTTGGGAATTTGATTTCTGAATTCCAGCTGCAGATTGCGGTAGGGTGGATTATGGATTGCGGATCGGAGGCCATTGCGACTGTTTGTAAAACAAAGAGAATTTTGAAAAACAAAATGTATCAAGTTGTCTCCCATCGCTTCTGAAGGGAATGAAGGCAACTCAGGGACATGACACGTTCCTAAATATTTTGCATCATCTATTGCAGGATATTCAAACAAAGGAGCCAACTCTAGTACTGAACAACAATGTTATTTAGCTTATGTATCAAGGAGGCCAAATAAAATCACCGCATATCATAATTGAGAGTAATGCCTTCAAGAAATATTTCTTATATCTTGAATGTGGCATTATAGGGAGTGAAGCCGATAGTGCTAATTGGTATTCAAAATATTCATCTCTAATATCATCTTTGGCAGTGTCATTATGGGAGAAAAAATGACAATCTCTCTTTCAACAAGAGACCAAACTCCTTGAGAAAGTGCATCACTCATCCATAACAGTAAGTAGACTAAGAAAGTGAGACACAACATGAACACTAGTGTGGGAAGGAGATAGCATGAGCAAGATTGAACTCCTTGGATTTCTCCATGGTAATGCTAGGAGCTCTTGCATAACTTTATTCATCAAAGTATTCTTTTGTCATGAAACTGACGTGTCGTGGTTTGGAGTAATCGAGCAAATGGAAATTAGGGGAACAACAGAGATTTGATTGGAGGGATAAGGAGCTTCATATAACAGAATACTACAAGGAGAGGGGCGAGGGATATATATTCATGGAGATCATATAGGGAAATGGCGGGTCAGAGATTGAGTGATAGGTGTAAGTCATTATTATTGCATCTACATGAGACCCATCGTGTGTGGATTGATCCTGGCATAACGGTTTGTGATACGAAATGTCAAAAGCAAGCGTTTAAGGGGGTGGTAATGATGGGTTGCTGAGTGATGTAATTACATGAATGTGATTTCAGGGTGGATGATGGTGCTGTGTAATCATGTTGGAAAAGGATTGAAATGATTACATTGTTAGTTGCAGGATTCAAGTGATGGTTTCAGATGGGAGAGCATTGATACAATTGATTTATTCATTAATGGATTTTTAATGATCAAAAGACAAGCTATAATGATGCGATGTGGCAGTGGTGATAGATGACCTTAAACTGGTGGGTACCCCAGACCACAATGGTGTGAATGAACTAACAAAAAACTTAACTGAAATGAATGACTAGAACTGAGAACTTCAAAAATCATAAGACTAAAGAAACAAAATCCTAACTAAATCATTGCCAATTACAAGAGTGGCATCTTGAAGAATCATTGAGCATAATCATAGGGCTTGAGGTGTGCACCATTCACCCAATGTAGACTGAGAATACCATCAAGTTGTACTATCTTAATAGATACTAAAATATTTATATTTTTCGCAACAATAAAAGGTCCCAACCAATGCATCTAGAGCTTGCGTGGATGCTTCATGAACATGCTATCATAGAGTAAAACTTGGTCTCCTTACTTGAATCGTTTATGCTTTATGTTTATGTCATGATAGGAATTTTGTCGTTCTTTTTCAACTATTGTGTGATAGCTGGCTAAAAATCGAGTTTCTTCTAGTTCCATCAGCTCTACAAGTTGTTCCACAAAATAATATTCCTTTGTCATGTGTGTTGCATGTGCAATATAAAGAGTGGGAACCAAAAATTCCACTAGTACTATTTCTTCTCTGTCATACACCGACTGGAACAGAGTCTATTTATGAAGTTTCTTTGTAGTGGTCATGTATTTCTGTAACATAATTGGAACCAATAATCCCAATCGTCCTAGTTGCTAAAACATACTTTTGTCATCTTGATATCCATAATTATTTTAAAGGATTATATGGTGTCGTTTGCTTATGGGTGTACATACTTATTTTGTGGTGTTGTATCAAAAATTCCTTCATCAACGCCCAAAAAGTTGTATTCAGGAAGTGCATACCTTGGTCACTTGTAAGGCTTCTGTGACACCCAAACTGAGTGATAACATTTTCGTAAATGAATTTAGTTGTTGTTTCTGTAGAACAATCTCGGATTGGTGCTACTTTGGCCCATCTCATTAGGTAGTATGTTGTGGTAATGATCCTTAAGCAAGTTGTAAGCTATCCAATCGCCCAAGTAAACCTCCAAAAAATTATGCAGAAAATCCCTAAAAGCTACAATGAGGATCCTTAAGAAAATAATAGCTGCATTCTTCAATCCAAAAGGAATGACATTATAAGTAAGTGCTCCCCATTCTATTGTAAACAGTGTATTATTTTTATCTTTTTCCGCAGTTCTAACTTGGGGTGTCCTGAAAATCCATCTGTGAAGGAGTATGCCTCATTCCCTACCACTTAATTTAATACTTCGTCGCTCAAGGGTGTGGGGAATGTCTCATGGAAACAAATGGAACATTCATACTACGGTAATCAACACATACTCAAATATCTTCTTGCTTTGAATCACTATGGGACTGATCTAGTTCGAGTCATCCATTGGGAAAATCAAACCAACACTTATCATGTATTCAATTTCCTTTTTCACCTTCTGTTTCACTCAAGGATTTAATCTGTATGGCTGTTTCTTTTGCATGTTTGGCATCTAATTTCAGTGCAATCTTAATTTTGCCCAGATCTCCCTAGATCCCCCTGACCTCTCTAATTTTTTGTAGAAACTAATCTTCATATTTCTTCAATAATAATGTAATATAAGATACAATTTGTTCATCCCTATAGTTTCCTATAGCCATCATCTTTGGGTTATCTTTTGTGCCAATATTAACTTTATGAAGTTTCATTAGTTGTCTATAAGGTGCTTCAGTTTCTTTGGCTTTTTTTTAATATACTTCGGAGAATCCCTCCAACTCCTTGAAGCATGGAAAATTTTAGGGGCTAATATTATCCCATGCGCTAAATTTAGGGGTTTTAAATTTTTAATGGGATAATTTTTGTTAAACACACATTATGTATGATTAGCCCACATTTTTTTTTATGAATAGAAGGTTAGCCCCATCAAATTCAAAAAGGGGAGGAAAGATAAAAAAAATTTGCACCTCTAAAAATCGATTTAAACCTTTGTTTGCTCACAAAAATCATTGGGAAGCTCCAATTCGCCCCTGATTTCTAGAAATGTCAATTGTGAGGGTATCTTTCTCCTTTTATTGATCATGGAAATCAAATTCAGAGTTATACTTGCAGATATTTTATGGGTTTAATATTGTTTTGCAAGTTTCTTTGTCCACATGAGAAGGGAATTTGATATTTACTATCAAGTCTTATAGTGATTCGTTTGCATCTACGAGAGTTATGAATACCATCGCCTCAGATCCAAAGTTTCCCCAAGAAACATGGATATTGTGAAGTTCACGATCGACGATGTGAGAATAACGTTTATGTGGGTGTTTGGGGCATCATGCCTCGGGGATGTGACTTCATTCATTCTTGTGTATTTGGGTGTGCATGGGGCCATGTCACTTATTATAACCACTGTCATTTTTTTTCTAATTGTGTTTGTGTTCTCCTTTCCGGGACAAGCCATGGGTGGAGCAACTTGGAATCCCACTGTCTTTGCTGCTTCTTTTTCTTTGGGTGTTGTCAGGTATTTTGACATGTTTCTTGTTTTGTTTATTGAATTTTATGGTTCTCAAACTATTTTTGTAGGGTTGACATTGTATTTTGTGGATGGTTAGCATATTGTTGCGGTGTGAATGTCACTCTTTTAGTAATGGGGAATACATTAAATATGGACTTATAGAGCTGGAAAAATGGATATGTGAAGCATAAGAGAAGGTATGCAATGATTAATTCTGTTTTTCTAGCTTCCATGTAGAAAGGTGTATATGATGCTATGTTAGAATTGATGATATTGTGTGTTATTTGACTGACTCTTCCTCAATTCAGTACAGAGGGAAGTCTTGGGATGAATTGAGATACATAAGGAAAGATGTTAGTTTCTTGGTATGATTCCACAACACTTGTGATTCATTAAAAACATACCTATATGTACTGGTATTTCTCTCTTAAAATAATCTTTGGTAAGGTGTGTGCATAAATGAGGTGTTAGTGGGGTCTTGTAATAGAATGGAGATATAAATGAGGATCGAGGTGTTGGAGGGCCATCATATTAGCATTGATTCTATTTGTCATGGTGATGAAACCTTTTTCCAATAATATTCCTAGAGTATGGTGAATTTCTATGTACTGCGATAGTTGGAGTGAGGTACCAAACTACCACCAAAATGTTAGAAATAGTAATTACTCCTATTAGCACTAGCTTTAGCTTTTATATTTTAGCTTTAGTTCAGTTTAGTTTAGGCATAAATCCTACATGCAAAAGATAGGTTAGATTTTTAGTTTTTTCAATAAGTGTTTAAATACACTTTCAATTTTTTATTGTAAGTGCAATTAGTTGATCTTCTATTTATCAATAGAGATTGAAGAGTCGTAGCTCATTCTACATAATATTTGTGTTTATTTCTTCCTCCAACCTTCAGATATATCAGACTGTTGGAAGAGATCGATCAGAGCGAGGAAGAAGATTGTGAGAGTGCAAGAGAAGTTGTAGATTCCAAGAAATTTGCAAAAAAAATTGCAGAAAAATTTTCACGCCCCTCTCCTACATGAAGGCGCGAAAATATTTGGTAAAATTATAAAATACAAATTTATGAAAAAAAATTGCGCCCCTAATATAGCTTCGAGGAGCGATATTTCATTGGATGTTTCGCGCCCTTGGAATAGGAGAATACGCGATAATTTGAGGTTTTTTCACGTGAAAGCATTCCTGAGAGACGTGGAAAAACTCATGATTTAAAATTCATGTGAACATTTTTTTTAACTAGTTGTTTTTTTTTCACGAGATCTTTTTAATTCATGTAAGGATTAAGTTAATGATTTTATATATCATATAATTTTTTTTTAAAGTTTTTTATTATAAATTTTTTTATAAAAGGTTGTGAAAAAGGGTGGAATTTAAAAAGAGGAGATTTTTTTTAAGTGCTTTTTTTTAAACTTTTGTAAGAGGGCGAAGTGGATTTTTTTTAAAAGAGAATTTATTGAAAATCAAGGAGATTTTTTTTGAAAAAATCCAGTGAAAGACTCTACAACATCTATGGATTCTAGCAGCAACAATCAATGTCATATTTCTCCTCTTATGGGGAAAAAGGACTATGATGTCTGGGCCACGAGGATGGCAGTTTATCTCATAGCAGAATATGTGCGGGAATATGTCGTGCATGGATATTCCAAACCAACAGATGATGCAACTTATCAAGCTCTATCAAATGGAGAAAAGGATATCCTCAGGATTCACAGGAAGAAGGATGCGAAGGAACCGCATCACATAATGAACGCTTTGGATAACGATGTATTTCCAAATATATCAGCCTCATTGCATGCCAAAGAAACATGGGAAACCTTGGAGACTAGTTATCAGGGTGCTGGTAAGGTACAAACAGCTAAAATCCAAAACCTAAGAAGAGATTTTGAATATCTGAAGATGAAAGAATCATACACAGTGGATTCTTTCATGACCCATGCCATGGGGATTTTTGATTAGTTGAATACCTATGGTGAAAATATTTAAGACTAAAGGGTGGTTGAAAGGGTTCTGAGATCCCTACCCAACAAATTTGATCTAAAATTTGCAGCAATTGAAGAAGCAAATGATCCGAGCACTCTCTCTATAGACGAGTTGACTATATCAATACTATTATACGAATATAGAATCAATAGGAATGAAGAGTTCCTCTCTTGAGAATTCTTTCAAAGCACAAGTCTCATTCTCAAAAGGCAGAGGAAGAGGCAAAGGTAGAGGAGGATCAAGAGGAAGAGGTAGACGTGGTCAAAGTAATGGCAAGGAAGATCAAGATCACAATCATAACCATGAAGGTCGTAACTACGACAAAGAGGTCAGATAAATCTAATGTTAAGTGTTATTATTGCAATAATTTTGGCCATTATGTTAATGAATGTAAAAAGAAAAAGGATGATTAGGAAAAATAGAATGCTAATGTGAATAATACCTTTGAGAATAAAGAAGATATATTATTTCTTACATGTCATGTTGCACACGAAATCCCAAAGGGACTTTTTATTTTAGATAGTGGCTACAGTAACCGTATGACATGTGATAGAGATCTAATTGTAGACCTAGATGAATCAGTGAAGACAAAGGTCAAAGTCAACACAAATGGGGTAGTTCTAGTTCTTGGCAAAGGAGTGGTAAACATTTTGACCAAACAAGGCAAAGAGAAGACAATCACAGATGTATATTATGCTCCAGGATTGAATCATAATCTTCTTAGCATTGGGAAACTTACTGAAAAGAAATACATACTTGTCTTTGATGGATCAGACTATGAAATCTATGACAAACCCCTAAATAGACAGTTGATCATCAAAGTACAAGTGATTAGGAACAAGATGTATCCACTAGAAATAGTAGAAAAATGGGTGATATATGACCAAGCAACTAAAAAACTTGGTCACTATGCGAAATAAATGACTAAACAACCAAAAAAGTTGGTCACCATAATTTTTTAAGTGAAATATGACCAAATTTGAGAAATTGTAAGTGATTAGAATTAAAAATGACTAGAATAAATGACTAATTTAGTCATGGGATAAAAAATATGACTAATTTAGTCATGGGATAAAAAATATAACTAAATTATTCACGGGATAAAAAAATGCGACTAGACAGTCTTAGAGATTGGTTGTTTCTTGTTCAAAGTATCATCATGTCTTGAATTTTATACAAGTGTGTTCAACTTATTGCACTAATTATGCTCATATTTCGTTTGGTAAAAATTGTCATCATTTGACCCTTTCGATACTATTGAAGTTTTGGAAATAAATTAGAATATTTTACATCTCATCGATTGAAATCTGCCTATTTTGTACCTCTCAGAGTAGTTATTCTCGTAGAGGTTTAAGGTGCACTAATTATTGTAGTTCAGGTATCTCTATAGCGGCCACCAAATGCACAGTAGCATTTTAGATCCTTCTATTGGTAAATCTATGTCTCTATGAATATATAAATTATATTGGTTGGGCTGACGAAGACACTTCAAGCGAAGCTAGGCCCAATGGAGAAGAACCAGAATAGAAAAAGGAGAAGCAATAATCCCTGCTGAGATTTCCTACACAAATGGAAACTATGATCAGGTTTCCAATCCGCTTTCCAACTATGATTGAATGTTTTAGCCAGCATCACATCGCATCTTGGGAAGAATCGCATCAAATGTAATAATTTGTCGATCTTGTCTATGGATGGAAAATCATCACACCTATGTCTAGAATTTTAGAAATACCATATTGGTGTTCCCCTGGAGCAAAAAAACAAACAAAAATCCCCCTTTCACAATATTTATATAAAATTCCCATCTTTTATAATATAATTTACCCCTTAATGGATTCAGAGACCCCTTTTAAGTAGGTATATAAATCCATCTGCAGTGTTAAAGTACTCTTGATGCACTATAAACAAGACTAGTGGGAACTTGAAGCCTTCATTTAATAATATATAGTTATTATATATATTATATTTAATTTATTCTTTAAATACTATCATAGGCCGTTCATTGAAGGAAACTCTTGGAATTCAACTTACAACTCTTTTTTGATAGCTCTTTTGACATCCCAACAAATTATATCAACGTTTTTTTTCAGAGCCGACCAAGTCTACAACACTTTTTTATAGGTTTTTTGATTGCATACTTCATATCCCAGCTTTAAAGTGAACTCATATTAATGACAAAATGTCATGTTTAGGTCTCCTATGATGATCAATCTATAGCTCTTCTTCCCATAGATTAGGTTTTGAATGCATTTCAAAACATATACTCTTTGGAATAGCCAAAAGTATCCTATATGGAATCAATATTCCACTGAAAAAGTATAATATAATAATATTTATATAATATAATTTAGTTATTATGTCGATACGAGTTTATATCTTAGAATTTGGGGGTGGAATATCATATATGATTTTTCTATATTAAAGGAGGATGGGACAAGTGTACTGTCCAGATTTATTTTATGGGTGTCATTCAAAATTTGAAATAAATAATTATAAAAAAAAAGAAATATAAAAAATAACTGGTAGTTGATGCATGGATAACCTATAGATGATACATATATGAAAGACAGTTTGTGGTAGATAAATAGAAGAAGGTGAGTGATAACATGTAGCTCAATCATACATAACTGGTAGTTGAACCAGTTTAACTAGAAGAATGTGAGAGATTATAGTTGATAACATGTAGTTGAAGCATGGATAATTGGTAGTTGAACAAATTTAACTATAAGAATGTGAAATATTACAGTTAGGTTTTGTATTAGTTTTTGCGTTTATTTAAATATAAACATATGAATCTATCAATCTAAGAGGTAGACAGACGAAGGAGGATAGGAGGAAAACCGACGAAGAAAATTGGCAAGAGAACAAGAGAATCAAAGGGTTTTTGATCTGTCAAGGGTTTCTATTCGGATCTGCTATTAATTTGTTTTTTATTGGATTCGATCGGTGGGCTAACAAGGGAGTGGGATATGCTCTATGGACAATTTCTCCAAGCAAGACTTCTGGAACGACCCATTCCGAGACCTGTGATGCACTCTTTTTCTAGGTATAAATGAAATATATATTTATATTTCTCTACTAACATTGAATATATCATTGAAGAATACAAAAAATGTAGATGCTTCTCTGCCATTTACCTTTTTAGGTTATGTGTTGAGCATCAGAAGTTTTAAGATCTTGGTTTTATTATAGAGGAGGTTTCTGTGAAAAACATTTCATGGTAGAATAGGTACAAATCCCATAGGTAGAAAATTTGATCCTTCGCCTAGACCACCTAAAGGAGCATGTAAGGGTTTCAAGTTTTAATGACCAAGAAATTCCTCTACTATTTTTCCTTCTCATAAATGCTTCTTGCAAACAATGACACAGTCTACCAATATGCTTTGAACATATCCATGAACAGAGCTTCTTAAAGCGAATTTTGAGTTTGAAAAGATCTTTTGGAAAAGATTAAGTAGTTATAATAAAAAACGATGAGAAGTAATGCAAGGAATGTGTGCCTTATTTACATGGTGAGGATGTCTTGATAGAAACATTTTAAAAAATGTTCAAATACGTTTGATTAAAGCTTTTACAAAATCATTAAACTTATATTATGTTTCTATAATTTCATGGCCACTATCTTATGCAATTTTTCCAATTGTTCTATCCCTTAAGGGTATCTAATTGATCCAATTACTCTATGTGAAAATGTTGAAGTTTTATAATATTTTCAATTTATAATTATATATATGGGAAAGAGTTGATGTCTGTAAATTATATTAATACAATTTTTTTAATAGAGTTTTCTATTTGAAATTGTTGGATTTTCTACCATTATCACTTTCAAACGAGAATCATTGTTGACATAGAAATTTTCATTAGATGAAACTATTTCTCTATTTCACATATTTTACAGTCCTTGGTGCAAATTGATGTGTGCTTTGTTATCCCAAATTCTTATATGCTTTTTATTTATGCACATTTCCCTAGTTGATTTTGAAGTTCTAACCATTCTTCCAACAACTAATTGTAAAATAGTTTGAGTAGTTGTAGAGTTCAGGTCATTCTAAAAGCTAATTGTAAAATCATTTGAACAATTGTAGATTTCAGGTCATTATAACAACTAATTGTAAAATCATTTGAGAAGTTGTAGAGTTTAGGTCATTCTAATAACTATTTGTAGAGTTTTGGTCAAATAAAGGTTATATATCAGAATGTGCAAGCTCTTCTAATTGAAATTAATTCATAAAAAAATTTATGTGTACTCAATGTAATTAAAATTATAAGCAGAATTTGTTATGCATAAGAATGTTCTCATTGATCCCTATTTTATCTCTATGCAGCTTTGCACAATTTGCTTCAAATTTTTTTGTTGGTTACATATTAATGCACAAAATGTGTTATATATACACAATGTAATTAAAATTATAAAAAAAATTGTAATATATATATTTAATATTTAAATTGTTCCTTGATTTTCTCTATATGATGGAATAATGGCTTTGTACAATTTGTTTGAACAAATTTTTATTTTTATTGGATGCATATGCAATATTATATTGAAACTTTGTTGAAATACAACTTTTTTTTATGAGCTTGTTGCATTGAGAGTTGTTGGCTTTGCACAATTTGTTTGATTTTTTTTTTTTTTTGGATTGTTGAAATATTATCAATAATGTTTTATGAAAAACTTTGTTGAAATAATATCAACTATGCTTACACCAACATGTATTAGAATGACACTTATTTTTCCTGATAGGGGATGGGAGTTCTAGATTGATTTTATGGTGGTCATAAATAAACAATTATAATAAAAGAATATAAAAAATAACTAGTAGTGATGCAAGGATAACTCATAATGGACCGTTCGTGGAAGACAACCCATTTCACTAAAACAAAGTGGGTGAGAAGAACAAGTAACAGACTTGTGGCATTTAACTTTTCCTATCGGTGTTCGTTGGCCACAAGTTAAGTGGTTCTGCTAGTTATATATAGTTTATATATTAATATATTAAATAGTTATAATATATGTTACTTATAATATATAGATTATATTAATATACTATTTAATAATATGTATATTTTATAATATAGTTATTATATGTTATATATTAATATTAATCCATTTTAAAAAATAATAATACAAATAATAAAAAGAGGGAAAATAAACTAAAAAAATAGTAAAATAGGGGAAAATTAATAAAAATAAGAAAAATAAATAAAATAAAATAAAATAGAGGAAAAAATAAGAGAGAAAACAAGTAAATTTAAATATATGGCCATCATGCTACAAACTATGGGAATTAGGAAACCTTGCAGACCCACTCCAAAAAAAACTATGATTGCGTGAACATCCTTTTGTGGCTTCTCATGGCACATGAATTGATATGTCAACAATTTTGATATATCAATAAACAAACTATGCCGCAAAATGACTTGGAGTTGTTTGAACTTCGGTCTACACTTCAGATTATATCCATCTCAGGTTGTGGATTTGTTTGCTACATTGGATTCTGTCTCGTTGTTCCCTGTCTTGATTGGTTAGTTCCTTCGCGACTGTGTATTTATTCTAGGAATAATACAATTATTGGTATGTATCTATTTGGAGAGATAAAGGGGAGGAAGGAAGGGTAATATATAGAGGGAAGGGGAAGAGAGAGAACCTTCAAGAATATATCTACTAACTAACCTACCTTGTCTTTTATTATCGTTCCAAACCTTGGTTCTGATTGTTATGAGGGATTGGAATTCGATATTGAAAGAGGGATGAAGGATCATGCGCCCTTCCTTCCTTCCAAATTTTGTTTGAAGTTGGATAGGGGGAGGATGGAGAGGGTTTCATTACGTATTTAGTTTGATCGAGCATTCATTCAGATAAAAAGTGACCTCTTTCCAAGGATTTATCAATATTATTTATAATTATGTGCTTGTGATAGATGCCTCCGATAGATCGAGGGGATTGACCAACCTTCTTCGTCTAGCTAGCCCTTACTTACCAGAGTTACCCTGATGGCCTATGTCCAGGAAATGGATCTATTAGCTTCTCCGTTTTTAAAGTAAGAGCTGGAAAAAACTGATTCCTGCAATCCATTTGAGTTGGGCATAGGAAGGAGCTAGTCATCTTCTCCTTCTTCCCTCACGTGATATACTTCCAGCCAGGGGATCGAGGAATTCCAATTAATATTTGGAAAATTTTGATTTCTCATATTGGGTTGTTCATTTCAAAAATAAAACATAAAAGGTAACCTAAGGCATTCAACATTCATTCATTCCTCCCGTCGAAAATAGGATCAGGCGTTCAACCGACTCCCTTAGATCGAGGAACAAATCTTAATTATAATCCCTAAACCTTAAAGAGTGTTCAATATCAAGCAAGGAGATTTCCCTCGCGTGATTTAGATGAGCGTGTTAATGCAAAGTGAGAATTTGCAGTTGGGAAGAGTGCAGTACGATGATAAAAATGATGGCACAAATTCACATTTATGAGACGAAGTAATCAGTGCAAGAGAGAGAGAGAGGCGTAGGTAACTTGATAAAACTCTGTCGGTTGAGTATTAATGAGATATGGTGGAAAGATAACAGATTTTCCATGGGGTTTCCACTTGACATCTGATTGTCACTCCAAGCCCTCTTTCCAGTCACTATGTCACCTTCCATTAATTGTTCATGTCTGAAATTTGTTAGGGTTTCTCAAGCATGGTTATCATGGCCGCCAACGTTTTTGGTGGGGGGGGATTCCATGCGTACCATCACTGTGATATTGTTATTGATCATGGTTAACCATTATCTCTTGTATATTTATGATGGTTATGAGAGTTTTTCCATACCCAGATCGGTTATGGATGAGCGCCTCCCTCCATCTACCTTGATACTTTCATTTTTCTGTTTTAAATTTGTGGATAGAATTCAAGAACAGGGCGGGCAATTTCACCACGATACTTCCAAAAATATACATCTCGTTTTGTAATATTTTTTTGTTTTATGCATAGTAATCTTTCTGGGTCATGTAACTAATTACTCAATTATAAGGTTTAACTTGTTAGATTCCTTCTTCTTCTTTTTTGTTCAAGGGTTCACTTGGAGATTCATCTTGCAGTGGCACTTGGGTTTTCCATAATGAAGAATTAGTGTTAAGGCGTCATTTTCCTATTAAGATATCTATCCTCATTGCCAAACTATATTTCTTGCTTCATTTAAACTTTGAAAATAATATTATTATGGTTTCCTTAGAGATTGATTTGGGTTACTAGTTCTTCAAATAAACTCATTTAAAATTGTGCATGGCCTCTGCAACCCTTTCAGCTCCGCCCTCATATATGCATCCTATAAATCACCTTGGTCGTGATGTCACAAATAAGATAATAGGTTTCCTTTAAAAAAGGGGGGGTTTGGATCAAGATATATATCCCTTCTTATGTGAACTATAACACTATAACTCTATAATTGCACATTATATATATATATATATATATATAGAGCGAGCGAGCGAGAGAGAGAGAGAGAGAGAGAGAGAGAGAGAAAAGTATCTTTGGTGTTACTTGCATTCGGTGCATTCTCCATATTACTTGAAATTAGTGTTACAGGCTTCGACCCTCTATTGCGATGGTTGTAAAGGATTCATGTATATATTTTCTTATACAAGTTTCTACATTGGCTTTCCATGGTTTTGAACCCTAGCTATAAGATGTTATCATGTCTTTCATTTTGTTTCCTTGTTTTTGGTTACCCTTTGGTTTTCGATTATAACAGTTTCAAAGTAGTATGTTACCTTCAAACTGGTTTATTCATTTGGCTTTCTTGTAACCATAATAAGGTTCGTTGTCAATAATATATTGATATTTATGTATAGGTTTTCGATTATAACACTTCTAAAGTAGTATGTTACCTTTGAACTGGTTTGTTCATTTGGCTTGCTTGTAACCATAATATGGTTTTTTGTCAATAATACATTGATATTTATGTATATATATATACATGCAATAAAAATCTCAAAATATCTCATAGTTCCATCCCTTTAATAGATAATGAAATTGACAAGTCTTCTGGAGATGTCAATGCTTAAGCTTACTATGTTTACTAGTACATTTACATAAACTTTTTATCAGACTTGCATACTATATTTGAAGGACCGTAAATGTTTGTGATGGTTTGGAATCCTTTCTATTTTGATTAGAATTAATTTCCAAAATTGTAGCAGGATATAATGCTCAGATAATACAATGTTTTTTCGTCTATTTCATGTATTAAAATAAATATTCCTACATAAATTGTAAATACTAATGTAAGCATAGATGCAAATCACATTTGTATACCCATTTATCTCAATTGCATTGTAAGTAAATTTAGGTACAAGATTTATGCACTTTAATTGTAAATACATTCAACGTCTCTATTTTTTACTATCTACTTATAACTGCAACAATTCATCCTTAGATTATTCATTCAAGTATTCTTAGCATATAAATATCCTAATTAACTTTGATCATGTAACAATCTATGTGAACATAGATTGATTTCAGTTTCTGTAATTTAATAAATAAAACAACATTGTAAGGGACAGATGGGATAGATAACACATTTGTACAAATTATGGGAAAAACAAACTAGATTTAGCTGCTCCTCCCAACCGTAGGAATAGACATCAAAGTCACATGTCTAAATCCACCCCCAAGCCTGATTTTTGCACCATGTTAGTGAATACATAGCCAAAATTCTTTTGTCTTCACGCAATACTTCATTAAGAATCCCGTAACAGTGCAAACAGTTGACTTACAAAAAATTGAGAATAATATTTCCACAACATTACCAATGCTACAATAATCATGAGTGCACTGAAAAACATCTTATTCCCCCTTTTGCTTATTTATCAAAGTTTTTTCCTAGGTCTTTATTTCCACTAACCCATCATGTACGATTACCAATTTCTGAATCATGTCCCCTACATGCATTTGGGTTTTTTCTTCCAAATCTGCCACTTGGAATTTCTAGGATATCAGTTTCAATTCCCCCCCTATGGAACAGTTATCACTCATTCCACAGGTGGATCCAGTTGGTTTCCTCCATAATATTTATTACTAACTAAATAAATTATTTTTTTCAATTCGACCTCACTTGGTCAAAAATAAAGAGTCAAAGGACATTTAAAAATTCTTTAACATTTCTTAATAAACAAATAAATCAAATAGATTGCTAGGGAGGGGTATTACTGTTGATTAAATTGTCATTGATGCCAACAATGTATAGTCATTGATGCCAACATGTCTTGGTGCCCCTTGAGGAGCCCCTGAGGGTTAAGTAATTGTCAGTGTCTAAGGAGACCTTTTGATCTTGTCCAAGCCCAAGTTTGAAGCCCTTGGAGCCCTTGGGACAATGACAAAAGCCCTGAACACCCTGTAGAGTGTTTAAGTACCCCAAAGATGTTTTGCGGTTCCCTAGTTGTTTCTTTGTTTCCCCAATACCACAACTTATGCCCCAGTACGCTACAAAAGCGTTGAAGAAGTTACAAGAGTCCAAATGAACCTTTCAGTGGTAATTTGTGTTTATTGAGGTCATGGTACCCCAGGAGAAGGTCTAGCAACCCCACAGGTGATGTCATGATGGATCTTGACCCTTGTAGGTCTCCTGGTGTGGTTGAGGTGGTTGAAGAAGCCTATGAAGCCCCTTGCTTGATGAAGAAGTCCTTGGACCCACATTTGATGGTTTAATGGTCCTTGTCCCCTTAAAGGTGATGATGTAGTCATTAATGACTTGATGAAGACTTGGAACCCTTAATGAAGATCTTGATGCCCGTGTATCCCTTGTTGGGGTCATGGAACCCTTGGAGAAGGTCATTATGCATGAGAAGGTCTAGCACCCACATAAATGGTGGCATGATGACCCTTGGACACTATATGATCATTGATGGTGCATTTGGAAATGATTTGGGTCTTGGAATCCATACATATGGTGGTCTGTAAGCCCATGATTGTTGGAGCCTTTGATATGATAGAATCCTTGGTCATGATGCCCTCATCACTTGGCGATGGAGTCCTATGTGATGGGCTTGAAGTTCATGGAAAGTATCTTGTTCAAATATTATATGATATCCTTGAAAGAGTCCTTGAAACCCTTGCATGTGGTTCCTTGGGTCTTGAACCATGGTGATTTATGGTCCTATTTGTGGTTATATGGCTATTGGGATGTATATGTAGGTAGATCCCACGGACGTGCCTTGATATGTTGAGGAAGACTTTGAAACTCTTGTAGTTAGTGGTATGGTCTTTGGCACCCTCATGTGTGGGGTCTTTGACGTCCTGGACACATTGAATAATTTAAGGGTATTAGACCAAGAATTTGCAAATAAACCCATCATAGGGAGATAGTCCTCGTCAAGCCATTTCCATTGATATGTGGAGCATCTTCTAACTCCTTATGGTTGAAGAGATATGAATTTTTGAAGTTGGTGTACCCCACCTTTTTGGGTGAGCCGACCTAACAAAAGAAAATTTAATTATTTGTAATTTTGAATTGCATGTCGGCCCTGTTTGAGGTAATAACTTTCCTCCACGACCTATATAAATAGAATATCAAACATTTCATTTGCTCATCAATTGGAATTTCGCAACTCTTGGAGAAAAGTGCGAAATTTTGTGGAGGAAATTTTTTTGTGTATCTTCACTAAAATTGGCATAACTTTCTCATACGGAATCGGAATTACAAAATTCTTGGATCGTTGGAAAGCTTGTTACGAGGGCTATGTGATGACATCATCTAGAGATTATTTTGGTTTTTCTATTGTTTCTTGACCTTACGATCTTCAAAAAGGTATGGCTCATGCTTCTGGGTTTCTCTTGTAATGGCACATGTCTCTCATGGATAGAGTTCATCTTTGATATTAGTATGTGAGCCTATATGTTGGTATATATATTTGAAGTCATTATGGAGGATATGATGATGATGTTGCATAACTTTATGCTATGATATTATACACTTTATGATGATAATGCATGTGATAATGATGTACACTCTATAAAGTTGATGCACTCCTATATAATATGATGTACATGCATACCATAGTGTGATGATGCTCTCCTATGCATTATGATGTATACTTGATGTTGATGATGCATACACGGTGCACACTGAAGTGACAATTATGCATATTTTATGATGATGATGATACCTACACTCAGACACTAGACAGTGATATGATGTGCTAGTCATATGATGTAATATGATATCTACACCTATTCTCAGTGATTACTCAGTGATGTGATGATGTTCAGTAGTGTATATGCTCAGTGATAAAAAGTATGCTCAGCTTACATAGTGATGATACACAGAGTGATGACATGTATGCTCAGTTTACACAGTAACGATATGTATGCTGAGTTTACACAATGATGATATACATAGTGATATAAACAGTGAAGATATGTATGCTCAATAATGATCAGTTTGCACAGTGATATGCTCAATGATATGTATGACACAGTAATGTTATGATATGCTCAGTAATGTAAGACACTCAGTGATATGTAATATGCTCAGTAATGAACACGGGATTATATATATATGCTCAGTGATGTATGTAGCAATATATAGATGACAATAATGAAATGATGACCAATGGCTATGAGCAGCAAGTACATTGATTCAGATGAATAGGTTACATGTGCAATTGGTCTAACTCAGATTGGCTGAGTTGTATGAGCAGTTGGTTTGACCCAGGTGGTTTGGTATACAGTTGATTGAACTCAAATTTATTGAATTAAATAATGTGAACAACAGATTGATTTATGCAGACAGATTGATTGGTACAGCTAGATTGGACAGATTGAGTGTACAGGTTGATGAACAATGTGGCACAGTTGTGATTATCAGTGGACAGTTGATGAGCAGTGAACAGTTGATGAGTAGTGAACAGTTGATGAGCAGTGGTCAGTTGATGAACAATGAAAGTGGTTTTGCAGTGTGGTACAGGTTGTGCAGTGTGGTTTAGGTTTTGCAGTGTGGTACAGGTTGTGCAGTGTGGTTTAGATTGTGCAGTGTGGTACAGGTGTTGGATAGCTGGTCCGCAGGATCAGTGCAGTTTTTGGTTCAGTAGTTCAGTTTCTATCTTCATATCAGGGTGGCAGGACGGGGCAAGGAAATTGAGGGAGCGAAGGCTTCCTTCAGGTTGTAGCCTATAAACCAAGGGGTTGTAGCCTCCTTCCAGTTGTAGCTGGAGAATTGAAGTCTTTGTAACAAAGGGGGTTGTTGCCTCCTTCCAGTTGTTGCTGGTAAATTATTATTATAAAGGCTTCTGTGGTTTTTCCCCCAGGACTTGGGTTTCCACGTAAAAATCTTGTGTACTGTGTTTTGCTATGCTTCCTATGTGATGATGATATGATGATAGGTGATGATGAGCTGTAATAGTTAATACTGCTGATGATATAATGATAATGTGGTAATACATTAATGAATGATGTATTGAAGAAGTAGTTGATGATTGTTAAAGTTGAAAAAGTAATAAAAATCTATACACACTGTTCACCCCCCCCCCTCTCAGTGTGCTCGGTGTGTCCAATAATTACAGGTTCGATCTTATGTTTAATTGTATTTGTGTATCCTTCTTTTCTATTGTTCAATGTTCGATCTCGTTTGGATTGTATTTCAAATATCTTCTGCAGCGTGAGAGTGTCTAATGCAGGGACATCATTTGAATTCAAAATCAAATGGTGATGATTTCAAGAATTCAAATTTTGTTTAAGAAGGGAGTGGATTCCTTGAATCTAGTAGTTAGTTTTGATGTCAATAAATGGCATTAGCTTCCAAGTAGAGATTCGGATCATTATGTTTATAGGAGGCTAGTCTATCTCTCGTGGCTTGTTTTTTTTAGACAACCGTTAAATAATAAGGATAGATTAAATCTTTTCCATCCTTAGCTAACATATCATATCTGTTTGATCTAGATAGGTTTTGTTGTTTTTATATGATTGTGAAAATAGATGAAAAGGTTGTTGATTGAGATCATTATGTTTATAGGATGCTAGTCTATCTCTAGTGGCTTGTTTTTTTAAGACAAATAGTAAGATAATAAGGATAGATGAAATATTTTCCATCCTCAGCTAACATATCCTATCTGTTTGATCTAGATATATTTTGTTGTTTTATATGATTGTGAAAAGAGATGAAAAGGTTGTTGTTGGAATTGGGTATTTTTTGGGAAAATGTAAACGATACTCTGTTATTGTATGTTCTTAGAACAATTCAAATGGAATTTTTCTCTTCTAGATAGCCAATAATGGTTGTATTTTGTATTCTGTTGTAATACAGGTATATACACATAGATGCTTAGATATATGGAAAGGTGAAACATGAAGTTGGGTAACACTTTTGGCTTGTTTTTTACAAACAAAACTGCTAAATTTTATGTTTTTCAACTTCGACCTCTTCAAACCCATATCTCCATTAGGAATTTCAACTTGAAGTAAACACCAATGTTTTAGAGAATTGAATTACCTTCCTACTCGTACATTTTTAAATTTTTTTTATGGACATATCGTGGGACAAATTTGGTGCACACCAACGACATATACTTGCAAATTTTAGGTATAGATAATGAGTGACTTGTGTGGACGTCAGTTTTTTGATAAATGGTTGTTCATTTTAGGGAAAATATTGTATGCGTATAATCTACACACACAACACCTGTGCATGGACTATTTTTTAGTTTTTTAAGACTTGGGAATTATTTTTTATTATTTATCAAAACAACATATGTTCAGAAAATGGTGCATTATCGACAGACGTTGGTGAGATTCAATTTTCATTTTAGTGTGACTCTTATTGGAAAAACTAAAAGTACCCTTTTGAAGAGGACGATCCAATTATGATCTCTGTGAATATTTCAAAATATTTGGTGTCTTCTTTGTTATGATGTTGAATTTTCATTTCGGGTGATTTCAGAGTAATAAAATTCTTAAGGGATAAAGTTTAGAAAAAAAATATTAATAAATAGAAATTAAAATCAAAATGAAACAATTACTATATCATTGGAAACTAGATTCAGAGATGAATCCATTGCTACCAAGTCCTACAAATAATATTTAAAATTTGCAGGGGTTCGGGCTTGCAGAAGTTGCAAGTTCCAGAAAGATGCCATATATTTTTGCAGGTTTTGTTGACCATAAACTCTCAGCCGAAAAATATCTTCCAAACTCTCGGCCGAGAGTTTAGTTCAAACTCTCATCCGAGAGTTTTTTTAAAAATACAGCACGGTGATTGGTTCAAACTCTCGGCCTAGAATTTTTTTATACTCTCGGTCGAGAGTTTGAACTCTCAAAACTCTCGACCTAGAGTTTGAGGTTGATTTTTTTTCCCCTTTTCATCCACGCGCCCCTTTTTTTTTCACTCCGTTGTCACGGAATTGTTTCCCAACATCGCGTTTTCACTCGGAAATGAATTTTTGTGTGAACGTAATACAATCTATAATTAATATTAGTGAAGTTGCAAAGGATCTTTGTGTTACCTATACGTTCCAACTCAACAATTATGAATCGAATTGGTTGCAATTCATCCTTTACATGGGTATTTGAATATGATAGGGTGTCCTCCAAGCATAAAAAATTGTAAGTTTCTATTGTTGTGTTAAATCGATGGTCCCTCTATGCTTCTTGATTGATTTTGTTAATGCATTGAGGATCTTTGCTTGAAGAGAGAGATCATTGTTAGAAGAGAAGATATATGCATTTTGTTTGGTGCCTCTCATTGCGTGAAAAGTCTTGTATCCTATCTTGTAAAGCAACTAATTGAACCTTAAGTTCATTTCCATATTGTAAGACAATCGTTAAATTTAATAGATGGACGATTCATATCTAGTTTGACTATCAATTGATTGGTTGTTGAAATTCCCCTTGAAATATGTGAAATGATTAAATTACTAGAGTGTTGGTTGCATGTTAAAAAGAAATGAAAATTGTGTTGGAATGAATGCGAGACTTGTGCTAAGTGGAATTTGAAGGTTTATTGAAAAATATTGAAGTGGGTTTGATTTTGTATGTATAAAAGAATTGTCCTATTGCTTACACCAGTGTCCAATGAACTTGGGTTTCACCATCCAAGAGATAACAAATTGTTTATTATAATTGTGGTTGCAAAATCACTGTTGATTGCCATTATTTGCATGGTTATTGTTATGAATCTCTTGAAGGGAAAAAATTTCGCACTTTTTATTGATAGCGAAGTGGTCAAAGTTGCAGTGTCTAAATTAGCAATCTTCCTTGCAATAACAATGCTTCTAAATAGTGTACAACATGTTCTATCATGTATCGTTATGAATATATTTACATGCGGACCTAGTATTATTTGATTTTAGTGTAATTTTCAATGGAGTTTAGACTTAAAACATAACTTTATGTTTATCAACCACATTCCTACTCACAAATCCTGCATTGGTTGTCTATGAATTTTCAATTATCAAGGTGTCTCTTTAGTTATACTGATTTTAATGATTTAGAGCAATGTCAATGTCAAAATAATTTGGTCATAGTGATTTTAATGATTTAGGTCAACATCTAAATCACCTTTTCTTTTTTATTTGCAATTCTAGTTTAAATCAAAACAATAGATACTCTACCCTACTGGTTTCAAGTGTAATGGTTTTAGGAATGGTTTTCAAGAAATGTTGTGAATATTGTGTTTAACGCTAGTAAAATTAATGTATCAGGTGTGCTATCGATGAAGGCTGGAAGGATTTGATAGCCTACATAAACTTAGGATGCTATTATATAGTTGGTATGCCTATTAGGCTACTTTTTGGATATAAATTCAACTTAGGAGAAAAGGTGCACTTTGTTAGGATATTTTAATATTTTGTCCTTGTCATACTTGCATTATTTACCATTTTATAGCACTTAGTGATGTTATTTCCCCCCTAGTGGTGTGCAAATGTCATCTAGGACCCATTAGCCACCTAATGCACGTTGCATGCATACTTTTAGGACCCTGAGAGGTAGTTCCCTATATTTTAGGATCCCACTTAGTGACTCAGTTCAGTCTAGTTGAGTTACACATAAGTTGGTGACTCTAATTAGGAGTTTGATCTCCTATCACCATTGATTGTGGCCTCATGCACACTTTTTTGATTGATTTGCATGTCAAACTCATGGCACCCTCCTTGGTCAGTTAACTAACTGTATCATCAATTCATTGAGATTTGGTTGAGTTTAACTGAGTTTGGGACCTATGGAGCACTAATAGAGGTTACAATTACTATGATAGAGCCATTTTATTCATTAGATATCATTGATGGACCCAACATACACATGGGATATGACTCTCAAATATTTGTTGAAGGGAAAGGTACTATGCAACTTGGGAATGGAAATTTCAACAATGTGTTATATGTTCCTTCTCTAACAGCTAATCTGTTGTCTGTTTATCAGATTACACACAAAGGTTTACTGAAGAAAGTGGTATTTGGTCTTGATATAGTTGATATTGTAGAGATCTCTTCTTGGAAGATTATAGCGAAAGGGTTTGAAAACCATGCCTCAAAGGAATATGGATTCTCTCATTTTTTCCATACTCTCTGCCTACTCCATTAGCATCTGATGAAGATCAGAGTAATATCTCTTCTAATGAAGATTTGGATCAAGATCCTGATGTTGAGAATAAAGTTCAACCAAATCCAGATCCAGATCCAGCACCTGAACCCAATCCATGGCCAAGTCCAATATGGGATCAAAAATTCCTTCTAGCTATTGGGAACATAGTTGGAGATCCATCTAACCATAGAACCACCAAATCTCAGTATCATGAAAACCTTGCACTATGTCATGAAGATCCACTTCTCTCAGAGAGGTGCTACATGATGGTGGGGTTTGATCCACAATCCCTTGAAGAGACTTTCCATGGGGAATCTACAACCATGTACAAATATCGGTTGGTTAACAAAGGGTACTCAAAGGTTCATGATGTGGAATATAATGCGACATTTGCTCCAGTAGCAAGAAGGGTTCTTGGATGACTTGTTTTGGAAAATACAACTTCAACATAGTGGGAGGAACATCAGAGGAGCAGATCCAGATCCAACACCTGCATTTATATCTCACATAGGAGCAGATTACCTACATTTTTACAAAGGCTTTAAGTCAAGAAAGACTTTTCCTCCTCTGCTTAGTGTGAAGGTTCTTTGAGTTCCCTACTGTTGCCCTATTTTTTAGGGGGGGGGGGGTTCCCATGAGGTTTTCCCCATTACCTTGTTTGATGGATAGTTATTTTATTTTCATCATTTTTTTTATTGTATGGGTGACCTTTGGTCTTAGTAAACAAGGCCCGAGATACACAATTTTGTATTAAGCAGGGGCGGGGGGGTTTTCCCGTGAAGTTTTCCCCATTACCTTGCTTGATGGATAGTTATTTTATTTTCATCATTTATTTGATTGTATGGGTGACCTTTGGTCTTAGTAAGCAATCCCCGAGATGCACAATTTTGGATTAAGCAGGGGTGTTAGGATATTTTAATACTCCATCCTTGTCCTACTTGCATTATTTTTCATTTGCTAGCACTTAGTGATGTTATTTCCCCCCTAGTGGTGTGAAGATGTCATCCAAGACCCATTATCCACCTAATGATCCCTGTATGCATGATTTTAGGACCCTCAGAGGCAGTTCCCTATATTTTAGGATCCCACTTAGTGACTCAGTTCAGTCTAACTAAGTTACACATGAGTTGGTGACTCTAATTGGGAGTTTGAGCTCCGGTCACCACAGATTGTCACCTCATGTTCCCTTTTTTGATTGATTTGCATGTCAAACTCATGGATGTTCCCTCTTTGGTTAGTTAATCGACTGTATCATCAATTCACTGAGATTTGGTTGAGTTTAACTGATTTTGGGAGCTCCAGAGCACTCCTAGAGGTGACAATTACTATGATAGACAAACCAAGACTCGAATTATCCTAAATGATTTGAATTCTCTCCATTGTAACATCATTGTTCATTATACTGATAATTGGATCATGTGACATTATTATGTTCCTATCTGAGTTCTCATGCATGATTAATTGTCTACTATTTCTTACTACAATTTTCACTGTAACTCAATTTCTCTGCTCATTCTTTCTCTGTGAGGTGTAATCAGCTCCATGATCTACTGTGATTTAGAATTCACAGACTTAATCAATCCTATGTTTCTTATTTCATTTTTTATTCATTATCATTTATCCCTTCTCCTTTCCATCGATCTTGAGAATTGATCATCTTGGTAAGAATTGTTATAGTGAGAACATTAAATTGTTTAACCATCTAATTGTCAGTGTAAATTTGATTTTAAAATGATGGAACAGGGAATTTGGAGTGGTATGATTGGTTGAGCTTCATTACATACATTTATTCTTTTATTAATCATATATTTCACGAACTAGGAGAAATAGGTACAATTATATCTTATATGTTGTCTCCCACTTTATGTAATAATTGTATTTGTTTATAGCGTGGACACTTTAGTTCATGGTCTTTGTTTATCTAGGAGGCAAAGTCAATATATACATGTTTATCCCCACACATAATTTGTATATGTCGAGGGGGGTTTCACAGGATTCTAGTTAAGGCCCCCTACTAGGGGGTGCAATGGCTGAGCCCCCGAGGTGAAAAAATTTGGAACCATGCAATGTATTTCAATTCCTTATGGAACCCTCTTATGTATTTTATAAAATGGAATGGCCCTTCTCATTTTTTTGGTACAATAAATCATTGCAATTTCTTTTCTAAGTAATAATCAAATTTGAAGTTGTCATTGCCCCATGGTTTTACCTATGCACAACAAGGTTTCTACACAAATATCAAGTTATATTATTATTGTTGTTTTATTCTATCTTTTGATTTTTCTACCATAAACAACTTAATATGTTATGTGATCAATTTATATGTACTTAATGGTGACAATTTGTAAGTCCTACACATATGGAATTCATATTGTACTGCTTTGATAATAACCCTCCCTTCTATTATGTTCTATTTTGTTTGCTTGGTCAACTTGTCCCCTTGGGGCACACTATTTTTCCTTCACCAATTTTATGGTGTCCGGACTATGTTTTCCCAGTTGGTATTCCTTTGCTTGGGGTATGTGTCTCCTAGGCTCTAACTCTTTCCTTTCTCCACTTGGTCACATATTTATCCCTGGCACATTTCACACTGCCTCAGTTTGAATCACCTTCTAGATGACTAGACTAATATGATTTAGTTTCAAGTCACCTCCATAAAAATATCCTTCCCTTGGAGAGTTTGGAAGTGTTCTCTAAGCCATATTTTTTTATATATATACTAGAATCATGGGTTATAGTTCACTCATATATTTTAAACAAAGGCTGATTTTTCTAACCTTGTATATAATTTGGCCTTGACACCTATTGTTTATATGATAAACATTTATAGTGTGACTATTACAAAGAGGTAACATATTCTACAATGATTTCAATGGCTAGACTCACCATCCAATTATTCCCAAATCTATTTATGTTGTACACCTACATTATTTTAGATGTCTTTTTGTAGCACATTGAAACTTTGTCATATTTGATTGAGAATGAAATAAAAGAACACAATATTTTAAATATAACATGATATGAAATATTGACATCATTACACCAAGAGAGTTCTCTACAACCCAATATCGAGTAGATGTTGTCAAGTAACATGGATAACGTGTGGAAACTATAACCCACATCACAAAAAATTAACATGTTGGCTTATAAAACCAAAAAATTCAAACCAACATAGTTCAATCATAAACCTAGATCTATCAAGCACGAAAAGGGATCAATTTTTTAGGGTGCAATTATTTTTATATTAATTGCTTTACACATCAAGAAAAAAATTTACACCTCAAGAAATTGGATCCCTCTCGATGCTTAGTAGATATGGGTTTAAGATAGATCTATGCTAGTAGCATTAAAGCTACAACCAAATTCTCTTAATAAACCAATTGGTGGAAAACACTATAATGTACACATTAATACAAAGTGTTGAACATGGTCAATTAGAGAAAATTTGAATTTAAAATGGGCCTTCCAAAAATAATACAAATTCCATTTCATCATGTATTAGCCAATCAAGATGCTTTAAAATTGAAAAAGGGAGCACCTAAAAAAATTGGAGTGAAAAAATAAAAACTACTTTTTTGGATCGTATTTTAAACTTATCTCCTTGTAGGTTTACTCACATTTCAAGCGGGAGGACTCGTTAGATGCATAATTAAATTATGCATCAAATGCGTACCCATGTTGCATACTTTTAATAGCATCCACACCATGAAAAATTGAAAATACATTAAAAAACGTGTTTTCTCTCACTAGAAACGCGTTTTTTAATGTATTTTCAATTTTTCATGCTATGGATGCTGTTAAAAGTATACAACATGGGTACTCGTTGGATGCATAATTTAATTATACATCCAATGAGTCCTCCTGCTTGAAATTTGAGTAAACCTACAAGGAGATAAGTTGAAAATACAATAAAAAAATAGTTTTTCACTCTCTCTACTATTATTTTATTGTTTTCTTATTATTTTCCTTAGGAGGCCCATTTTTTACCCAAATTTCCTCTAATCTTATTTATGAGAAGAGATGTGGTTCCTATGATCATTTGCAAAAAACAATGATCATTTAGGGGTTTTTAAGTCCCCTAAAGGAGTCGGCCCAGTCAACTTTTGTTGAGGCCGGCTTGTCAAGTGGTAAAGGTAAAGTGAAAGGTAAAGTATAAATAGAGAGCTAGGCTCTCTATTTATTCATTCAGTCACACTCACTCAATTCGCATTAGTGAGAGAGAGGAGAAGTTCGCACAAGTGGAGAAGAGAGAAGCTTTTGAAGATGATCTCTATTTTGGGTTTTTACTTTTGTGACATTGTATTGGTGATCATTCTATCTCGGAGGAAGTTGCGGGGTTTTCTCCTTTATGGTTTCCCCAAGGAAAATATTTTTCTATTATGTCTCTTGTGTTTATGTTGTGCTTGTTATTCCCTCAGTAATACCCTAGATAACTATTGATTAAATTGTGAAAAACTAACATGGTATCAGAGCTAACTTGAGAAGAAGACAATATATAGTTGGAGAAGCTAGGGCTTCTTATTTTTTGGACTTATCTCCACAGATCATCAACAAAAAGAGGCTAGGATAACTCGCCTTGGGAGGGTGCATCTTTCTGTCGAAGAAGAAGTCAATTCTAAGCATTTTCATTTTTTGGCCAGTCACTACTGCCGAAAATTAAGGTTTTTGACAGAAGTAGAATTTTGGGGTGCTATCAGCATAGGGAAGTGAGCCTCATCAAAATAAAATTTTAGAGACCAAGATCGAAGTTTTTGGTTGGGTAAAACTACCGGAAAATCAAACCCTAGCTTGACTCTACACAAGAAAAACCAGAAAACCATAAAAGGTGAGAAATTGCAGGTCAGAATTTTGCAAGTCAATTTTCAGGGGTCAATTTTTGAAATCTTCAGAAACCAAGTGTACCAGCTTGCTCACCTCAGTCAAGCGCATCTTTCTATATAGACGGAAGTTTCAAATTCTAAGTTTGAAATTTTAGGGTTTCTCTGACAAACCCTAGCGAGGTCTAGAACCAGTTTCAGCAAATCAAAGTGGTAAGACCTAAAAGCTTTTCTATTTCCATTTGAGGTTCTCATTAAAGATGTCTCACCACACCAAGCTTAAGGATAAGTTTGAAGGGGCTGATAACTTCTGAGCATGGAAGTATATGATTGGGCTTGTCTTAGAAGAGAATGAATTGGACACCTTTGTGAATGAAGAGGTGCCACTTCCAAAGGGAGATGAGGCTAAATCCTTACACAAGAAGAAATTGATTAAGGCCAAGAGGATCATTGTTGAGTCTATTAAGGATCATCTCATCCCACATGTGTCATCCTCGAAGACACCTAAAGAGATGTTTGACTCCTTGACCAAGGTGTTTGGAGGAAAGAATATAAATCGGAAGATGACCTTATGGAACTAGTTGAAGAATGTGAAGATACAAAATGCAGAGACCATGTAGTCCTACTTTACAAGGGTCTCTCAAATCAAGGAGAAACTTGAAGCTGTGGGAGAAAGTGTAAAAGATGGAGAAATTGTGATGACCACCTTGAATGGTTTCCCTAGATCATGGGACTCTTTCATTCAAGGGATCTATGCTAGAAAGAAGTTAATCACATTCAATAAGCTATGGGAGGAATGCTCACAAGAAGACTTGTAGTTTGAGAAGAGAATATGGGAAATGGAGACTAGGCTCTCACAACACACACCAGGAAAAATAAAAACAACAGGGAGCATCCTCATCACAAGAAAGAAAGACACCACCACCAGAATCAGAGGGAGAACTTTAGAAGATCCAAGAGTGATCTATCTAACATTCGATGCTATACTTGTGATGATAAGCGAAATTACTCTAGAGATTGTCCCAAGAACAAAAGTGTCTCCCACAATAAGAAGAACAACAAGAAAAGACATCATGCTCACACTACAGAGGATGATGAACCCGCAAGGAAAAGAACCAGAGAAGAAGAAGGAGAATATTCTTCAAGTGATGAAGAATATGTATTGTAATGAAGGTAACCAGTTACAAGGGTTCATTCAGAAGGTTCCACCTCATAAGGTGGATCTAGAAATGACTTTCAGTATTACATGAAAGGAGTAGGAAAAGCTCTTACAAAGTTGGACTCCAGAAACAAATAAGGATCAATGCTCTATCGAAGCCTCTCATCCATTTCAGCATTAGTTAGGATGTAGAATAAAGGGCATACAAAGTCTACTGCAACACAAATAACAAGTGTAGAACACTTGCTTAACATTTCCGATCATAAGCAAGAAAGGCACAGGACGTCAGAATCAGACGATGAAGTAGAACACCTTGTCGGAGCACACTCTAGTAGTTCATTAGGGGAATTTTGAGGTCTAAAATGGGCCTCCTAAGAGATATAATAAAATATTATGAGTGAGACATTTTGTGGGGGAGATATATTTACAAGTCAACTTTTACACTACAACCAATGTAACTATGGTTAAATTAGATTGAAAAGATGGCTAAAATAAAAACAATTAAAAAAATTCTTTGATGTGACTAAAAGTAAGAGTACTTTTAAATACATGAATTACTTTTAAATATAATATGATGAATGTACTTATAAAGTAATGTACTTATAATTTTGAATTTTGAAATATAACTTATTCAATATTCAAAATATATTTATAAAACTATATATTTTGAATTTTAAACATAAAGTAAATTTATATGAATAAATTATCATTTTTTAAGAGTATATATTTATTATATAAATCTAAATTTCTCATTAGAAATAAAACTCAATCAGATATTCATATAAATCATATTTATATTTTTTTTTAAATCTAACTTAATCATTTATTTATATTATTATTAATATTTTTAAATATATTAAACATCTACTTATACAAATATCTGCATTATTTAAATATACTTAATAAAATTAATTTTTTTTTTAAATATTCTTTTAACAATCAATAAATTTCATTTGCTTTATTTAATTCAATAACATAAAGGATTTAATAGGAAGCGATGATCCCATAACAAGTATTCCATTGTATATATACCTATGCATTATTAATTAAATATAAAATTAAAAATTCAATAGATTAATATAATATATATTTGTTTTAAATATTAATTTAATGGATTTGTTTCTCATTTAATTTATTTTATTTTATGTCAGAACAACATAACACTTATGGATTTTTAAGTTGAATACTACACATTCATTAGATAAGGAGTAAGTATTTAAAATAACATATTCTATATTGAAAACTATTTTTCACATATTTCAATGTTTTTTATATTTTTAATTTATTATTTAAAAGTATATATTATGTAATATTTTGAATAAAGCATTTATGTTTTTGGTATTTGTAATTTATTTTATATTGAAATATAAAGAGTATCTTTCTTTTTAAGTACTTTAAGAGTACTTTAGTACATTTATATTATATTCAAAAGTAATTTGTAAATAAAGCATTTATGTTTTTGGTATTTGTAATTTATTTTATATTGAAATATAGAGAGTATCTTTCGTTTTAAATACTTTAAGAGTACTTTAGTACATTTATATTATATTCAAAAGTAATTTGTGAGTACTATTTTCATTATGAGTACTTTACTTACAACATTGATATGGTTAACTATGGGATTTTATTCCCCATTTAGAATTTGACAAATAAGCACCTTTAACTCAACCAATTCCACCTCAACTATTATAGATGATTTCATCCTCTAAAATGTGATTGGTTCTTTTAAAGTCGATTTTGATAGTACATTTTTTTGTTTTGAGACCCATTTTTACCTCAAAATTCCCCTAATGCCTACAAGGAAACAAAGATTGAGAGGGAGTCCACCCAACAACCAAACACAGATAAGTACTTGAATTGTCATTTCTTGTATATCTGATTACTTAAATGATATTATTCATTCATGTACATACTTATGTTACTAGATTTAGGATACATGTATTATGCATGTTAGAAAAGTTGCATTAATGAACAAGAGACTACTAATATGCAAGTAATGGGTAAGTGGCCTATGGTACTATACAACATTCCATTGCTACTTATCTAGAATGAAACCTCTTTGCTGACATGTTGGGAGTACTAAACACTCTTAACAATGTTCCGGTAGAGATGGAAGGCATCTAGGAAGTTATCGTATGAATACGGGATATGGATGAATGTTGTATTGAAGCATTGGCTAAGATAATTGCATGACTGTATGACCTATTTCTTCATGCGTAAGATTTTGTTTTGAAAACTATGATATGTTTATAATCATGCAATTAAACTTGAATTGTAGTAAATATCGTGTACCATCACTTACAAGAGAGACTTGTTTCGAAGAACAAGCGACGAAGATCAAGAAAACTACCTATTGAAGATATTGAAGAACCTGAAGTTCCCAAGATCAGGGATGCAGTAATGGAAGAAGCGATTCCAGAATATAACGAAGACCATGAGATAGAAGAACCACAAGAACCTGTAGATCCACCTTGTTAGAAGAACTCCCACAAGAGGAATCCAACATGGGTATTGGAGGCAATACAAGATGCAGAGAGGTATGGTGCTCCAGAGGGGATTCATAGAGAAAGCAAGAGACATAGGCCATACTCCAGTTATGAAGCCCTGATGTGCGACATCATTGACAAAGAACCTTCCAACTATGAGGAAGCAACTGAGAAGAAAGAATGGAAGGATTCCATGATCGAGGAGTACCATTCGATCATGAATAATGATGTTTGGGATGTAGTTCCGAGACCAGAAGGGAAGTCTGTTGTGACTTCCAAGTGGATCTACAAGATCAAGCATGTTGCAAATGGAAGCATAGAGAAACACAAGGAAAGGTTTGTGGCACGTGGCTTCTCCCAGAAGGAAGGGATAGATTATGAGGAGACATTTGCACCTGTATCCAGATACACTTCCATCAAATCAATACTTTCTCTAGCTGCAGTGATGAAATGGAAGGTACACCAAATGGATGTCAAGACAACTTTCTTGAATGGTTTAGTGGAAGAGGAAGTGTATGTGGAGCACCCATTCGGATTTGAGACTCATGTGTGCAAATTGAAGAAGGCCTTGTATGGATTGAAACAGGCACCCGGGCAATGGTATGGTAGGATAGACAACTTCCTGACTAGTTTGGGATTTACCAAGAGTAAAGTGGATTCCAACCTTTACTACAAGGTTGAGGAAGGGAACCCAGTGATACTTCTACTCTATGTAGATGACCTGTTTGTGACATGTGAGGATGGGATTATTGCAGATACGAAGAGGAAACTTTCCACAGAGTTCGAGATGAAGGACCTAGGCATGATGCATTGTTTTCTAGGTATGGAGGTGTGGCAGAGTGTGGATGGAATAGTGCTTGTACAAGGGAAGTATGCAGTGGAGATCCTTAAGAGGTTTGGAATGATGGACTGCAAGGCCATGGCCAAACCTATGGAATCGAACCTAAAGCTATTGGGTGATGCTTCATTAGAGTCAGTCGATGCCACGATGTATCGTCAGATGATTGGATCTTTGATGTACCTGACGAATACGAGACCAAATATTTGCTTTGCTGTGAACACATTGAGCTAGTTCCTGACAAATCTAAGACATGTTCACTTGATGGCTGCAAAGCATCTTCTGAGGAACCTAAAGGGTAAAGTTGATGATGGGCTCAAGTATGTTGTGAATCAGAAGATCAACCTGGAGGGTTATGTTGATTCAGATTGGGTAGGCAGTGCCACTGATAGGAAGAGCAGTGACTTCGGGGTGTCGCTTGAGTATGGGATCAGGTGTGATCTCTTGGTTTAGCAGGAAGAAGTCCTACACGGCACTGAGTACATCCGAAGGAGAGTATGTCGCAGCTTGTTCAAGTAGTTTTAAGGAAGTATGGCTGAGGAAGCTATTGTCTGATTTATTTTATCTCTAGTTGGATGCGACTTGTATATTTCGTGACAACCAGAGTTGTGTGAAGTTGTCTGAGAACCTGGTGGTCCATGACAAGTCGAAGCAAAATGAGATCAAGTACTACTATATCAGGGATATGGTGCAAAGAGGAGCAGTGAAGCTCCAGTATGTTGGATGAGCAGATAGCCGATGTGTTGACCAAGCCGCTAGCTAGAGTGGAGTTTGAGTACATCAGAGAGAAGCTTCGTGTACTCCAGATCGAGGTTCCTTCCAAGGGGAAGTGATAAGTCCGGAAGACGCAGATGCACATGAGCCATTCTCACATGGTGGTAGGTGTGTCCTACCATGGTGTAGATGTAAGGGCTGAGCCATTCTCACATGGTGGTAGGTGTGTCCTCCCATGTTGTAGATGTAAGGGTTGGGGCCATTTCAGCATGGTGGTAGGTGTGTCCTCCCATGGATGTTGATATAAGTGTCGAGGCATTCTAACATGGTAGTAGTTTTTTCTTCCCATGGTCGTTGATATAAGTGTCGGGGCTATTCCGACATGGTAGTAGGTTTGTCTTCCCATGGTCATTGATATAAGTGCCGAGCCATTCCGACATGGTAGTAGGTTTGTCTTCCCATGACCGTTGATGTAAGTGTTGAGCCATTCCGACATAGTAGTAGGTTTGTCTTTCCATGGTCGTCGATGTAAGTGATGTCTCTCACATGGTGGTAGGTTGGTCCTCCCATGTTGGTAGAATTGTTATGTGCATCTGGGCTATGCTCCGTGTGACGATGAGATGACCTGGACATGATGAGCTGACAGTAGGAAGCAAAGGTATTTGCAGAGGCAATGTAATGACTAGTCCTGGGATGTACCTACTTGATGGATTGCTCGCAGAGATGATGAAGACATACATGGAGGCTAGGCCTACATCCAACATTAAAAAGGGTTGTCTTTGTAGAACTTCCTATGACGAGTAGAACTGATAAATAGAACCGATCAATGGTCGAGATGACGAGGATTGCAACAGATGTGATGACGACGATCCATTGTTGATGATGATGTTCCATCATTGTTGACCCAACGACGAAGACTTGTGTCTAGATGTGTTGATGACTGTGTCAAGAGAATACCTTCCTAGTTAAGAGGGAGTGTTAATGTAATTGTAACTTCGGAAGATATTCACTTGTATTTTATTTGTACCTCCGACGGAGATGTTTATTCCTCCGGTCAGAGAAGTCATTATTGTATTTGGGTCATGTAAATTCATTGAGGTATATCCTCCCATGTAATTCGGGGCATTAGTTACCTTAGAGTCATTTTTGTTGGGATTTTTAAGTCCCCTAAAGGAGTCGACCCATTCAACTTTAGTTGAGGCCGTCTTTTCAAGTGGTAAAGGTAAAGTGAAAGGTAAAGCATAAATAGAGAGCTAGGATCTCTATTTATTCATTCACTCAATTCGCATTAGTGAGAGAGAGGAGAAGTTCGCACAAGTGGAGAAGAGAGAAGCTGTTGAATACCATCTCTATTTTGGGTTTTTACTTTTGTGACATTGTATTGGTCATCATTCTATCTCTGGGGAAGTTGCGGGGTTTTCTCCTTTATGGTTTCCCCTAGGAAAATCTTTGTGTATCTTGTGTTTATGTTGTGCTTTTTATTCTCTCAGTAAGATCCTAGATAGCTATTGATTAAATTGTGAAAAACTAACACACACTTTGGTCAAAATTCTTTCCCACCTCAAAGGAAGCTACAATACATGTATCTTGTGGTCACATAGATGTATCTTGTAACGCATTGGTCTTCATACCCACCTCAAAGGAAGCTTCAATAGAAATGTACGAGAAAGGAGGTAACATTCTCTACTGAAGTTACATTGGGTAACATATACATGTAGTTATAGATCTATATTTTGTTTTCTATGTTGGTGGATGGTTTGCTTGTTATTATCTTTCTTTGATATCATCCTTGCTTGGTTCTACAAGGGGAAGCATGAAATCACTTGTAGGTCATGTAGTTCTAACTCTTGAATTAATTTTCCTATTTTCCATTAGGTTAGATTAGTTTAGGAAAAACAATAGCTAAGTTTCTCACATGCTTAGGTGGGAAATAAACCTACAATCCATTCCCAGATTTCTTAATCACTAACAAAACAAGTTGATTAGTTTTTCTCCAAATTAAGGTGGATGAATGGAAAGGGTGGGCATGCACCTAGGAGAAGGTGGCCCTTTTAATAAGATACACTACCTAGTAGTTACTCAATCCCGAGTTGAGTGAAGACAAACCTCCTTACATTAACCAATGCCAAAATAATTGATATGGAGACCAAGAATAAAATAAACCTATAATTTCCAAAGAAAATACAAGGCAAGGGAAATTTTAAGGATCCATATTTGTCTTAAAGTGTAGAAACCCTGGCAAATCTTACTAATTTCTAAATTTCCAACAATAAAATGTATGGGCATATTTTGTAAAAATATTCAAGTTTCGAAGGATTTTATATAGTTTTGAATAATTTGGTGATGTTTTGAGTAAAAACAAAATTGTCCCATGGAATTTGGGTGAACATTTAGAAAAAAAATGGGAATTGGTAAATATTTTTTTAGAAAAATACATAAAAAATTAACCCATGCGCCAAATGTTTCCCCAAAAGTTTCCCTGATATAAGGTAACATCCTTGTTATTTTAGGGACTCTTATCTGATACCATAAACCATCATTTGATCTAATTGTCTTTCCATGGTTGGAGTGTGCACAAATTCATAGAAGATGCCTCATTCTTGAATTAGGTGGTTTGTTGGTTCTAGGGTCAATCAACAATTTAATAATGGATTCTTTGTTTACATTCAATTTTTTAACCTCTTCCTCACTAATTCCACTTTAGTAAACTCTCTCATCCCATCCCTATAGTCAGATACATAAGATAATTGGCCATGGTCATGGCCAACGGTAGAAACAATGGTGTCAAGGGAAGTGGTCAATGACAGACGAAATGGTTCTCTTATGTTCCTAACTAGTTCCCTAATTAAGTTTATAAGATCATATAAACTTTAATTTATTGCAATGTATGTATATTGTGGGGTTTAAGGATTTTGTTTATTTTTGGATTAGGATTTTTCACCATCTTTGTGGAATAAGAACTATAGTTCAACAATTAAAACATATGAAAATATGTAAAATGTAAAAACTATAAATAATGGTAAGAAAATGAAACTTTCCCCTAAACACTCCATGGAAATGCATGGCTATATATAATTGGCATTGTAGATCATATAATTCACTCACGTTTGTTAAATGCTTAAAAATCATCAACAATATTGGAAGGGCCCAATAAAAAAACTAGTAGTTAGCCCTTTTTTGTTTATATATAGAGGAACATGCATGCATCCTAGTGTGTGTACATTTAGGAATGTGCACATATTCTTAACATGTGCATGTTGTTTCATTTTTTAAAAGATTGATGTGGAATTTCAAATATACATGGCATAATTGTGTGGAGTTTCAACAGGGATGGAGGGGAAAGCCTATTTAAAAAGGAATGTCTGCACAGTCCTAAAAGTGCATATGCATTTTTAATTAAGAAATGAGCACATGTTCCTAATGTAATGAAAAGGGGAACCAACTTCCTACAAGCCCCCTAGATTGTCATAGACTTACTCTTCACTAGTAGTACATATTATAAGAAAATTTTGGGTTTGCTATAATTTCCTCCAAGTCTACTTAGAAATATCCTACTCTTCATAACCGTACAAAATTAATGGGATGAAAATCAAGCCAAAGACAACCTTTTCTAATCAATTTTCAACAATATATTCCTAGTTCCTCTTATGATGGATGTCAATTTCAAGATATGTATATGAAGTGAGAACTTGAAGCTTCTTACATGAGGGTTCCTTACGAAAATAAAAATGCCATCTTCATATAGGAGGATCATTATTAACATTTCAAGGTCCATGACTCCAATGTAAAACACTTTGGGAATTGGAAGTTGATTTTCTCATAATCTACAAGTATGAACCATACAATAATTATGCTGATAGGTGTATATACATTACAATTTGGGGTGGACTACCACCTATGGTTTTCTTAGATTGAAGGAGGATATGACAAGTGTATGGTGTAGATTGATTTTATGGTTGTCATTCAAAATTCCAAATAAACAATTATAAAATTAAATTAAATTAAAGAGTGAGTTTAACTAAGGCCAACTTTTTTTTATAGTTAAAGTTAAAAAATAAAGTTATTTAAATTATTTAATAATAAAGAGTGAGTCCAATGAGTTTATTTCATTTATTTAATAATAGAAAGTGAGTTCAACAATGAGATCAAGGCGAGTTCACAAGTTCATTTCAATTATTTAGTAATAAAGACTAATTTTAACTCTAGAGTTCATTTCAGTTATTTAATAATAAGGAGTGACTTCAATGAGTTTTTCAATTATTTAATAATAAAGATCTTGTTCACTTAATTCATTTCAATTATTTAATAATAAAGAGTAACTTCAAGTGCCAGCTTAAAGGTGAGTTTCCGAGTTGTTTCACACTGGAAGGATGAATTATTTCAATGATTTAATAATGAGTTACTTCAATTCCAAGCTCAAGGGTGAGTTCCAGAGTTCATTTCAATTATTTAATAATAAAGAGTGATTCCAACGAGTTTATTTCATTTATTTAATAATAAAAAGTTAGTTTAACAAAAAGCTCAAGGGTGAGTTCCCGATTTCATTTCAATTATTTAATAACAAATAATGATTTCAATGACAAGATTAAAGGCAATTTTATGAGTTTTTAATGAGTGGAAGGGCGAGTTATTTCAATTATTTAATAAAATAGAGTTTGTTCAACTCCAAGCTCAAGGGTGAGTTCCCCAATTCATTTCAATTATATTTAACAATAAAAAGTCACATCAATGTGTTTATTTCATTTGTTTAATAATAAAAATAGAGTTCAACAACAAGCTGAAGGGCTCAATTATATAATAATAAAGACTCAGTTCAACTCTCGAGTTCATTTCAATTATTTAATAATAAAGTGTGACTTCAACCACTGGCTCAAGGGCAAGTTCTCCAATTCATTTCAATGGGAGGACAAGTTATTTCATTGTCCATTCCTTGATTGAAGGGCGAGTTCTCTTTCAACTATGTCTCTTGCTCCTTCGTGGCAGGTGGAGTAATTGCTAAGAAGTGGTGTTATAAATATGGATTGGGAGGATGGTTTCCAAACGATGCTACTCTCCTTCATTGGGATGCTTTAAGCGCTAACATGTTTCAAAATGTTGTTTCTCTCTTTCATCGAGGTGCATAAATCTAGCAAGTGAGCTTGAAAAGTATGTGAGCAACAAGCACGACATGTTACTGTAGAGAACTTTGGAGCCTCGAAGCCTTGGACTTATGAAATGCATTTATATTGGGTTATTGTGGGCAGCTTCGTCATTGAGATCGCATCTAACTAGGTGCTATAAATATAATATTTCTTCCTTCAATGGCCCATTTCTTTGTTTAATTTATGCACACATATATATCCTTTTGTTTCTAATATTCTACTAACCCTGTTGTGGGAATTTTAATGCGTAGGCGGAAATAGGGTTTGTGCACAAAGTTGAGGGATCCTTTAGGTGCAATTCTACACCTAAATATGCATGTTTTTCACCGCTCTCTACAGCATGACATACATGACCATTACTGACAAAATTTTAGGCATAGATAGAATTTTTTATGCAGATTCCAAATATTTAATTTAAAAAAAAATATTGAGATTTTCTATTTATTTCCTAATTTTCTTGTTTCATCACTCCATTGGTAAAAAAACATACTGTTAGTGTTTATTTCTTAACTTTTTCATTTCACAACCATTTTTGATGTGTTTCTCTCGAGGTTTGATCACTTACATAATTAAAAAATAAATAAAAATTAAACATTTAATTTTGGAAAAATAGCCCTGCACTAGTGCTACGGGTTCTATACATGTATAACAATTTTTGTATCTCGAAACCGTCATTTAGGCATTGAAAGGATGCACCCAAAAAAACATATACATTATCATTTGTCAAAAAAAAACAAAGTGACTATTAGAAAACATGCAATTTGACATAGTTATGTAAATTTTCAATACTTAAAACTTATATATTCAGAAACGTGACTCAATTTCCTACATTTCATCTCTTTTAATCGATGCAAGATATCTTGTGTAAGAATGTCAAAAAAACCAAGTAAGTTGAGCGATGCCTGATTTTTCATTTTTTTATTGCATCTAATGCGCCAAAAGTGACCCTCATTAGCTTGCACATGCCCAATATTGAGATCTGCATATCGAGAGTTACTAATTGAGATATGGCATTTTATTCTGTCCGAGATAAGTTTTCTATGTATTACCAATTGTCACATTTTCTTTGCTATCAGTATCCACATGATTTTGGGTTTCATTATGCTCTGTTTGTCCTACGATCTTTACTTTTGTGCTAAGAAATGTCTTGTTGTGGTTCAATGGTTATAAGAGGTGAACATTCGATCTTATTCAATTTATTTGTTATGCTTATGAGTGATTCATTTTGCCTTTTAGTGAAAAAATATTGAATTTGTTGCTATGAGCATATGAGGTCGTTCAATTTTTTTTTCATAAGTTGTTTTGTCGATATTTTCCTCTATATTTTAACTGTTTATGTGTATTTATGCAAATGCAAAAGAACCCTCAATCTTTCTTTCAGTGAGAAGACCATGGAGGTACTATTGTTTGTAGCCATCGCTTCTAGCATGGGCTAAGTGAGTCTTGCAGAGAATCATATAGATGGTGCTATATTTTTATGTTTGTTGATGCCTTGATGGATTTAAAAATTTGTTAGTTGGAATTTCTTTTTAATTGACAAGCATTTTGATGGTCATGCTATATGCTATTGTTGTATTGTTGTAGGAGAGAGTGGGTGTGGTGCTTGTGACAGTTGCAAGTGTGGAGACAAGACAACTATACGTCGACCCAATGATTAATAATATAATATGCATTGAGTCTGACCCAATGATTAATAACATAATATGCTATTGAGACATGTTATACCTGTCTAAAACAGCATGCAGGTCCGCAAATAATATATAAGCTTATATTTTAATAAGTCATACCATCAGTTACAGATTGTTTATCAACTAACATATCTCCATGAATACCCAGCGGACCAATTGGCATACCCATCAGCTTGGTATTATCGCGGATGTGTGTTTTTTAACATATCCCCATTAATACCAAGTGGACCTATTGGCATACCCATCCGCTTGGTATTAATGCGGATGTGTTTTTCTTTTTAAATGGAGGAATGAATATATGTTATGAGCTTCCCTAGCAGGATCAGTTTTGAGTCTTGATCACTTGAGATAATGTAATTATTCAGATTTGAATCTTGATCACTTTGAGATAATGTAATTATAAATACTCTATCTAGCGAACAGCGAACTCGTATTGAAGATGACGATGGAGTAATTTACATGATGATAAGCTGCGCATGCATGCATTTATTAGTTGTATATGTGCAGATTTGATGTCAAATGCTTTGTATGGTCTCCATGCTATGTTTGATCTATCCATTTCTATAATAAAATGATTGATTGGGCAGTTGATAATTTAAAAAATAAAAATATAAAATTGCATTGCAAAGTTTTTATGCACTCAAAGATGGACACTTTTGGACATAGAGTCTGAACACTTTTGGACATAGAGTCTGAATTGATTCTTTACCTTGCAGTTTCTCATTCATCCATTCTTTATTACATAAAAAAGGCGAGGTCTGGCTATGATGTCCTCCAAAACAAAAACAAATTACCACAAATTCATAGCGGCTGAAGTGCCTCCCTTTTTATTTAGTTAAACACATAACTTAGACATAGTATGCATATTCTCTTATTCATGACCACTCACTTAAATGCTGCTGCCCGTCATGGAATAACCTGTCCACCCACCACCAGTAAAACAACACATATATCTTAGATTCATCATTATATCTTAGATTCATCATTCAATTTGGCATGGAATAACACAAATTTAATAACAGCAAAACATTGACATGAATGAATGAAGGATTTGCATAACAACGTTATTCTAAAACGCCGCAGGACAGCAGGTTCCCACACAAAGCCACACAAATTGATCACTACTCGTTAATAACTAGTAGCATTGGTCGTTTTGATGGAATGACTTACGAGAGTGGCGTTGAATGTCGCAGCGGCGGGGGGACTGGCGGACGTTGCAGGTATTCGGAAGGTCTTCGGCTCTCTCCATCACCTCCTCCTCCTCTTCCCGTCCGCGCCCTTCGCGGCGGCTGCAGCGGCGGCGTTGATCAAGTTGTGAATCCTCCTGAGAATCAGAATCCATGGATAAAGATTGATCGACTGTTTGCTGTATGGCTCGGCATCGGCATTGTGGAGACATTCTTTGCAATTCCTCGCAGCATCTTTCCGATGGTTGGTCTCTCCGCTGCTCGAAGTAGTCCCGGCAATCAGACAATCTCTGCGGGTCGCACGACCGTCGTTGCTGTTGCATGTCGTCTAGTCCATACATATTGTCTTCATCTGCAGCAACACTTGGGGTGCCCCACTGAAGGAGGAGGAGAAGGACCACGCCTAAACTCACCCATTTAAGCGTCACCATCGTGGACGTCGGAGAGGAGTAGACACCCATTATTTTTCTTTCTTCGTTACAGCGATTGACGGAACACAAATGCGAAGGATGGAAGAGTCGGTGCGTATTAACGTTGTATTTATGGAAGCCGTCGAAGGGAAGGATTGCAACCAACACAACACGAAGCAGAAGAAGAGAGGAACAGATGCGGTGCATGCAGCTTCTGAGTCTCCACGTCCCAAGCAAACGCAACGAAAAGCAAATAAAGAACGCCTGGCTGCCTCAGTTTCCAATGGCCGCGTCTTTCAAAAACAGAGAAGAATCTTGTAGGCGGACAGAGGCGACAGTGTAGGTAGGTAGCGTCCCAACGACGTGACTGACATAAGAGCATGGCACTTTTATTAGGACGTTATACGTTGAATTCAATGTGTAACCAGGCAATTTTACCACACCATTAATACTTCTACTGCCATGCACGTATGCGACACAAAGTTGACGAAAAGCAAAACGGTCTATAATTTGTCAACTATTTAATAAAAAATATTTAAATAAATCTACAATTAAATATTTATTATAATTAAAAAATTATAATTAATTATTTTCTTAAATTCTTATGAATGTGAAAATGCATATTTTTTTATCAAATAAATATGATGGATGCCAACATTATAATTTCTGTACCATAAAAATAACATCTAAATACATCAATATATAATTTCAAATACTATCAATATAATTTCAAATTTGCACACTTAAATTTAAACATCTATAAAAAAAAAAATGAACGAACTCCATAAGAGCACACTCCAACCCATCAATTTTGTGTATTTAGTCTTTCTCTATGAGTTAAAAAACTAATTATTATAATTATAGAGTTTTGTTGAACATTACTAAAGACTCCTTAATAAGAGCTTAAAGTTTAGTTTCAGTGAGAGCTTAAGGTTTAGTTTTTTACAAGCTTGTTAAGTTTTACTTTCTACAAAAATATAATATCACATATATTTTCATCATGATGGTTGGGACTATTTATCTTACCAATCCTTATATATGTCATTAAATTCATGTCATCCTAGCTAATGATTTGTAGGGCTTTAGATCTACTTAATAATATTGAACATTAGATTAGTTAGATAGGAAGCATGGTTGTTCAACCACCTTTAAGTTTAGTCAGATAGGAAGTATGGTAGTTTAGTCATCAATCGCTTAATCCAAGTAGGCATTGTGTATTGGGAATAGAGTTGTCCATATTTGCATTGAAGAAGTTTGCAAGAAAGCAATTATGGTGTTGTATCCAATCAATTCCAAAGTTAATTGTGCATTGACTACATTGAATAACATCGCTTAGCGTCACCTAATAGAAGCCGCATAGAAGAAATGAAGAATCGGCTAAGTGTTGAGGACACCGTAGATAGGTCCGATGAAATAATCCCAAGAACAAATCTAGTGATGACACATGGAAACAACAAAGAGGGTGTTAGAGTAAAGAATCAACGTGATCAACAAAAGTTGCATGGATAAACCCCAATGGAGAAGCCCTGATAGAAAATCAAGAGTCGGCATGTGGCTGAAGCCGAGAGGCATTGAAGGTTATCCAACATAGTTTTTAATAAGGTTGCTCAAGAGGAGTCTCAACAAAGAACATCAATAGAGAAGTCATGATGAAATGAAAAGTGTCGGACGTATATTGCTCGTCGGAGTATATCATCAAATATGGAAAGGATTTGGGAACGTCATGGAAGCATCAACGAAATTTTACCGGAGGTGTGTTTTTGGGATGCAAAAGAGTGCACGAGTGGATAAAGCTAATGAGAAAGGGGTGACGCATCATAGGGCCATTCGAGAAAGTTTATCATAGTTGTATGTTGGAGTTATAGCGAAGTAGTTAGTTGTAAAGTGTTGATGGATAGGGGCGACAACCCAACATTGACGATGTATCAATGAGATCACATCGAAGCTACATGGAGGTGTCGATTAGGTGATGACCAATGGAGGAACCCTAAGAGATCATCATGGGGAAAGCCCACAGTTGCTAAAAAGATATTTTGTTGCAGGCACAGGCTGAAATCCAGGATGCTAAGGAAGATGCCAGGATATCACGCGAGTGCCTCATCGATGAGGAAATTCGCAGTGAATTTGAAGCCCTAGTTCTTGACCCAAGGAATACGAGGGGTCGGACCACCCTATACCAGAAAACTCTTGATTATCATTGGTCCCAGAAATTGGTGCTCGGCAAGGCACTTACTGACAGAAATGAAGCCCAAGCTGAAATACTCCTCCAGCAGGATGAAATGCTTGGTTTCCTAAAGCAGATTCTTTTCAACTAGCAGCAGCTCGCTCGACATGTTGGGATCACCCTCGCTAAAGAACCGACTACCTAGCCCACCCAGGTTGGACAGAAGGGTTACACCAGTAATTAGCTATGTCTGCTTTTTTAGCTCTGTTTAGAATTTTTTTTTTTGAGGTAGTCCTAGAAGCACTCTTGCTTATTAGTAGTTCTGTTAAACTCTTTTTTTAACAAACTTTTGGTTTCCTCATAAGGATGGCATCTCTAAACTCTGCTTCAAACTATAGCTTAGGGTCTCTTTTCTCGAGTAAGAGAGGGCCCGTAACCACTCTGTTACTATATATTTTGGTGAAGGCAATATAAGGTTCTATCTCTAGCTTAAAAAAAAAAAAAAATTAATTATTTTCTTAAATTCATATAAATATGAAAATACATATTTTTTTGTCTAATAAATATGATGGATGCCAACATTATAATTTCTAGACCATAAAAATAACATCTAAATACATCAATATAGAAAAATAAATAAATAAATAATTTTCTTAAATTCATATGAATATGAAAATACATTTTTTTTTGTCTAATAAATATGATGGATGTGTAATGTCCCCATTCAAATAATTTCATAGTAAGACAATCCCATCAATCCTACTAGTTTCCTAGGTTGGATGGGCACATGTGGAATGGTAATAAGGAAGCTAATAAATGATGTTTAGACATTAGAAGGGTTCAATTATTTAATAAATAGAGTGAATAAAGAAATTCAAGAGAAATCCTAGATGGCAAATGGTTTTGGAGACATATGGAGAATGTGGGACCCACACTAGCTTGATTTTTCATAATACATGGTATCTCTCTCTTTCAAATTCGAATTAATGGGAAGGTGAACACTCTTGGGTGAGTTGGTAAGTCATAACACATGTCATTGAGCATCTTAGGTCGAATTGGGAAGGATTGGTAACCTCCATGGAAGATAAAGAGTCAAATTGGAAGTTTGTGGACACTTGGGCTAGATTCCCTAGCCCCTATGACACCAATGATGGAGCATCTATGAAAACTATGACAAATTGCAGACCTGACCTCTAACATCTAACCACTATGACATGTCAGCCCCAAAAATAGGCTCAAGGAAGACGCTCATGGGAGTTGGAGAAGCCAAAGAGACTCAAAATCGAATTTGGGAGAAGATGGAAGGTTGGAACTAGGAGACAAGTGGCAAATGTGGAATATTTCCTAAATAGAAATCTATTGAATCTATTGAGAGGATTTTGACCCTTAGAAGGATAATGTTGGTTATAAAGTGTAGAAATGAAGTATGAGAATGGCTTTTGATGATTTGAGAAAAATTGCTTTGTGAAGAGAGAACTAGTGGATGAGTAGTTTCTTGCCTTAGCCAATTTCGAGGGTGAAAGATTCCCATCCAAGTTGGTGTTTGGAGAGGCCACTCAGGTCTTTCATGGTGCTTCAATGGAGTTTTATTTGCAGGTATCAGCTATAGGAATTTTCATGGTTTGGTTTACTGCAGAACTTTCTCTCCACCATTTCCAAATTTGAAGGCATATTCGGGCTCCTTGAGGGATTGTGCTTTGGGTGAGATCTTGCACTCATTGGGAGAGCTTCATATGATATTTTTCTGATTGAAATAGCTTCATATCCTCTGTTATTCATATTTAGAAACTCTCAGGTCGAAATACCCATTGAATTTATGCAAAATTATTGATTAATGAGAAAACAATGTCCATTTCCCCAATGCTTTGATGTATGACAGTATAAGGTTGATTATTTCGAATGGATGGATGATTCTATGATATATTTGTGATTCATATACTTCCATGGATATATTATACAAGTTTCATGTACTGTACTTTAGCATTTGAAGCATTTTTACTCAGTTTGTTTGTATTGAGAGGTGAAATAGTGCCAATTCCCCAAGGGTCGAATTAGGGGTTTTTGCTGTTGAATGTGAGAGAGTTAGAACAGTATTAAAAATCAATTAATGGTTCATATGAGACCTTAATAACATACTTAACACATTATATACCTCTATTCATAAATTCGTGGGAGTTTGGAGGCATTTGGAAGGCCATTTGCAGGGTTACCCCGGGGGAATTTGATGCACAAATTACTAGTCAAAATTACATATATTGATCATAATACAAATCAAGTTTGCAGCAGTATTTGGAGGGCCATAAAACATCCCTGAACCTAATATTCAATTCTAAATACCATTCATACACTCCTACAAAAGATTTGGGAGCATTTGGGTTGATTTGGAGGTCAAAATAGTAAAACTAGTCAAAGGTCGAAATTGGGGAAAAAGTGGAAAAATTGGCATTTTAATTAAATTTTGAAAAAGGGTCATTGCAAGTGGTATCAGAGCATGTTCTTGGCACCTGATGGTATTAACAAGAAGTCAAAAGAATAATCCACCACCCTTTGAACCAGTAGTTGAAGAGGTTTTTGTTGAAGAAGAGGTAGTAGAAGAAGAGGAGTCTTTTGCTGAAACCATGGGTAGAGAGGAGGATGACAAATTAAAACATAAGGAGGAACTTATTGCAACCTTAGATCCATGTTTCTCTAAACTTTAAACAAACATAGATAGGATAGGTGACAAATTGTTGCAAGGATTCGAATTGTTGATTTGCCAGCTTCAAAGCAAAGGGATGATAGGAGATAATAGTGGTTCACACTCAGGGGAAAAGATGAAAGGGAATGAGAATATTTTCTCAAGTACAAGACCTCATAATAGACCTGATAAATTTCAAAGCACACAAAGGCATACTGCACCTAAATTTCTCACACCCAAAGAAGAGCCCAATCTTGAATTGGATTACAAGAAACTAGTAAATGATTGGAATGATTTGAATGAAGACTGTAAAAGAGGTGTACCACTCAGTGACTACATTGATGCTATGCAAAAGATTAAAAGGAAGGGAGACAATAGGAGTCCATTCCAAAACAAAGAATTAAATAGTGCTATTGGAAAAATGTCACTTCCTACTTTTGATGGTTCTTCTAAAAATTCTGCTAACACTTGGGTGCAAAAATTGGATGTATATTTTCAGCTGAATCCTATGTTCGAAGATGATGCATTAAAAATGGCCATTTTGCATTTGGAAGGGGATGCCAATGAATAGTGGTTCTATGGCCTGAAAACCTTGGGTCATGATCAGGTTAAAACATATGGAGAATTTGTTGATAGGGTACTAGAGAGATTTGAACAAAAAGATCCAGAATTGCCTTTCAAGGAATTAGCGCAATTGAAGCAAACTGGGACCCCTATTGAATATATGTTGGACTTTCAAAAACTATCAGTCAAGGTGGCTGATGTACCTATGGGAAGGTTGGTATTGTTTTTCACTGAAGGTTTGGTTGAATCCTTAAAAGGTTTGGTCAAAGCCCACAAGCCAACTACATTAAAAGATGCAATGAGCTTGACTAAGGATCTCCAAAATGTGCTTCCTAGAACGAGATTTCCTCCCAAGCCTGACTTCATAATTGAAAAGAAACCTTGGAAAAGAGATGCACCTGATAAGAAGCCATGGCAAGAAGAGGAATATGGAAAGGATAAGAAAGAGGAACTAAGCAGGGAAGAGCTCAGAAGGAAGAAATTGTGTTACTCGTGCTTCCAACCATGGGTACCTAGACATAAATGTGCTAAAGGAAAGGCCCAATTCATTGAAGTATTTTGTGATGAGGGATATGAAGGGGGCATGGAGGAAGAAGGACATAATTCATCCCAAGAAGAAGGATATACTACAGCAGAGGAAGGAAAACTAGAGGTGAAGCATCCCTCACCCACCAAAGTAACAATGGCAGTACTTTTCATAGTACCTCGCTACCATACTATCCGATGCAAGGGTGTGGTACAAGGAAAAAGAACTTCATTTTTGGTAGATGGAGGAGCCACCCATAACTTCATTGATGCAGATATGGTGGAGAAAAGAAAGATACCTATTGAACCATTTGATGGCTTTACAGTTGTCATTCCTAGTCACAACACAATGGAGTGCAAAACATGGATTCCATAGCTGCAAGTCACCGTAGGTAACTATACTTTTGTCGATAGTTTTTATGTGGTTGATATTGCTGATACTAATGTTGTTTTGGGAGTGCAATGATTGTATTCGATAGGAGAGCATACAGTAAATTATAAAATTCCTGAAACGAAATTTCAAGATTCAAAAGGAGTACTAAGGATTGTGAGAGGGCAACACACCTATCCGAATCACGTAGTTTCTTCCCACAGCATGAAGCACCAAAATAGAAATATTTTGGGAGACATTACTCATGGAAGGCCACCTGATAGAGGAGGGACAAGTTTGTATCATGGTAAATTGAGATTGCTTGAGGGCAAGCAATCTTGGGTGGGGAGGACTGTAATGTCCCCATTCAAATAATTTCATAGTAAGACAATCCCATCAATCCTACTAGTTTCCTAGGTTGGATGGGAACATGTGGAATGGTAATAAGGAAGCTAATAGATGATGTTTAGACATTAGAAGGGTTCAATTATTTAATAAATAGAGTGAATAAATAAATTCAAGAGAAATCCTAGATGGCAAATGGTTTTGGAGACATATGGAGAATGTGGGACCCACACTAGCTTGATTTTTCATAATACATGGTATCTCTCTCTTGCAAATTCGAATTAATGGGAAGGTGAACACTCTTGGGTGAGTTGAAAAGTAATAACACATGTCATTGAGCATCTTAGGTCGAATTGGGAAGGATTGGTAACCTCCATGGAAAATAAAGAGTCAAAGTGGAAGTTTGTGGACACTTGGGTTAGATTCCCTAGCCCCTATGACACCAATGATGGAGCATCTATGACAACTATGACAAATTGCAGACCTGACCTCTGACATCTAACCACTATGACATTTCAGCCCCAAAAATAAGCTCAAGGAAGGTGCTCATGGGAGTTGGAGAAGCCAAAGAGACTCAAAATCGAATTTGGGAGAAGATGGAAGGTTGGAACTAGGAGATAAGTGGCAAGTGTGGAATATTTCCTAAATGGAAATCTATTGAATCTATTGAGAGGATTTCTACCCTTAGAAGGATAATGTTGGTTATAAAATGTAGAAATGAAGTATAAGAATGGCTTTTGATGATTTGAGAAAAATTGCATTTGTGAAGAGAGAACTAGTGGATGAGTAGTTTCTTGCCTTAGCCAATTTCGAGGGTGAAAGATTCCCATCCAAGTTGGTGTTTGGAGAAGCCACTCAGGTCTTTCATGGTGCTTCAATGGATTTTTATTTGCAAGTAGCAGTTACAGGAAGTTTCATGGTTTGGTTTAGTGCAGCACTTTCTCTCCACCATTTCCAAATTTGAAGGCATATTCGGGCTCCTTGAGGGATTGCGCTTTGGGTGAGATCTTGCACTCATTGGGAGAGATTCATATGATATTTTTCTAATTGTAATACCTTAATATCCTTTGTTCAACATATTCAAAAACTATCAGGTTGAAATACCCATTGAATGTATGCAAAATTATTGATTAATGAGAAAACAATGTCCATTTCCCCAATGCTTTGATGTATGACAGTATAAGGTTGATTATTTCGAATGGATGGATGATTCTATGATATATTTGTGATTCATATACTACCATGGATATATTATACAAGTTTTATGTATTGTACTTGAGCATTTGAAGCATTTTTACTCAGTTTGTTTGTATTGAGAGGTGAAATAGTGCCATTTCCCCAAGGGTCAAATTGGGGGTTTTTGCTGTTGAATGTGAGAGAGTTATAACAGTAGTAAAAATAAATTAATGGTGCATATGAGACCTTAATCACATACTTAACACATTAAATACCTCTGTTCATAAATTCGTGGGAGTTTGGAGGCATTTGGAAGGCCATTTGCAGGGTTACCCCGGGGGAATTTGATGCACAAATTACTAGTCAAAATTACATATATTGATCAGAATACAAATCAAGTTTGCAGCAGTATTTGGAGGGCCATAAAACATCCCTAAACCTAATATTCAAGTCTAAATACCATTCATACACTCCTACAGAATATTTGGGAGCATTTGGGTTGATTTGGAGGTCAAAATAATAAAACTAGTCAAAGGTCGAAATTGGAGAAAAAGTGGAAAAATTGGCATTTTAATTAAAGTTTGAAAAAGGGTCATTATAGGATGCCAACATTATAATTTCTAGACCATAAAAATAACATCTAAATACATCAATATATAATTTCAAATACTAGATCAATATAATTTCAATTTTACACTTAAATTTAAACATCTATAAAAATATGAACGAACTCTATAAGAGCACACTCCAACCCATCAATTTTGTGTATTTAGTCATGCTCTATTGGTTAAAAAACTAATTATTATAATTATAGAGTTTTGAACATTACTAAAGACTCCTTATTAAGAGCTTAAAGTTTACTTTTAGTGAGAGCTTAAGGTTTAGTTTTTTACAAGCTTTTCAAGTTTTACTTTCTACAAAAATACAATATAAAAAATATTTTCATTCTTTTCATCATGGTGGTTGGGAATAATTATCTTATTAATATTTGTATATGTCATTAAAGTCATGTCATCCCAGCTTATGATTTTTCTGCTTAATAAGATTGAACATCAGATTAACTAGATAGGAAGCATGGCGGTTCAACCATCATTAAGTTTTGTCAGATAGGAACTATGGTAGTTTAGCCATCAATCACTTAATCCAAGTAGGCATTGTGTATTGGGAATAGAGTTGTCCATATTCGCATTGAAGAATTTTGCAGGTGAGCAGCTATGGTGATGTATCCAATCAACTCCAGAGTTAATTGTGCACTAGTTGTACATTGAATAACATCACCTAAAGTCGCCCAATAGAAGCTGTCGTGCCCACTATATGTCAGTTAATTCAAACTTAACATGCAGAGTGCTAAACATAAATTATCAACCCGAGGAAGTCTTTTATTTCAAAGCTATCGTGCAAAATATATGCAAGTACAATTTCTATCTGACATTGTTATCTATTGGTATGCAATCGAAACTATTTGTAAACTAAGTCAAAACTGCTTGAAAAGAAATCAATACTCAAACCTATTCATAAATCAAACTGTAAATCGAATACACTTCAAATAAGATCTATTCCTATGAAACAAGATCTGACTACGTACATCTAAAGAATTGTTATGTTGGCCAACGATTTACCAAATGAATTATCAACACAACGATTATGACAGATCTAATGAATGAAAGCATACAACTATCATAAGCTTAATGAATGAAAGCATAAACAAAATAATAAGCAGATCTAAACAATAACACACTTACAATTAACACTACCAGCATCTGCTCAGGGAAGAGGGCCCTTCCTCCACTGAGCAGATCTGGATCTCCACAATGAAAGTCTACAACTCCAGAATTAAGAAACTGCCAGCATGTATTATCATAATGGAATAATTACAACAGATCTGGATCAAATCCTACATCATAACATTGTGTTCTCTCCTATCTTGCATCTCCTATCCTGCCTAATCTATCATGCTTAATCTCTATCAATCTATCCCCCTTTCTCAATGAGATTGATTACATATTTATACATAAAATTATCTCATGAAAATGAAGAACTGAACCCCCAGCTTGTGATCTGCAACAGCTGGAACACGGCCGTAACTGTTGGCAACTTTGGAGCCGGCCGCAACACCAAATCTGGAAAATACCCTCTCGAAGAACCACCTGCATAGCACAAACCGTAGCTTTTTTGGGCGATTTCCTCGCGACTCAGGTAAATGAGGCTGTTACGCACAAAACCCATGTCTCAGATTTTTGAGATTCATTTCCATCTGTCCGCAAATCAAGATGCGAATCAAGGTGTTCTTATGTGGCATGCGTTTTTGGTTAAGGCTGTAACAGCGGGCTATGAGCGTCCTGTACGTGACAACTCACTCCACAAACCATCATTAGTAAAATTATGCATAATAGTCTTTTAATTCATCAAAGATAAAAGAAAATAATCACTATTAACCACTTAAAACATCAATGGAAGTAGCAGGCTGTTCAACGCGCAGCTACAACAAATGAATGAAAAATGGAATGATAAATGAGAAATAATGGTAAGAAAATGGATGAAAGGTATGCCGGTAAGTGATGAAAAATGGACAATTCCAGGGCCCAACATCTCCCCCAAACTGAACTTGTTGCATGTCCTCATGCAACCCAATACCTGTGTAGCATCCAACTTGAAAAAGTCATTCACTTGTTCTTTTATTTTACCATTTGCACAGCTGCAGCTAGAAGAAATAGAGAGTTTAACACAAATTGGCAGAGTCACTTAGCGAAGGATTTAGCAGAAAATTTGGCGGATTCGCAGCTCTTTAGTAGAAATTTGGCAAAGTCACAGCTTATTTTAGCAGAGAATTTGGCGAAGGTTTTAGCGAAGATTTTGGCGGAACAGCGCTAAATGTAGCGGCAAATTTGGCGGAGTCAGCTTATTTTAGCAGAGAAGTTGGCGAAGGTTTTAGCGGTGAATTTGGCGGAACAGCGCTAAATGTAGCGGAACAGCGCTAAATTTAGCGGCAAATTTGGCGGAGTCAGCTTATTTTAGCAGAGAAGTTGGCGAAGGTTTTAGCGGCAAATTTGGCGGAACATCGCTAAATTTAGCGGCAAATTTGGTGGACTTGCAGCTGTCGGAAAAGATGTCGCAGCCGCCGGAAAGATGTCGCAGCTGCCGGAAAATGGGCAGCTGCCGGAAAGCGGTCGCCGAAAAATGAGGTGGCGGCTGCGGGAAAAAGATGTTGCAGCTTCCGATGTTGCAGCCGCCGAAGTCGCAGCCACCGATGTTGCAGCCGCTAATGTTGCAGCCGCTAATGTCGCAGCCACCTATGTTGCAGCCGCCGATGTCGCAGCCGCTAATGTCGCAGCCACCGATGTTGCAGCCGCTAATGTCGCAGCCACCTATGTTGCAGCCGCCGATGTCGCAGCCGCTAATGTCGCAGCCACCGATGTTGCAGCCGCTAATGTCGCAGCCACCTATGTTGCAGCCGCCGATGTCGCAGCCGCTAATGTCGCAGCCACCGATGTTGCAGCCGCTAATGTCGCAGCCACCTATGTTGCAGCCGCCGATGTCGCAGCCGCTAATGTCGCAGCTGCCGAAAAATGGGCAGCTAATTTTAGCAGAGAAATTGGCGAAGGTTTTAGCGGCAAATTTGGTGGACTTGCAGCTGTCGGAAAACGGGAAACGACAATATTTTACGGCGTTTTAGTCTTTTTGAACGGGAAACTTCTAAAGCCATTTTCTCCCAAACGACGAACTGGGTTGGGCTGAAATTTTGCAGGCAAGTAGCTACCACTCTAATGCATCTCCACGCCAAAAATTAGACAAACCCACATCACGGATCTCGAGAAAAATGTGAATTGGCTGTAGGTGATGATGGCCATTTTCTCGAAAACCGTGCACTGGATTGAGCTGAAACTTGCCACGGTTGTTCTTCATGATGTTATGCATCCCCTGTCCAAATTTCATGAGTATCCAACTTACCACTTGAAAGATATGCCCAAATCAAATTCTGCACTTTTGAACATGAAAAAAAATGTATTGCAGCTGATCTTCCAGAGCCAATATTTCAAAAACTACAAACTGGGTTGGGCTGAAAATTTTCAAGCAGGTAAATACCATTATAGTGCATCTTCTCACCAAAACTTAGATGAACCCACATCACAGATTTCGAGAAAAATGCGAATTGGCTGTAGGTGATAATGGTCATTTTCTCGAAACCCGTGCACTGGATTGAGCTGAAACTTGCCACAGTTGTTCATCATGCTGTTATGCATTCCCTGTCCAAATTTCATGAGGATCCAATTCGTGGTTTGTGAGATATCCTCAATTCAAATTAGGCATTTTATGTGAAGAACAATATGCATCCAAATTATGAATGTGAATGAAAAAGCAACAAACATAGTAGCTCCTCCCCCAAACTGAATAATTTTTCATGTCCTCATGGAAAGTAGGAGTTTGTTTCTTAGTTGGAAAGTAGCCATCTCCCCCAAACTTAACATATGCAGCATTCAATGATTCTCAAATTCTCACAAACATTTCACTTGTAACAGCTGCCCATTGCTCCATGGAGAAGAATAAATGCATATATCAAATTTTTATGGCTCTCAATCACTCAACAATACTCATGCATATAACTTTGTGATAGCACCAAACATAATTCAAATCAGCTCATGGTATCCAAATGCCAATTTTACCATGTAATTAAGATGAAGTAACAAAGATGTGGCTGCCCCAAGACAAAATATGGAAATTCCACTGAGTTTTGTAGCCCTCCAACCTTCATGTGGAGAAATGAATGTCATAAAATTGTCTCATCTTTTACCTACAACACAATACTGTTAAAGATGTGCTGTAATTACTGATTTTGAAATATGCCCATAAAAGATTAGAACCAGTCATAAATGCTATCATTCCTCTGCCTTGAATGTACAAGATAACGCTGGTATCCACTGCTACAGGAATGTTGTGATTTCCATCCCTCACAATTACAGTAATAAGACTTGATATTATTACTTTCAAACTTTCATTCTATCTTGTATATACTGAAAATGATGATATGTGGTTTTTGATAGAAGAGCCATTCATGTAACTTGCAACTAAGTCCCCTATATTCTTCTTCAGCCACAACATCCATGCGTTTGAACCGATTTATGTATTAGGTGAACCAAGAAACACATACCTTTGAAATGCATCCTCTGTTGTAGGTTCTTGTGTCCAACCTATCCTTCTCCTTCAAGATGTGTATCAGCTACTTTATTTCTCCTCATTATTTTTTTTTTATATGGCAACAGAGCACCGTTTCTTACTGCTGGTTCTTGTGTGGCAACAGCAAGACTTATTTTCTTGCTGCCGGTTCTTGTGTGACAGCAGCAAGACTTCTTATTGTTGCTTCTTGTGTGACAACAATAAGGTATCCCTTTTTTTCATGCTTGGTCAGTTGGGTTGGTGAGATGTTGGATTGGAATTTGAAGTGGATGTGCATGGATAATGAAGTGTTAGAACTGAGTGGGAAATGATGGGAATGGATGGACATAAAAGGCTATTTAGAAAATAGAAATGGCTAATGCTTAGTGGTTCTTCATGACATTTCCCCAAATCTTTAATAAATCAAAAACTCATGCTATTTTACCTCAAGTTTTACCTCCATAGAAGCCTTGGTTGACATGAATGGACTGGTGTATGCTGGAGCTATGTAGGCTGATCTGATGCTGAGACATATGTATATGAGAGCTGGAACTGGATGATACTGAATTTGATCCATGATGTTGTGCTGGTTGCATGTAAAACTAACTGCTGAGACAATTGATGAGTAGAAATTCTACCATAGAAGCAGAAATTCCTTTCTCTTATTCTGCAAATCAACTGCAAAACTACTGAACAAATGATGCTGCAAGTCATTGTTGAAACCATTAGATCACATAATCTTCAGCTGCTACAAACCCGAGGTACAATTCTTACCATGCGAATGAATGTGCTGGAGTCGAGCATGGAAAGAAATCATTGGATTACCGGCCATTAATATATGCCGTTAACCAATGTGAAGAAACTCACCTTTGATGACAATGAGCTCTAAAGTACCTTAGTGCATCTTGACAGGTACGAATGGATGTGCTGGAGTCGAGTCACCTGGAAGATTTGTCAATCAAGAGGCATTGATGAATCCCCATGATTAACAACAAGGAAATCTGCCATTGATTCATGCAGATACCAGGGCACTATAAAAACTCTAATCTTGATCCCAGATGATGTGTCGGAGTCGATGGGAGAAGACCATTGGAAGGTGGACCTTAATGCATTCCACATCATCCAATACGAGTACAAAATAAATGATTGTGAAGAATCATAGTGAAAAATAGGACCAACATGAAACTCAGAAGCGGAAAGTATATGTGAAGTCATGATGTGTAGTGATGGGAAATAAAATGGTTATGGTGACTACATAAGCAGTGGAAAATGGGACTTCGACATAAATGGATTTTTGGGGTTTTGAAATGAGGAGGGTGAATGAATCTACCATAGGGAAATTGGCTTCTTGAGGGGTTTCTTTCAGCAACAAGTGGGATGACAGGTGTCTAAAAATGATTCTTAGCATGTAGCAATGGGACTTGACTTCGGAAACATTGGACTCTGTATGGTTTGCACATCAATCTCTCCATTTATATATATATATATATATTTTTTATGTGCTCAATCCATTTGCAAATCGATAAAAAGTCTTCAAGAGTTACTCGTGCATGCATTGACCTTCTTCTTCCAAGGACCTACAAAACCTAGCATTTGCCTGCAATAAAACATGAGATGATGGAAGAAGAGAGATGATTGGTCTCTCTTCACCCAACACTTATGAAAAAAACAACAAGCAATTACTTATAAAACAAATCCAAAGAAAAATGAACAAAGCAAAATCCATTTTATACCTGCAGGAGAGCAATGTCCATCTAGACTCACCAACGGTATTCTGATCATAGCTTCTTCGTTCCTTGTCCAAATTGAGTGATTCCAAAGCCAAATGAAAGTAAATTCATAGGTATATTTCCATTAGAAACAGGTTTTTAAAATTCTATGCAATGATCTTCCAAATCACTCATTAACAGCCTGCATGACAAGGTGTCTTTTAGAATTCTGGACTAGACCAACAATCACGGTTTTAGGCTTAACTTTTTCGTTTGATAACGGATTGATGTGATTCCAATTAGAGATGAAAGTAGATTCATGTAGGTATCTCCATTAGAAACAGGTTTTGAATCCAACAAGAATTGATGGGTCAAATAAGCCAATGAACAGTCTAGAAAATAGAGTTTTAGGAATGCAGATTTGGGACAGGCAGTTGGTATTTTGGTCATAAAATTTGCGTACGACATCGGAATGGAGTGATTCAAATTGCATTGTAAACTAGATTCATAGGGGAATATACCAATGAAACAGGTTTGAAAAATATGTCCAATAAGGCATTCAAAAATGGACTGTCCCAGCTCTGTTCCTAAGCTGCCAGCTTGACACCCTATTAGTATTTTGGCCATAAACTTTTCGTTTGACACCCAATCGTAAAAATTCAAATTGTTTTGGAAACTAGATTCAAATTGCTACTTGGGATATAAACAGGTTTTAAAAATAAGTTCATTTGGTGTCCCAAAAATGGACTGTCCCGTCTATGTTTCAGTAAAATTTTCAAGCCAAAATGTCACAAAAATCCAATAAATTAAATTTAACCCCCAAAAATTGATCAAAATAGGTGTGAATGATTTTAATGATGTAAATTTAAATATAATACACATCCATACCAAAAATTTCAAGCATTGAGCACCTAGATTGACTTACACAGTTTGTTGCAGCCACAGCTGCAACTCTTAAAAAATGACATAATGTTGAAATAAAGCATGTGAATTTTTATGAAAAATAAAAAACTAAAGACATATCATGATGTGCAACACCCACGTATCTCAAACTCATTAATTTTTACCTGTAGCACAGTCACAGCTGGGTGTTGCATCTCCTTGTCACGGGCAATGTTGCAGCTCACTGTTGTAGCTGCGAGTAATCACAGCTGAGAGTAATCACTCACAGTTGGGTTGTTGCAGCTAACAACTTTATGTCAAATTTCAAGCTTGAAGGGTTCCATAATCATGGGCTCATTTTCCTGTGGATCCTTCATTCACTTTCTCGAATTACTGTAATTTTGTTTTCATGATATTTTTATTTTTATTTGTAACAAATAGAAACAAATTGAAATTGGGAAATTGATGACAAAAAGGACTTGAGCATTTTTGTTCAAATAGTCAACAATTCCAAAGCATTCATGAAAACATCTCATACCCATTCCTCATACTTCTACTTTCTGATCTTCCAGATCGCAACAAGGCGCAAGAAGAGAGCATACTTATTCAAAAATAAAAACTAAAAAAAAAAAACAAAAGCATGGTTTTATTATGTTATTCTACCCTACCCTATTCTACTTGGAAAAAGAAAAAAAATTATTCAAGTGTATGCATATTTCCAATGGAGCCATTTTCGAAAAAGTGACTCAAGTATGCTCATACTCCTAATAGAAAAATATAACTTTATGAATTCTAGGATATGAGAGATCAACTTCCCTTCAAATGATGGTGCCAAGAATTGGTGAAGTATGAAATGATGCTGCAGACCGATTACAGATTGAAACCAAGCTTCAATATAGTCTTTGTTCCCTTGATTGCTCATGGATGTTACACCATGAAGATCCTTATTAAACTGATCTTCCTCAATGCATAAGATTTCCGGATCTAATGATGTGAATGATGCTTTTGGTTCCAATGGCTGTTCTCCATCAAATATTACGTGTGTATTGTTGATCTTGTCTGCTTGCTTATGAGGACTAGAAGAAACTCCATCTGCAAAACTTGGATCTAAAACATGTTCAGGCCTCGTATGGATTTGCTGCAACAACGCACAACCTTTTTGCAGCGGTGTAGATGAGGTAGAATAAGAGGGAAGTGTAAGAACATTTTGCAGTTCAGCACTGTAAGCATACTGTACTGCTTTATTATGGTTAGGGTGGAGGGTGGATTGGACAGGAAATTGTGTTGGATACCAAGGAGTTTGATGAGAAGATAGATGTGGCTGATGTAGATGATTAATTTGTGAGGTTGATATTGAAGGACCAACTTGTGTTGCAGCATGAGGGAGAGTGGCCATATGATCATAGGATGGGGCATTCCAACCTTGTGGATAAGGTAAGTAAGAGTTAAATTGAGGCTGCAACAACTGCCATGGTGGAAGAGTATTCAATGATTGAGTATGAGAGTAAGAAAATGGAGGGATAGAATTTCGAACCATAGATGTAGGCCATGGTTGACATGACTGTTGCAACAAGTTGGCTGCGACTCCCAGATCTCTATGATATGTTTCTTTCATCTTTGGTAAGGAGGGACAATGATCTGTGGAGTGATTCAAGTCACATATACCACAACTTTCAAGACTATCCAAAGGGAAATCCCTTGCTTCTCTTATCTCCTCTTGCTTTTCTTTATCCTGCAAAACACCCAATTGTAAATTAGCTTTAGAAATGTCAAATAAATTGCTAATTTCAGCTTGTAAACCTCTTGTTTTTGCAGCAGATTCCAAAAATAAAGATAAAAGTTCCTTAGAATTCTTACCAGTCTTGAAGTTTCCCCTTGAATACCTTCTGCATAATTCACAAATATCATCATATGCTAATTGAAATACATTACCTGTTCCGATCAGATTCAATATTTCTAAACATTCAGCTTGGATTCCCTTGAGTAGAAGTGTTTTTAAGATCTCCTTCCCTAGTTTCCTCTGTTTGGATCTTTGGAGATTATATTGAAATCGTTCTATGTATTCCTCCAGACTCTCTTCTTCTCCTTGTGTCATTTCGAAGATGTCTTCATTGACCCTGCAATAATCTTGGTACCTTTTCAAGAACACATGTTTCATGTCTTCCCAAGTTTGTATACAATTCCCACCGAGGCTCATGAACCATCGGAGGGCTGTTCCTTTTAGAGTAAGGGGAAATACATTCAACTTTTGATCATTAGCACAATAACCATATCCTCTACAAAGTACTTCAAATTGAAATAAAAATACATCAGGGTCTTCGTTTTCCAAACCGTGAAAATTTGGTAGAACATGTGGGGGAATTCTTTTTGTTGGTGCCACTTCGCTCGAATCTCTGATGGGAAATTCGAAGGTAACAACTTCTCCATCTTTTTCACCTGCCATCCCTTCATTAGATTCTTTATGTGCTATCTTGAGGCTCCTCCTTCGAATGTTCCTGTCAACTTGTTAGTAGAATGGGTGGTGCTCACAACACCACTAAGGGGAATGATAAGATTTATGAATCAAAGATTGAAAATGAAATAAAACTGAATGTAAAGACAGAAAATTAACACTCAAAATAAATTCAATAAACTGAAATGTAATCATGCAACCTACATGCCATATTTTAACAATGCATCTGCAAAACAATGTCAGATGTACTATTGCACAATTGATAACTTCCCCGGCAACGGCGCCAAAATGTCGTGCCCACTATATGTCAGTTAATTAAAACTTAACATGCAGAGTGCTAAACATAAATTATCAACCCGAGGAAGTCTTTTATTTCAAAGCTATCGTGCAAAATATATGCAAGTACAATTTCTATCTGACATTGTTATCTATTGGTATGCAATCGAAACTATTTGTAAACTAAGTCAAAACTGCTTGAAAAGAAATCAATACTCAAACCTATTCATAAATCAAACTGTAAATCGAATACACTTCAAATAAGATCTATTCCTATGAAACAAGATCTGATTACGTACATCTAAAGAATTGTTATGTTGGCCAACGATTTACCAAATGAATTATCAACACAACGATTATGACAGATCTAATGAATGAAAGCATACAACTATCATAAGCTTAATGAATGAAAGCATAAACAAAATAATAAGCAGATCTAAACAATAACACACTTACAATTAACACTACCAGCATCTGCTCAGGGAAGAGGGCCCTTCCTCCACTGAGCAGATCTGGATCTCCACAATGAAAGTCTACAACTCCAGAATTAAGAAACTGCCAGCATGTATTATCATAATGGAATAATTACAACAGATCTGGATCAAATCCTACATCATAACATTGTGTTCTCTCCTATCTTGCATCTCCTATCCTGCCTAATCTATCATGCTTAATCTCTATCAATCTATCCCCCTTTCTCAATGAGATTGATTACATATTTATACATAAAATTATCTCATGAAAATGAAGAACTGAACCCCCAGCTTGTGATCTGCAACAGCTGGAACACGGCCGTAACTGTTGGCAACTTTGGAGCCGGCCGCAACACCAAATCTGGAAAATACCCTCTCGAAGAACCACCTGCATAGCACAAACCGTAGCTTTTTTGGGCGATTTCCTAGCGACTCAGGTAAATGAGGCTGTTACGCACAAAACCCATGTCTCAGATTTTTGAGATTCATTTCCATCTGTCCGCAAATCAAGATGCGAATCAAGGTGTTCTTATGTGGCATGCGTTTTTGGTTAAGGCTGTAACAGCGGGCTATGAGCGTCCTGTACGTGACAACTCACTCCACAAACCATCATTAGTAAAATTATGCATAATAGTCTTTTAATTCATCAAAGATAAAAGAAAATAATCACTATTAACCACTTAAAACATCAATGGAAGTAGCAGGCTGTTCAACGCGCAGCTACAACAAATGAATGAAAAATGGAATGATAAATGAGAAATAATGGTAAGAAAATGGATGAAAGGTATGCCGGTAAGTGATGAAAAATGGACAATTCCAGGGCCCAACAGAAGCCACATAGAAGAAATGAAAAATCGGCTAAGTGTTGAGGAGACTGTAGATAGGTCCGATGAAATAATCCTAAGAGAGAATCTGGTAATGACACATGGCAACAACAAAGAGGGTGTCAGAGTAGAGAATAAACGTGATCAACAAAAGTTGCATGGAGAAACCCCAATGGAGAAGCCTCGATTTGATTTTCGAAAATCAAGAGTCGACATGTGGTAGAAGCTGAGAGGAATTGAAGGTTATCCAACATAGTTGTTAATAAGGTTGCTCAAGAGAAGTCTCAACAAAGAATGTCGAAGGAGAAGTCCTGATGAAATGACAAGTGTCAGACGTATATTGTTCGTCGGAGTACATCATCGAATTTGGCAAGGATTTGTGAACGTGTGATGCACCTACAATAATTAATTAATAAGAATATGCGAAATATCAGAAATAATAGAACATAATCACTTTTATATTGATCACGGGCCACTTCAAGGGGGCAACCTCCTTTGAGCAAACTCAATACAATTAACTTCATGGTGCCTTCATTGACCTCAACACACACTTATATACTAAGTCTATGCCCAATACCATGAGTCAAAACCATGGGACATATAATACTATGGGATGACTTACAAAGCATATGCGTCCAATACTATGGGTCAATACTATGGGCTAATATAAACTACAGATCAACAAATACTATGGGACGACTTACAAAGCATATGCGTCCAACAACAATATACTAACATAGCAAAGAGAATGGTTTACATAGGTTCCTAACATCCCCTCTCCCTTAGAAAAAGCTTTGTCCTCAAAGCTTTGGTTGGAGAAATTGCTGCAGAAGCTGAAGGAGTGGTTCCCCGATAGGATCCTCGGGTTGCATTTCAGGCCACTGACGCCTTTGGAGTGTTAAGGAGGATTGCTTGGAAGGCTATAGATGAAGAAGAACCCTGTCAACTACGTGGAAAATGTGCTCAGAACAGTGCTGATCGGCTTGTTGATTCAGGCGAATTCTGGCCATGTGAAGATTGTCCTGCAGAATGAGAAGAATCTGATCACAGTTTCGAAGAACCGAGTCAATTGCCTGAACTGGGGAGCTGCTAAGGGTGTATGGAAGAAGAACTGGTGGTGTTTTTCCATAGACCACTTCATATGGTGTCCTGTGAGATGTGGTATTGTACCACCAGAGCGCTGCTAGGAAATCCATAGAAATAGTTGGACAAAGCTGTGTAGGGATGGGCAAGGGTTTGAGCAATCCCGAAAGGAGTGTCGTTTCACCCTTATTAACTTGGAAAGTATCATCGTCAACCACAATCTGTTGAATTGTCAGTTTTAGTCCCTGCCAAAAGAAGTTACATTGTTCTCGGTCATACATGTTGCAGAACCCAGAGTGCCCTGTTGATGAAGAAGCATGGAGTTCATAGAAGAGAGAGCCCTGTTGAACATATTACACCCAATTTGGAACAAGCAGAGAAAGAGTTGTAAGAGAAACTAGGTCATCAATTGTGCAAGAAGGAGCATCTTCCACCATATTGTCCTTACCCTTCTTGTAAGTGATCACATAGGGATAACCCAATTCAGGTGTGTGGGGGAGATGACCCATTGTTCCAGAAAATTTTCCAGACTCGAGAGAGCAGTCTTGATGCAGAAATAATTCCCTAATAGGTATGGCTGCCACTTCTGTACTGCATCCAAAATCACCATCATTTCCTGCTGAAAGGTAGATGGGGATAAATTCTTACCGAAAAGGTCTCGTGAAGGTAGCAAGCGCATTGGTTCAACAAAGATACCAGCATATCTATCCAAGGAAGTAGTGGAGACTGTTGATGGGTGCATCTGAATGGAATTGAGCTGAGCGATGACACCATGTGAATTCTTCTTAAGGATTTTTTTCAGGCGATGTGAACTGATGATGCAGAGAGACCCTGGTTGTAAGCCCATAAATTTGTGTTGTGCCCCGTTGACTTTAAACTGCATCCAAAGTTCAGCAAAATCCCATAAGATGGGGCCAAGTGTGCGTAACCATTGAACGCCCAAAACCACATCACATCTGCCTAAGGACAAGGCAAACATGTCAGAGCGTAGGTTATAATCTTCCATAGAGATACACACATTGTGACACTTCCCCTTGCAAGGTAAGGTGCCCCCATTGGCAACCATGACTTCAAAGTTGGAGCAAGGATGGACAAAACAATCAGCCTGTTTGGCAATCTGAGGGTCAATGAAGTTATGAGTGCTACCAGAATCAATGAGTATGGTAAGAGGGAGCTTCTTGAAGTATCCCCTGACCCGCATTGTTTGTGGGGTGGTGACGTCGGTTACAGCATGAAGAGAGATCTCAGGTGGGTCGTCCTGAAATGGGGTGTCATCAGGCAGGTGTTGAATGTCGATCTGATCATCCACTGTATATGTAGCTTCTTCACCAAGTTCTAAGGCAGGTGGAGAATCCACATCCAAGAGATAGAGCTTTTGTTGAACACATCTATGTCTCCGAGTGAATTTCTCATCACAATTATAGCAAAGCCATTTTTCTCGACGTGCCTGCATTTCTATTTCAAACAAATGCTTGATAGGAGTTGGTTGAGGAAAAGGCGTGATGGGAGGTCGTTGGGAACGCATATTTCTGAAGGGAACAAGGGTGGGTTTGGAGCGTTGTTGAGCTGTAATATTGTCCTCGGCCAGCTTAGCCAACCCTATGACTTCCATAATTGTGTTGGGACAAAACATTTTGACCTCAGAGCGGATTTCATCCTTGAGACCACTGATCAAACAACTCCTGTAGAATTCATCAGACAATCCTTCTGTGTGATTGGCCAATTTCTCAAATTCTGTCTGATACTCTCTCACTGTGCCAATCTGGTGAAGTTTAGTGAGTGCTCCTGTGAAATCATCAAAAGCACTAGGACCAAATCGTGACAAAATGAGTTGGCAAAAATATGTCCAGTTTGGTTCGGGATGAGCTTTGATGTACCAACGGTACCATTGAAGGGCTTCCTGTTCCAAATGAAAGGATGCAAGTGGAACTTTCTGGACATCAAAAGTATTATGCAGACTGAAATATTGTTCTACTTGGTATATCCATCCAGTCAGATCAGTACCATTGAAGCGAGGAAAATCAAGCTTCGGCCCACGAAAATTGTTGAAAGAAGAGAACCCGATGGCTAGCAAAAGATTCTGGCTGTCGGTTATTGTTCATGGCTGAATGCTGAAGATGGAGGCTGAGAAATTTTTCATCCAGATCTTGGAGTTTGGTTTGGATGGCTGCAAGTGCTTCCTCCATGGTGTTTGCTCCTGCACGGGTGACAACCATAACCAGGTTTTTTTTTTTTTTTTTTTTGTGGAATGGGTAGAAAAACACAAACAGAAGCTGATTTAGTAAAGGGAAATTTGGATTGGGGAAACAATTTGATGGGTAATTGGTGTTTGACTAGATTTTGGACACTGTCGAAAGGACAAGAAAGCAAAAAGGGCGATTTCAAAAGGGGGGTGATAGAATGAGAAAATTTGGCAGACAGGGACAAAGACGCAAAATTCAAAAAGGAATTATGTGGTAAAATTTGAAGGTGATTGGGTGAAATCTGAGGAAGTTATGGAAAACCCTAAAAATAGACAAATGTGGGATTTCGGGCTTTGGGAAGGGGAATTGGGGATAGGGTTGTCAAGAATGAAAGATGCAGAATGGAATGATAGGGGTTCCCCGAAAATTTCAAGGGAAACAGACTGAAAACAAGGGAGATATGGAGAAAAACTGAATTTTTTTTTTAATTTTTTTTTATTTTTCAGAAATGGATCGGCAACAGAGGCGCGGAAGGGATTTTTTTTTTTTAAAATCTCCATAAATGGATCGGCAACAGTGGAGCGGAAGGGATCCGCAATAGATGGAGCTGCAATGGCATGGAAGGGATCGAAAACGATTGGATCTGAAACAACGACTGGATCTGGAATGACTTTCAGAATAGATCTGAAACGGCTGGATCTGGAGAGGAAGTGATCGGAAACAGTTCAACTGAAAATAGATATGGACCTTAGGTATGTGCGGCTTCCTAACAGTTCAGGGGTTTCACTCAGCCACCAATGCTGTCTAACGGCTTGTGTATTGGGGCAGTACCCCTCACTCCATGGCTCAGGTAAAACTGATAACCGCTTTGCCACAAACAACAGCTCTTGGTTTACCTCACAGGTGGGAACTAGTCAATCAGGTAGGGGTCATTGCCCTTTTCGCTGGCAGGTCCTCTCAATGGGCCAGCTACTTCGGGGTTCCTGTGGTACTCCTCACAATGAGTTTTAGGGCTTATGCCCAAGTACTTCCCACAGTTAAGCGGATAGGGATTATTCCCAAATCCGAACCTGCAACAGATGCGAAAAAAAATTTGGCAGAAATTTCACCCAGCGAGCCCAAGAAAGTGCTCTGATACCAGATGTGATGCACCTGCAACAATTAATTAATAAGAATATGCGAAATAGCAGAAATAATAGAACATAATCACTTTTATATTGATCACGGGCCACTTCGAGGGGGCAACCTCGTTTGAGCAAGCTCAATACAATTAACTTCACGGTGCCTTCAATGACCTCAACACACACTTATATACTAAGTCTATGCCCAATACCATGAGTCAAAACCATGGGACATATAATACTACGGGACGATTTACAAAGAATATGCGTCCAATACTATGGGTCAATACTATGGGCTAGTATAAACTACGGATCAACAAATACTACAGGACGACTTACAAAGCATATGCGTCCAACAACAATATACTAACATAGTAAAGAGAAGGGTTTACATAGGTTCCTAACAGAACGTCGTGGAACTTTCAACGAAATTTTACCAGTGATGTGTGTTTGGGGTGCAAAAGAGTGCACGAATGGATAAAGCCGATGAGAAAGGGGCGACGCATCATAGGGGCATCAGAGAAATTTTATCAGAGTTGTATGTCGGAATTATAGAGAAGTAGTTAGTTGTAAAGTGTTGATGGATAGGGGAGACAACCCAACGTCGACGATGTATCAATAAGATCACATCGAAGCTACATGGAGGTGTTTATTAGGCGAGGACCAATGGAGGAACCCTAATATATCGTCATGGAGATATATTAGCATTATCGATGAGTGGAACCAAGTTGAAGGCCGATGGAGGACTCTTGTTGGGATATGTATCAACGTTGTAGTGTTCGGTAGCAAAATTGTAAGAAGGAGTCACCACAAGGAGGTATAATAGAGAAAGATGATAGGCATTTCCCGTGAGCCAGTCATAGAGTGACACGTGGCATGATTTTGGAGTATTTGAAAATTTGTTTGTGGATCCTGATAGTTAATCGGTAGATGGTTTGTTAGTGTGTTTGTTTCTATGTTTGTAATGATTTCGTCTTGATGAATATTATAGTCACTATGAAATTTGTCCATGTTTGCATATAAAGGAAGTTTGTAATCTTATTTATGTGCAATGAATAGAATTGGGTTCTATTCTTCTACATTCTCTATGTTTGTTTGCATTAGTTTGGCGCTAGAGAGGTTTTAGCTCTACCCCATATCTAAAAATTGGTATAAGAGAAAGATAACAATGTCAAGCAAGTCTCCACTAATTATGTTTGGAGGTGAATCCAACTACTAGAGTTGAATGCAAAGCACTATTGCTAGTGTTGATCTTTGCTCTGTCACATGTAGATAGTTTGGATTTATTCAACTAGTTAGTTTGAAGGGAGAGTCTTGTTCTCCATTAAGCATTTTTTTTTGTTGTCTATTGTGTTCATGTGAAGTAAGTCCCTGATGTAGTAGAAGCAATGAGTCATGTTTTGTGGTATATGTAGTGTCTTGTGAAGTCGAGCAGATGCTGAAGGTCATTATATTTGAAAGTTGTGAATGAAAAAGAGAGGACCCAGGTCTATGGGTTGTCTGTTTCAATATTAGAGATGCTAAAGTATTGTGTCCAACTACGTGGTTAAGGTGCAAATTGTAGAGCAACTATAAGTTGTAGAAGCTATGGATCAACATAAAAGAATGAATCAATTCAAGAGAAAAAATAGAAGAGCCATGGAAAAATATTTTGCAAAGGTATATGGAGAGGTTCCAACAGTAGAAGAGGAGCACAAAATCCATGAAGTTTAAATATTTCAGGTTGAAGATGATGGGAGAAGAACATATCATGGATCACCCCCACATTTCATTGGTAAGAATATTGATGTTTGCTTTGTTAAGATGGAAGTATTCCTTTTTCATGAAGGACTATGGAATTTTGTTATAAATGGATATTATGAGCCTAGAGATGAGGCTAGGGATGCCTCAACATTATATTTCATCCAAAAAGCTCTAGATGATAGTATTTTTAATGTTGTATTTGAAACCACCACTGCAAAAGAAGCATGGGAAAGTCTGAAGATGGAGTTCAACATAAGGGGGAGTGTTATAAGTCAATGATTGGTTGAGTTATTGGTTTTAAAATAGTTTATGGAGAATCTTGCAGTAGATGTAGACAAAAACCATGATTTTGGTGAATTCCACTATGTATTAACACCAGTGGAGTTGAAGATGAGGTTCTCTTGGTACAATTTGTGGAGAAGGTAGAAGAACTCTGTGTGGTATCAATGCTTGCAGAAGAGAAGATTGAAGAAATCAATGTGTGTGCAGTTGAGCATGCACATGAGTATGGTGAATCCCATTTTTTACAAACAATAGTGAATGATGGTGATGGCACAAAATTAGAGACCCGGTTCTTGCGCAAGGGCCAACAAAGGGTACCACTATAGTCTAGTGTGCTAGCTTTTCAATCCCATGAAGGAAAAGGTCTCACTTGAAGCACAATGAAGACCTATGTGATAAGGAGGTTTAACTACAAGGATAATCCTAAGAGGGTTGATGTTCTTCATACCGCAACAACATTGCATTAACCATAACATGCATACATGAAAAGTAAATACGATTTATCCATTAGACATCAAATACAATACATATTATTCATACACAGAAAAATTAAGGCGAGGGGATTACTTCATTTATATTACTAATAAATTCTACCACATTTCAAATCCATGGCTTTGCAGCCTTAGATTATCATCCATGAAATGACCCGTCGCAGTATTCTTAAAGAACAAAAAACCCATACCCCAATTACATTACCCAAAACCTAGAAACATAAGACTAATGCATCATTGTTGCTCTGCGATGACTCGGTCTCAATCTGGTCCTCTTCTTCTCTTTTGTCTCTCTTCTTTATCTCTATATATTCTTATTTTCTTTTACTAATTCTCGTCCTATGCTTGCCTCATGCTTGTTTAAATAGTTGCGGGGCGGGTCCAAAATAATTGCAGTTGTTAGTGGATTCTGTAACTTCTACCTCTTTACCCCATGATTCCTTTCACACTTAGGGGACTTTCCAAAACTGAAGGATCCAACGGTGTTACAGAGAAAAATTTCCTATGGCTTGGGGAAGACCACAATAGACAGATGAATGCTATAAATCAAGTCAATTCTCAAAACAATGTTATATAAATGAAAATGCTAAGATATGGAGGACAAGACAAACCTTCAACCGGATATTCGAAGAAGATCCCCGTTGAGCTTTCAATCTCTACACTTGACCCTGCAAATTAGTCTCAACAAAAAATACAAGAAAGTGCATATAATATATGAAAGACATTAGCATAATCAATAACATGGTCCATGATATAACAAGCAAATGTAACCCAATGTAAATTAAACAACATTTACAACATCAATTGGACGAGAAAATGAGTATTTCCATTAATGATAACAAGAAGTACATGATACAACCTCGTGCTGGCAACCAATCTGAACCAAGAAATAGGTCCCTCCACTTGTGCCTCCACTACTTCAATCCCCCATGCAATGGAAAACTCAAACTATGAAAGGAGTTTGGTAGGTGAACATAAGAAGTTCACAACAACAAGGATCAATGGATGTAGACTCAAGTCATGGAAAAAATCCAATAGAGTTACGGTGCTCTCTCTTTCTCCTTCTTCCATGTACCATAAGATATCAATATATAACCTCCCAAAAGGTAGGTGAAAGGTCGAATCGAGTCGTTTCGGGAGTACATGGAGGTCCAAAGGTCACCCTAAGACCGCTTTTTGGAGTTAAAAGTAATTTTCTATTGTTTTTTACCATTTAACTAGGTGTACACTAGCTATATTGGAACAGCGTATGTGTACGCTGGCTATAGTGGAACAGCTAGTGTACAAGAACAAAAATAGGGAATAATGTGTTCCTGGAGGATAAAATGTGGATCTGAGTCTATAAAATGAGTACTGAAGGTCAGTGAGTGTTGATTCTCACAAGGTGGGAAATTACGCTGTAACTGATGCTCCCTAATGTGTGAGGTCAAAGAGGGTACTGCGATGACCGAAATACATTATAAATCTCAGAAGTGGAGTGATGGAGACACAACTGGAAGGGGTATCCCACTCATCATAATACAATAATATCTCTAGATACATGTCGGTACAATACAACAACTTGATACAATGGCCATGATAGGAAGTATATAGTGAATGCATGTCATAGGCGATCATAGCCATGACCCATACAGTAAGATATGGTCTCCTACTGAAAAGGAAACAACTGGTGCAAATTGTTGATGTATGAGAAATGATGTCTCACAAGTACAATCACGATCATGAGTAGCATACTGAATGCAACTACCGTCTGGGGTCTTCTACAAAAATCATCTACGGTGCAAGTCCCATCAAGTGAATAAAGGTGTTGAAGTTGAACCTGACGTGACATTGTCTGATTACTGGTCAATGATGTATACCATTAATAGATGCGAGATAACCCACCAATAATGAAAATGGGCATCAAGGCACATAGTACAATCATCAAAGTGTGAATAGATGTGTTGAGGTCAAACACTGAGATGAATCCCTCGATTAGAGGACATTGATGTATTCCCCAAACTGTCAATGGCGAGATAACCTACCACTAATGACTGCAAGCCTCAAGGTACTCAATCGACTCTAAGTCTCAATTCTAGAATAAATGAGTTGAAGTTGATGGAATGAAACTCACTGGAAGGAGGGCATTAAGGAATACCCCATCAACCAACACAAGGTAATAACTACGCTGAAAGATTTGGAAGAACTCGGACAAAAAAACTGACTCAATAAGGATGGCTGACATGCAATAGTCAAGAGATATGAGGAGTGGTCGACTCTGGTTGTAGTACTTCCTTTGAACAAGAGCATGAGCAGATGGATAGACTCAGGCATCATAGACTCAAGATAACAACGACACTTTGCGACACAGGAGGCATCGACAAAGGGAGCTCCATAATGACTGGAAGCTTAACTAACCGGTGGAGTAAAATATGAAAATGAGTATAGCTACTAAGGTCCAACTATAGCCCCGACTCATAATGGATGGATTGGAATGGATGCTCTGTTCAAAGGTGACACGACAGTTTCCAACAAAAAGTAGTAAAAATTTCCCATCCGGCTTTTTGGAATATTTGATTTTTTTGGTCTTTTTCATATTAGGAAAGCTTGAAAAAGAATAAAATTGCTTATAGTACAACATGTGAGGAAACTAGTGTCGAATAGAAAGCAAACTAGTCCCAAGTAGTGGAACATACCTATGATCAATGCAAGGAAGCATGTGCAGGATGTAGACAATTGGGGGGGTGTTCCCTCATGGTAAAGGGTCATCAAATTGCAAAAGAAAAATAAAAGTTGTGCTTGGACCAACAGGGGAAAGTGCTCAGGCACATGGCTAATAATTGAGTAAGCGGGAGCCGACACAAGGCTCAAGCGATAAGCAAGATGATGTAATGCAATCACAACTTGATAAAAATGGGGGAGTCCCTATGGGAGATGGCCAGAATAAGACAAAGTAGAGTATGAGTCTTCATCGCAAAGTCATGGCGTGACTACAAAGGAATCCCAAACCTAAGGAGGAACAATGGCATGGGTGCCAAAAGACATAAAAAAGGCTCTAACTAGGGCACCCATGGTCGGACAAGCTCTACCGCCAAATAATGACACTTCTATAACAATGTGAAGGTTCCATGTTGGTTAAAAAGTGGGGTCACACCTAGGGATAATGATTATGGTCATAAGGTTAAATGCAAAATGTAGGCGAAAATGACATCTAACCTATATGACAGGTGTAAAATATACCTGTTGAAGGCACGAAACGGTAAAAAATTCTCTCTTGTCAGAAAAATAAGTTCAAAATGGTACTCCATAACGACATATTAGTCTAATAATAGCTCCAAACAGTAAAAACTATATGAACGTGGGTTTTAAAAACTATAAATAGTAATAAAAAATTACAATTACTATTCCATTTTCACATTTCACCCAAATAGTAGTTTTTGGTTAGTTTTCATCTTCAAGCTTCAATTGCTGATTCCGAGAGCTATAGGCGTCGAATCATCGAGCCATCAGGAGAAGGTTGGTAGTCTCATCCCCCTCTTTCATTTCAATGATTTTATTTCAATTTTTTATGGTTGAATCTTTAGTTTTGCCAATCCCTACATCATCTCGGCGTTGTACACAGGCTATAGATCTACGGGTCATGTCTAGGGCTTCTTGGATGTGGTCAACGCATGCGTTGACCACGTAGGAACACGACTGTAATAAATTTTGACCACGTACAGGGCCATGAATGTGGTTTTTTAATGAATGGATGCTAAAAATTACTTTGTTTTTTGTCGGTGATATAGGCATTACAAGCTTGTGTCCTATATAAATTTTGGAGCACTGGGGGTTTGAGGGACCAAAACCAATTCCTCCGTCAGTTGATCGATTACTGGGATGCAAATGCACAACACTTCGACGTGGATGGTCAACCACTTCCGTTGGAGGTGGAGGATATTTATTTCATTACAGGGTTGTCTCGCTAAGGGGAGGTGGCAAGCCTCAGGTCCTGCATTGTCGGAGGTGGGATCACGATTAGCGATTACATAGACAGGTATTTCCTACCTGGCACCCAGAAGGTGGGAAACCAGATTCCCATCAACTCTATTGCGAGCCTAAGTATGAAGATTATATTGCTCACACTCAGGAGGATATCAGGTTCAGTAGCTCTGCATCAGGCTTCGAGGCCGATGATATTCTATGCGGAAGAATGTATGAGATCGACTGTGTATGACTGGTGCACGATGTTGCTAGTTACTATGAAGATCCAGCTAATGGAGTGCAAGCTGGGAAGGGAAAGGAACTTTGGCTTTGGCAGCATACTCTGCAGTTTCTTCTTTGAGAGGGTTTCGGGCTTGAGTCTAAGGGTGGAAGTCTCCCCACACAGTCTCCAGGATCCCGCCCAGACACTATGGGTAGAGGTGCTGATGCGACAGGGTGGTGGACAACAGGCGTCATCATATTCAGATGAGTTCTTTCACTGGTGGGCTCGACAGGTCATCTCCATCGATGACTATCCATATGAGGGTATAGACTTCAGCGGTGATAGGGACATGCCGCTCCCACCAGGGGCCGCATTCGGAGACATAGGTATGGCTTCTCTTTTTATGTTTTGTGTATTTTATTTTTTTTGGATTTTTGATTATAAGTGAAATGCAAAAAGCTTTTTGGTGTGGTATCACATCTTGACATTTGACTATTTGCTCGCAGATCGGGGTCCGCGAAGACCTCAAGGATTCCCACAGCACCGCCGCAGTGGTAGGGGAAGCGAGATCGTAGGTGCGACTGCAGAGCACACATTGGAGATGGTACGGGTGAACCTCTCCCGCATGAAAGCTCGGGTACCATTGATAGAGGTAGAGCATGTCCCTGAGGCGATGCAGCGATATGTGGTTGGGGTACCAGGTGTATGGGTGTGGCTACTGCGGCGTATAGCCAATGCCATGCACTATTATGGTCAAACTCATCTCGCCGAGGCGGCAAGACCTCCCTTGTAATACCTCAATTTTGACCCTTATGAAGTATTGGCTTTTAATGTAAATATTGTATACATGCGATGTATGTTTCCCTATCATGGAGCTCAAGGCCAAGGCCCTGCTAGTGTATATTCGAATTTTATTTAGAATGGACAAACATTTGATATTTTGTTATCCATGTGCTATTAAGCCATGGAATATTGTAAATGGATGTAAATTTAAATATTTCAATAAAATGCCAAAACTGGCTATGGAAGCAACGAGTGAGAAGGGGCCATGTGTATTCCACTAGGCAGTGGTGAGGGGGTTGTGGGGATGAACCATATGCTTTCAAATGTCATTGTGAGAACCCATTTGAACTTCCTTGCTGACATTTAATTCTGTTGTAAGGAATTTGTTGAAGAATTCAGTCCATGGCTTCAATGGAGCATGGGTAGCCCATAAATTCGTATGGCAGGTATGGGCTCTATTTTTCTTGTACCACAAGTCACTCTACCTCATGGGAATCGGTTCTTCCTCATTCCCATTCCATTGTTGAACATCCCAGCATCAGTTTTCATCCCTTACGAATGAACAACAGTGAGAAAAACCAGAAATCGCAACATTGCAAGAACCCACGTTTTGAAGAGCCATAAGCACCCAGAATTTGATATTGACAGTGAAATCCAATGGGGGATCGATAAATATGAACCTTGGGGCTAAATTGAGAGTATTAGATACCTCGAAATCCATTGGAAAACCCAGTTTTTATAGCCCATAAAACCAGTGACGGGATTGAGTTATTTGATGACAGAATTGTGAGAAATCCAATTGCGAATGACTGAGCAGAGGTTGGGTTTGCTTGATAAACCCAGTGAAGGATAGAATCTCAAGGAATTAGCAGTTGGACCTTTCTATTCCCACCTTGAAGAGCACTGGAGGGAAGGGACGCCTGAGGGACTGTGCAGCAGAGAAGGGGACCTTCTTGGTGTTGGCTGTGGTAGGTATTGTGGGTGCCATGATTGTTGAGTTCATTTGAGATGCCTGTAGCTTTGTGGTTGAGCTCACTGGCTTAGCATCCTCCTCATTTTTCTTTTGTACGCTTAATAAACCCAACTGTGTAGCCATGGTTTTCACCCCAGCTTGTGCAAATGAGCACCTACTAAGGAGAAGGGACTCCTTAGTAGCAGTTCAGAAAAATATTAAATAAAAAACAATATATTAAAAAGGTAATTATTCTAAACATGTGCATAAAACAGAAAAGACAAGATATTAAAAAAGGTTTTTTGTATTGATTATACCTCCAATGTGAAGGTTGGTGGAGCTCTTGCAGCAGTCTAGGAGGGTTGCTTCCAAGCTTCCAGCTTTGCTCCTTTCTCTTTCGCCAAAGGGTTGGAAATGGGCCAAAGGGGCACTCAAGGGTGAAAGTAGCTCAAGGGTGAGCTAGGGTTTCAAGAGTGATTTTGGTAGAGTAAGGGTGTATTTGACTGTGGATATGAAATGAGGGGCCTCCATCACCTATTTATAGGTTTTTAGTGGTGGAGTGCTGGCCCATGGTTTTGGGAACCATATGGTTTAGGTCAGCTGTATAGGGTTTTTTTCCTTCCTTTTTCCCTCTTTTTCCTCTTTTTTGTAATTTTTTATTCCCTTTTTAGAGGGTTTTTGCTATTTTGGATTATTTTGAGGGAAAAGGGGGTTTTTGGGCCTTTTGGAGGCTTTTTTAATGGTTTGGTGGCCTTTTGGAGGCTTTTTAATGGGATTTTACGGTTTTGGAGGCTTTTATGGTAGGAAATATGGACAAATGAGTCATGTAATGGGGTAGATGAGGTAGTGAGCACTTTTTGGGTGTTAACAGATTGCCCCCTGATGTGTGAGGGCAGGAGCTCATCGTATGGCCGATAGACATCATAAGTCTTGTATGGTTTTCCTGGGGTGTGGAGAAGAGAAGAAACAAACTAGAGCCTGGAACAACAGTCCCGAACAAACTACAAAAACTGAAAGTACATGACCTCAATAATGAATGAGGAATAATCTGAACAAATGGACGAGGCGGACATTCCCATGCTTGTATCAAGATATAGAACAATAATAACAATGGGGTCCAAAATATGGGGACCTAAAATATACATGGCCTCAAATAATGAATGAGGAAGAATCTCAATATATGGACGAGGCGGGCATACCCATGCTCGTATCATGATACATAAAAAATAACAGTGAGGCCCGAAATGGGGGACCTGTAGGATACATAGAGAACCACTATGTACATCATAAGGGTCCAGAGGGGACACAAATCTGGGACATACTACTGGGCTGACCATCTCTGAGTTGAAGAACTGGTACACTAGAATAACTACAGTGCTGCTGAGTGGGGTACCATAGGAACTGATGAGCTACTGGATCATAGTGATGGGGAGTCATATCCTCAATGGTACACTGAACTGGGTACTCAAGGAAGCATACAACTGGATGGCTTCCGAATACAATCGCCTACGCAACCCAGACATCCACGGGAACATATAACTAGGCGTTCCGAAGTGACTCACCAATGTGCTAGAGTCGGGGGAAATCCGGGGTCTTCGACCAATAACTGAAGGGATATAAACCCTGCATGATTCTCAACGATGCAATCAAGGTGTTGAAGTTGAGCATGTGAGAAACAACCCTTCGGCGAGGCAATGATGACTCCTCTCAAAATGGTCCGTAGGCACTCACCATAGATGGTGATGGGTCCAAGGCGTAGGGACCTCTGGGTGTATCCTCTGGAACAGAGGGGCTGTCGTCGACAAAGGGAGACCTGCAACTAGCAAGGCAATGATGTTTCCTTGATAGGAGCGTGAGGTGGAGAACCGAAGTGTGAGAGTACTGATGGTAGGACTGACATACTGTGGGGGATAACTGGGCAAGTAGAGTGGGTGGACTCAAACTTCCTTTGTTCAGAGTATGATGGTGGGGACGATTAGGCAGCATATGAAACTGACTGGAGGGAAAGGGATCACAGCTGTAATGGATCAAGGATAGTAACTGGGGTGAGTGATACTCAAGGTGGTGTAAACTGGCAGGAGACTACAGACTACTCTGAACGAAGGTGACATGATTGGGGGTGCTGCCGAGATGATCGATCATAGTGCCAAGAGGCACGAGGGGACTTCTTCATGGGTTAAAGAACTAGAAGAAGTGTGTGTAAAATGGTACTGTCGTGTGGATTTATACGAGCCCAGGACAGTTCATGCTGGTGATTGCTTTCAATTTTAAGGAGTCTGAAAGCGATAAGAAGACTCTAAAATAATGGAAGGGTACTGTCGTATGGATTTGCATGAGCCCAGGAAAGTTCATGCTCATGGTTGCTTTCAATTTTAGATAGTCTGAAAGCGATAAGAAGACTCCAGGGGGTTGCTTTTTCCTGTGTTAGTCTCCAAGGCCCGAAGAAGCATAAAAGGATGCAATGAAGAACTCTTCTAGCCGGTGTGACTAGAGTATTCCTTTTTTGTAAGTAGTCTACCTGGTCCGGAAAAGGGTTAAACTTATACTAGATAGACGCCCTTTCAGGTACATTAACGAGCATGAAAGGAAGCAAGATTGCTCGACGATCTTTTCATTGTTTTAGGAGTCAGAAAAGAGCTTAACAAAAACTCCCTAAGTGCCTTTTTCGTAAAGGACTTGTCCGGCCCGAAAAAGGGATAAAATTATACCGAACAAAAGGAATGGTCAGGCAAGGAGGAAGTGCTCAATCAAGGAACATTGATGATGACCAAGAACAAGGGTAGGGGGGAACACTGGTGGGACTCCTTGTAGGATAATGAATGGTGGCAAAATAATGAAATAATTGCAGTATGACAGGAGTGAATGGCTCATGTAAAAATGTGGAACAATCTGATGGCAGCTGATGTGGCACGCAAACCGAGGCAGCAAGGTGTTCGGACACAATGGTGAAATTGTACCTAGTGAGAGCGAGAAATGATCTCAAGCATCATCACGAACTCGGAAAAAATGAATCCGACGATATAAAAAGTGTCAAAAATGGATAACGGCCGATGTGGCATGCAAATCGAGGCGACGGGGGGCGTTTTGGAAAAAATACCCAAAAAATATGGGGGTGAGAGCGAGAAATGATCTCAAGCATCATCACGGCCTTGGAAAAATGAATCCGATGATATAAAGTATATCAAAAATGGGCTACGGCCGATGTGGCATGCAAATTACCGCAACAAGGTGAAATGTCAAGATGTCAGGAAAGGTTCTGGTGAGAGCGAGAAATGATCTGAAGCTTCATCACAGGCACAAAAAAATGAATCTGGCAATGCAAATGGTGCGAAAAACGGAGGTCATAAGGACTCCAGAATGGTCAAAAGAAATAACTAGGTTAAAAAATGGTTGCAAATAAAGGTGAACCCACCAAGCCAAGGATGCAGTAGTGAGGAGAAATGATCACCCATGGGGGAAGAATACTAGGTGTATCAAATCAATTCAAATATACAAGTGACATGTGACCTCAAAAATGGTTGAGATCACAAATGTAAAAAAGTGAGCAGGGTTAATGATCGGCCCCCATGCTATGTGCATGGGGGTTGTGATTGTGGATCACATATGTGTTGGTTTGAACAATGGGATCATTGAAATATTGAGATAGATGTGATGGGGAAGGTTCAAAATGATTGATCATGCCCCCTATCCTAGGGTCGAGGTAATCTATGATGCCCCCTAACTCAAAGGTGTCAATGTGGTGTTGTTTCTGGAGAATGGGGGGTACATCTAGCCACGTGTCAATGTGGTGCTCTATGATAGCGGGGTCAAGACTAGGCATTTCGGTATAGGACCAGGCAAAGACATACACTTGGAAAAGTTTTTTGTACTCCCCGATCGCATGCTCAGTGCAGTAAGCTCCTAACAAAATGATTTCAGGAGCACCGACTGGGGAAGAGATATCAATGTGGATGACGGGTGAGATGTTGGCCATGTTTCCTCAAAGGCATCAGGAGCGGAAATGGGATCCTTAAACTAGTCGACTTTGGTGGGGAGGAAATCTTTGAACTCAACCACAAATTGGGTGGCGGTGGTGGAGGAGGACTCTTCTGGGAGGAAATAGGAATGATGGTGCATGTCTTCCCAGGGATAATTCGGGGCAGTAAGAGCCTCTAGAATCTCCTCATCATTGCGGAAACTTTGAGTTGTCAAATCGGTTGATGAGGGAGTGGTAGTCGAAGAGATCATATAAATGGTGTGAATCTCTCCGAATGAGGGTGATAGTGGGGGGTGGATCTCCTCAATTGTTGGGGATGCAGTCTCAAGGTCCAAATTATTCATCTCGTAGAGAGCTGCTCTGTAATCTGGGAGATCAGGACAGTGATGTGAGCAATGGCCGTAAATACCACCTATTGCGCAAGGGTGGTTGGTATGCAGTGATTTATCACGAGGCTTAGGGGTTGGATCGAGTTCGACAACCAGGATGTTGGGGTCGTCGTCAAGCATTTGCATGTGTTCCTATAATGCAGGTAATTGTGGACATTGATGAGTCAGATGGCCTAACTCATCACACAACAAGCATTTGGGAGGAGCAAGAAACACGGGGGGGGGGTTTAACTGTTTTGGGCGGGGGTGTAGCAGTGTATGGTTGTGGGCCTCTTCCCCCAGTGTGCTTGATAAGAGGGGTGGATTCATAGATGACAAAGGGGTAGTGACACCGGGAGGTGGTTGACTAGTAGTGGAAATGGGTTGCACCGGTTGTAGGATGACATTTGGTGTCAGCGGGGGAATGGAAGGAGAAATATACCACACAGGTAATCCTAAGGTTAACTCGGGGAGGCTAAGAGTAGCCATAACCGGGGCACTTACTACGCCCGAGAGAGGGAAGAGGAAGGGGATAGTGTTGATGGGTGTAACACCAATGTGACTAGGGACCAATGGTGGTTTAGGTAACAAGGGAAGTTGATTGTTGGGTGTTTGCGTATTGTGGGAAAGGGTACATAGGTCAGATACTTCGGTCGCGGGTGACGGGGGTGGAATGGATTGGAATGTTGAGGTCATCGACGTATCTGAGTAAATTTTGGGTCCCACGGAGGAAACAAACGAGGTAGTTGCACCACTAACAGGTTGTTCAACCATGGGGATAACATTCTCGAGTGCAGCGGGGGCATTTGGATCGTAATAGGTGAGTTGGTTGACCTTGACCATGCATCCGTCATGGGGGAACATCATGGTATGAAAAATGGATGAGGAAACTGCTTGCATGGCATACATGTAGCTACGGCCAAATAAGAGGTTATAATCAAGTTGGGCATTGATGACCTCTATGTCAATGAGCATGGTTTTACCAGCCAACTAGATGGGGACAGTAGCTAAGAGACCTTGGGGTTGAGCTGAACGGCCGTCGTAAGCTCGCAACGTAGTGGTGGACTGCTGGAGAGTAGGGGATCCCAACTTCTGCCAAACGAATGTGGACATAATGCATGTAGAGGCACCTTCATCGATAATGCACCGATGGATGATAAGATTCCAAATAGAAACAGAAACTTGGAACGCTAAAGTGGAAGGTAGGCGTGGTTCGGACTGGTTCAAATCAAAGGCCATCAGTCGTGAATCATTTGGGTCAATAGCACCAATGGCGGAGAGAAAATTCTTGCGTTGTGAAGGACAGTTTTTTAAGACTTCTAACGTAGACATGGCTGCGGGAGACTAGGCTAAGTCATCTACAATATTGTAATTTGACGTAGTGCGAGCATTGGGATTATTGTTGATGCGATGAAGTGGGAAGAGAGGTGCGTTGGAGGTGCCATCGAGTGGATCCAGAGGTATATGTAATGTCTGATCAGTGGGATGAGCGTTAGTGTTTTTGTCAGCGGGAGAGGCTTCAGGGGTGGAGCCATAATGGTTCCGACGGGTTTGGAGGTTGACATCAGCGGATGACATCATTAACAAGTGGTGGGTACCTGAGTCTAACATGGGTTGATCAAGAGCAACATAAGTGATCTGATGTTGTGGTGGCACGTTGCCTTGAGTGGGATCCAACGGCTGAGTGTTCACTACGCCTTGGGTTGGTAAGGGGTTTTGCAGCACCAGAGTTTGATGCTGAGGTTGTGGGGGGTTGGGTGGCGCCTGAGGAGCCACGTGCCCTTGGCGATGGGCGTCATCAATCCAGAGTTGTCAAGCTCGCTCCAAATGTGGGAAAGCATGTGTGTAGTGGCCATAGAGCCCGCAAATAGAACAAGGATGGTTTGTTCGTAGATTAGGATTTTTGGCCTGCTTGGGTGGCCGATCAGGGTTCTGGTTGGCAGGTGCCGCATTATTGTTGTTTGGATGATTGGGAGGTTGACCGGCTTGGTCTAGAGGGGGGTTGTTCCCATGGTTACATCCTTTTCCACGGTTTTGCTAGCCCTGTTGGCACTGGTTATTTTGGTTCTGCTGCAGATTCTGTTGGGTGTATACTTGCCCTTGGGCAGTAGGTGGGTTCTGGGGTTGTGCAGGTGCGGGAGCAAGCTGCGGTGGATAATAAGTAGGGGGAGGCTGCGTAGGTGCTGAACCTTGTGGGGGTTGTTGATATGCCTGTGGAACGGGTTGTGGGTTTGCCGCAAGGGCTGCCTGTGGTGGGTAATAAGCAGGTTGGGCTTGAGAGGACACAGGAGCTGGTGCAGCCTATGGGTGGTAATATGGCTGAGGTGCGACTGGGGGGGCATAAGTGGGGGATGCATGACCAAAGCACTGAGGTGGACATGAGGGTCCGTGGGAATGGTGGTGATGTGCCATAGGAGCATACGAATTGGTTGCTCCAGATTGAGATGTAGCCCACGAAAGTTTGGGGCCATGGCTAGGATGTGTTATGGAAAAGGGTTGGGGATGCGAGGCAACATGGCCAATGATGCCATCTGCGGCATGGGATGCCCCCGGCGCACTGTGTCGGGAGGAATCGCCATGAGGGGCATCAGGTATGATGGTATACAGATAACCCGACTGGGCGTAAATAAGGTCAAATTGTTGGGCTTTGAGGATGGCCTCTTCTTCAGACTGGGGTCGTTCGGATGCCACATCCTTGGAAATGACAGGAAGGAGGAATTTTAGAAACCAATCTAAGAAGATACGGTTGTCTAACTTGATTTTGCAGAGGCTGTGGCGTCGACGCCACTCATGAATGTGGTCAGTGATGTGGGTAGCTGTGTTCTGTTTGCAATACAGTAGGATCTCAACTCTTATGTCATAGCGGATAAGTAACTGAAAGAACTACAGGAAAGTCGAGGCAAGGGAGGTAAAGGTGGCATGGTTCCCATGGGGCTGCTCGATGTACCACTTAGCCACAGAGCCATTGAGGGTGCGTTGTAACAGACGGAGGCAGATAGAGCTATCCACTATGGAGTTGGAGGAACACCATAGATGGAAGGACATAATATGGTTATGGGGGTCCTCACTTGCCTTGCCCTCAAACTTAGGGATGTCGAAGGGGAGCTTGGTGGGCATGTGAGGCCACGCAGAGTCGTGTCTAATGGGATCGTTAGTCAGTCTAGCTAGGTCAGGAAGGTTGATACTAGCCATGAATGGAAAACTAGTAGAAGGATGTGACATACGAGTGGGTGTGACCATGTTGGGGCCAATGCCCCCAAGTGGAGGGGCTGGGTTTGGGATGTTGCCCCCAAGTGGAGAAACGAAAGTGGTATGGGATGGTCCTGCACCGCCAAGGGTAGTGTGAGTCACTGATGGAGTGGCGATAGGTATTCCAGCTACTGGAATGGGTACAGTGATTGGAATGGTAGATGTGGGCCCCATCGAGGGCATACCCAAAGCAGGTGTGGTAGCTGGTGTGGTGGTGGATGTTCCACCAATGGTCCCTATAAAGAAAGGGGTGGAAGTCATGCCAGCCATGGGGCTGGTTGGTGCAGTGTAAGCGGGGTTCTTGGACTCTGCCTCAGAATCAGAGGTAAATAAGGGGCGTCAAGATCAGGTGACGGAGTTCTATGCCGTTGACGAGTGGAGTCAAGTGACAAAGCTCGAGATTTATGATGAGTGGTATCAAGTGATGAAGATCTATGTCTATGACGGGTGATGTCAAGTGGACTGTGCGGTGGGGGCTCACCCCGGAGGTGCCGAGAATGTATCGGGGACTCAATGGTGACAGATGGTGTCAAGTATTTGGGGGTTGTGTTGAGTGAAAAACAACTCAAAAACCCTAATGCAACCAAGTGTGCAGAAGGAGAGCTCAAAAAATATGGCACTCGGGCCAACAACCAACTCAAAACACTTACTGTAACAGCTATGCTACAATAAGTGGAGTATCAACATAAATGGTCAAAATACCAAAAAGCAGCAGGGTTCCTAAAAAATAAAAATAGTGGACTCACTAGACCAAAAGGAGGTAAGGGAGCATGCAAACACCTAGCTAAATAGTATTCTGACTCAACTAGACATATCCTCTGCAAGGTGATGAAATCTAAGTCAGACAATATGGATAGTAGAGCCAAGTGGCTAAAGATATCCCCCTACCGGGAGGGACACTGGGTAGTCAATCCTAGAAGAAAAGCAACTAAGATACCCCGTTCATGACACGTCCAAAAAAGGTGAATCTGCCATTTGGTTCTATCGCCGTGGTATCCCCATACGGGTGATATCCCGAGAACTATGAAAGGTAGCCTTTAGTTACTGAATGGATTGCGGTATTCCACTCAAGCCTCCGGAACCAGTCTGGCGACTTCAACCCTCCTAGGGGAGAGGCCCTCTGATAAACTGGTTGTGACCGTGCCAAAAAATACTAGGGGATTTTGGTTCCCTAATGGACAACAACTATGTCTCAAGTGTAAGCAACTGAGGGGTGTTATTTGGATGCCTATCCCCCCAATCCTACCTAACTACAAAAATTCTTATGTGTTCTCCAAGTGGGGTTAGAATGTTGGTTGTGTTAAGTAGTATTTTAGGGCTCACTTGAATTAGGTGAGAGAGTGTGTGCGTGTGAGATGATGAATCCAAGTAAAAGTGCCACGGGGTGGGCAACTTTCTAACTAAAAATAACAAGAAAGAATTTAAACTTTGAAATGCAAAATTTTCTCTTTTTCAATTAAAATGCTGAAATTTGAAAAGATATTTTGTAAATGGAACAAAAATAATACTGCAGAAAAGGCCATAGGGAAGGATGGCTGTAGGTAGGACAGATGGTTGTGCAAGTGCAGAAAATATTGCAGCAAAGTGCTGGGTTCAAAATAGTGAAAAAAGTGCAAAAAACAGACCGCGGGTATGTGGCAAATCTTGGTGGTCGGACCGTGGGAAACAACTCAACAGTCGCGGATAGGTTGCATGATTTTGGCCGAAAGACGCAGTCAGACCGCAGGAAACAGGTCGAAAGCCGCAGGAGGGTTGCAGGAAAATGGCTGAAAGCTGCAAGCAGGATGTGGGAAAAGGGCCGAAAGACGCAGGCAGGTTGCAGAAAAATGGCTGAAAGCCGCAAACAGGACGCGGGAAAAGGGCCGAAAGACGCAGGCGGGTTGCAAAAAAATGGCTGAAAGCCGCAAGCGGGCCGCAGAAAAATGGATTAACAGCCGCTGTCGGATCGCAGCAAACAAGCTGATAGCCGCGGTCAGATCGCAGGTAATAGACAGGAAACTTCCAATAGGTCACCGAAAACAGTCTGAGAGCCATGGTCGGATCGCAGGTAAATGCCTAAAAGATGCGATTGGAACGCAACTGCGGGGGGTAAAAGACATGGTTTACGGCAGCCGAAAGGGACAACCAAAGGGAAAAAACAGTAAAATATTGCAGAAGATTTAAAACTATAACCAAAAATTCAAAGGAACACAACGGGAGTCGCCAAAAGCTGTAGCTAAGGTTTTCACCCTAGCTTGTGCAAATGAGCACCTACTAAGGAGAAGGGACTCCTTAGTAGTAGTTCAGAAAAACATTAAATGAAAGATAATACATTAAAAAGGTAATTATTCTAAGCATGTGCATAAAACAGAAAAGACAAGATATTAAAAAAAGTTTTTTGTATGGATTATACCTCCAATGTGAAGGTTGGTGAAGCTCTTGCAGTAGTCTAGGAGGGTTGCTTCCAAGCTTCCAACTTTGCTCCTTTCTCTTTCTGCAAAGGGTTGGAAATGGGCCAAAGGGGCACTCAAGGGTGAAAGTAGCTCAAGGGTGAGCTAGGGTTTCAAGAGTGATTTTGGTAGAGTAAGGGTGTATTTGACTATGGATATGAAATGAGGGGCCTCCATCACCTATTTATAGGTTTTTAGTGGTGGAGTGTTGGCCCATGGTTTTGGGAACCATATGGTTTAGGTTAGCTGTATAGGGTTTTTTCCTTCCTTTTTTCCTCTTTTTCCTCTTTTTTGTATTTTTTTATTCCCTTTTTAGAGGGTTTTTGCTATTTTGGAGGAATTTTGGATTATTTTGGGGGAAAAAGGGGTTTTTTGGCCTTTTGGAGGCTTTTTGGGCCTTTTGGAGGCTTTTTAATGGGATTTTAAGGTTTTGGAGGCTTTTATGGTAGGAAATATGGACACATGAGTCATGTAATGGGGTAGATGAGGTAGTGAGCACTTTTTGGGTGTTAACAAACTGTGTGTTGGCTTAGCATAGTTGTTGAGTGAAACCATGGCTGTGAGTGAGCCCATCTAATTCCTCTTTGGTGGATACATGACCCAGCTCGGGGGTGATCTCTCAGCTGAAAGAATATAGGATGGACAGAGATCTATGATTGGGTGGAATGTTTCTCTTCCATAGCCAGTTCTTTGGACAACTTCATTCCAAAGATAAGTGTTTTATGTGATTTAAATCATATGCATTCTGTGTTATGCAATGTGTTAATTCTGAATGATAATTGTCCATGTTGATGAAATGAAAGGAAGCCTATTTTATGCAATGTGATAATTGTTGATTGTTATATGCATGATGAAACCATGTGTGTGTGTGTGTATATATATATATATATATAGTGTTTAGTTCTGCTGTGTTTGTTTGAGTATGAATATGCATACACAGACGTTTTTAATTATCCATGAATTTCTTAGTAATGTATGGGGCTGGGATTGTCAAATAAGCCCAATATGTTTGGTCATGTTTCCTTCCTTGCATTGGATTGATGGAAGGGAACGTGACATCCCTGTAGGGCTTAGATATTTCCAGGGTATCACTATTTTTGTATCAACTATGTATATTTTTGAGAGCTACGGGCTCCAGTTTTGTACTGTGACACCACATTTTGGACATGTTATTTATAAAAAACTATGGTTCTCCGGTTCTACTATATGTGTATGTACAAATGTATGAATGAATTTTTATTTGTGTGCTTCTCTTATTGATGAGACAAATTCCAATCTAGGACATAATTAGCATATGCATCGGATATATGATTAAAATATCTTGGAACATGAATGTATGTAATGAAAACAAAATGACGCTCTAAGAGTCTTACCCTTAAGAACCTCCATAGTAATGTAGGATCCCTCACATGATACCGGCCATTCATTTGAGACACAACTAGTTGCGAATCCAGGAGGACTTCTAAATATTGGATACCATGTGAAATGGCATCTCGAAGTAGCTCAAAAATGGAACTATACTCAGCCACATTATTGGATGTAGGACCGAGACAAGCACCTCCCGAAGACACAATCTGATGGTCAGGTGAATAAATAACCCACGCAGCAGAAGCGAGTTGCTGCGTATGACGGCTAGCACCATCCACGAATCCTAAGAACACTCGAGATTCCACTAACATCTTTCAACCAAACGAAAGCAATTCAGCAGAACCCAATAACCAAAAGAAATCTAAACTATGTACGGAAGCAACTATACAATAGTATACAAAAGTATCATCTCGAGCTAGAAGCTCAAGCATAATACTGCTTGAGGTAGAGCCCATTTCTAGGCTCCTTCAAGGAGTTCCCCTTGTAGTCTTCCAACTTGTAGGCTCCTTTCTCAAGATGTAAGGACCGTGCCACATGGGGTTGAACTTGCCTTCCCCCAGGGGTTCCTTAGCTTGATCATATAAGAGGACTAAGTCACCTTCAACATATTTTCGAGGACGGAGAGACCTATCATACTGAACCTTGACACGACATTTGTTGGAATCTATAGCCACGACGGTATCTCGATGCTGCTTGTTAAGATTCTCAAGGTGGATCAAACGTTGCTCAACATATGAGGTGTTAGGCAGGAGCTCTATGGCTAGTTTCAATGAAGGTATTTCGCATTCAATCAACAAGGTAGACTCCACACCATGTACTAGCTGAAATGGTGAGAAACTGGTGGCGATATTAACTGCGGTTCAATATGCCCACAAAGCAAGATATAATATGATATGCCAATTCCTCTTGCTTTGCTGGATGGTTCATTGTAGAATGGTATTTAAGGACTTATTGATTGCCTCAACCTGAACATTCACTTGGGGGTAGTAAGAAGATGAATGATCTTGATGAAACCCAAGCTTGAGTGACAAATCCATCATCATTTGGCTCTGGAAGTGACTGCCATGGTTAGTGACAATCTCCTTCGGGATACCAAATCAAGCGATAATCTGATTGAACACAAAGTGGGATGCAGTAGCACTGTCGGATTTTATAGTAGGCATGGCCTCAACCCATTTGGAAAACTAGTCCATGGCCACAATAATATGGTGATGCCCCCCAGCTAAAACTGTTTTGCAATCCATGAAATACACCCCCCACTTAGTGAAGGGACCGACAGTGACGGCCGGATGAAGGGGCATAGGATGCAAGTGTGCATTTCGAGAAAACACCTGGAAAGGGTGACATCTCTTCACGATGTTCATACAATCTTTGAAGATCGAAGGCCAGAAGTAACCAGCTCGCATAATACGTTGGGCTGTCGCAATCCCAGATAAGTGACCACCACACGCCCCGATGTGGCAATCATTGAGTACTAACTCCACTTCTTCATGAGTCAAACAACGATGGAGGATGGAGTCTTTTCCATGACGATACAACGTGTCACCGACAATGACATAGTCTTTAGCATGATGTCTCACATGTCGTCATTCAACTCTTGAATAGTGCGAAGGGAACTTCAATGTTTGGAGATATATGATTATATCCCCATACCAAGGGTTCATTGATGCGATAAGAAATAAATGCTCATCCACGAAAGAGTCTTCATGGACGATATCCTCATCAAGTCATGGGAAGTCTAACATGAGCTCAGCGAAAACCAAGGATTTCACCGATTTCTCCTAAGCAAAATCAAGATCAAACTCTTGAAGAATAAAAATCCACTTATTATACTTCCCCCCAATAGGGCGTCATGAAAGCACGAACTAAAATGGATTGACATGTGCTATGACAATAGTTTTCCTAAGCAAAATGTAATGGCATAAACATTGGACTGCATGAACAGTCGCAAGTGCCAATTTCTCCATGTGAGATTATCTCAGCTTAGCGTTTACTAAATTTTGACTAAGGTAGTAAACAACATGCTCTTGGAGCACATCGTCCACCTGAACTAAGACCATACCAATCATTTCTTGAGATGCAACCACATAAAGAAAAACATCTCTATCAAAATCGGGTGGACTAAGTAGAGGGGCCAATACCAAATCTTTCTTCAAAGTGTCGAAAGACCACTGGGCTCACTCATCCTAGATAAATGGAGTGTCCTTCTTTAAAAGTCGCGCAAAACCTTTGGTAATACTGGCGTAGTTCACGATAAAGCATCTTAAGAAAGTGGCTCTCCCTTGGAGGCTCTGAAGTTGAATTAAGTTACATGGGGGAGGCAACCGAAGTATTGCCTCAACCTTAAGAGGATCGACTCTTATACCCTATTGGGAAACTATGAACCCTAAAAGGCGACCCATTTTCACGATGAAGATGCACTTGTTGGGGTTCAAACAAATCTTGTAACACCAGCATCTTTCAAAAATGAGGTGGAGGTGCTTGGGGTGGTCCACTCTCTTATGAGAACGGCCAGCAACATCATCCAACTAAGCCTCCACTATATGCTTAAGCTCATGAAATGCATAGGTCATGGCACGCTGAAAATTAGCTCCGGCATTTTTAAGGCTGAAGGGCATCTTTCGGTATGCAAATGTACCCCAAGGACATATAAAAGCAGTTTTATGCTGATCTTCGGGTTTAATCTGGATCTGATTATATCCTGAGAAACTGTCCATAAACTAAAAAACCTCTCTTCCATCACACGCATCCAAGATTTGATCTATGAATGGAGTGTGGAAGTCATCTTTTAGACATGCTCGGTTCAGATCTCTAAAATCTGTGCATACACGGATGGTTCCTTGCTTCTTATCCACGGGAATGGGATTTGACACCCATTCGGTAAGGGGAATCGGGTAGATGAAACTAGCTTTAAGTAGTTTCTCCACCTTTGCCTTAATCTCGGATGCCTTCCTAGGATTCACAGCATGAAGGCATTGTCGAACCGGCTTAACATTGGGATAAGTCTTAATCTCATGTTTGACAATGCTAGGGTCTATTCCTAGCATCTCCTCATATGATTAGGCGAAAACATACCGAAATTCCATGAACAATTCAGTGTATATGCATATCTCATCGGGAGAACAATCAACACCGACATAAACATTCTCAATCTTTTTAGGCATGCAAGATATGTTGATCGGTATAATGGGGGAGATATTAGCCATATTCCCCTCCATGTAAATCCCATGTGAATCCAAAGGAGCCACAGGGTGACCAACCTTCTCGGCAAGAGTCATCCTAAACTCTTCTCGCTAAATGAGATCAAGGTTGGGAATAAAATAAGAGTGATGATGCAAATCCTCCCAGGGCCTCTCACTACCACACATGGCCTCAATGATAGCTTCATCCGAAGGGAAAGTACCATCAAGATAGTAATGTGGACAAGATGAGTCGGCTGCCCATGCAGAAAGCATAACGGGATCTTCCTCTTCTGTCTGTGAAGAGGAGAGATCCCGCTCTGCAATGGCTTGTTGAATTTCTCGGTATGCAAGCTCAGCTGTAGATAGTCGCATAGCCATTCCAATGTGCAAAATGTCTCCAGATGGGGAACTCGTGGATGCTAAAGTCCACAAATCATTAAAGTATGAGTTCTAGAAAGGTACATTATTCAATGAGGAAGGTGCACTATCGGAAATGGTTCCAATAAAGGAGATTGGTGCAACAAAGTCGAATGATCCCATCAAGGATGGATACAATCCTACACCAATATTCCTAGTTTCCAACTAAGATTTTTCGATCTGGGGAATAATAGTTCCTGACGATGCTACGGAATTGGAACTAGAGAAGTCTAGCCGATCAAATGTCAGAATTATTCCTTCGTGAGGAAAGCAAATAACTCTAAACATAGAGGACACGATCGCTTTCATTGCATAGATCCAATTCCTACCCAGAAGAAGGTTGTAGTCGATGGGCACATCAACCACCTCAAATTCAATAGGCACAGATTTCCCACGCAAGTGGACCTCAACGGAAGGGAGAATACCATGCGGCCTAAAAGACTGACCATTGAACGCAGTAAGCATGGTCATAGATTTTGACAAGGGAGGAGAGCTAAGAGCTTTCCAACAATCCAACGACATCACTGAGGTGGAAGCACCTTCGTCAACCACCGTACATTTAACGAGTTTCTGTAAGCACCTAACATGGAATTGAAAAGCCACATGATAAGGCAAGTGAGGTTGGATATCAGTAGTGTCGAATTTAATCATGTTAGGGCTACCCTGATCCTGAACACCCAAAGAACATAAAAGGGCATTCCTATGCAAAGGGCATGCCTGTAAAACCTCAAGAGATGACATGGCACACATAGTTTGGCCCAAATCTTCTATAATGGAGTAGTTATGGGCGGCTTGGGAATTAGGATTATGCATAGAGCGCTTAAGAACACCTTTCGGTATCTATGGCATAGTAGTGGGATTCTAGATATGCAAAGGAGAGTTAGGAGGAGGGGGCTCATTCCCCATATTCGGTTGTGGTGCACCATAATCGCATTGGTGAGTAGAAATACTAACCTCATATTTAACCATGTTCACGCATCCATAGCCACTGGCATGAGAAGAGGACGTCGAAGTTTCATTAGTCTCATAGCTAGCGATGGAAGCACTCGAAGCCATATTCTGATGATGCGGAAGGGGATCTTTCAACACAACTGGGCTCTGTGCAAGATGCTTCGAAGCTTCTTCAATTCGAGGACACAAGTGGGTAAGGTGTGTTAAAATTCAATATGCTAAGACAGAAAATAGCAGCATTACATTCCATTTCACAATAATAGCATATACAGGATCACTGAAGAAACAACAAGCATAGCATAAACACAAGAGACAGAGATTTATCCTGGGAAACCCTCATGGGGTAGAAAACCCAGTAAAGCTTCCTCAATATAGATGACCACAAATATACAAAGATGAAACCCTGAGACATGATCTCCTCCTCCACAATAGCAGACCTCTCCTCCACAAGTGCGCTATCCTCAAGTGAGTGAATGTGTCAAATGAGGAACACACCTCCTCTATTTATACACTACTCTGATATGTATTTTACACAAGTACATGTAGGCTCGTATTTAACCATTAGGTTAAATACCCCATTATAACTGACTGGGCCGACCCCCACATGGTGGGTCTAATAACCCTAGTTACCACAACCAAATCGGAGGAATAAACATCTCCGGATTTATAGTATAATCACATCGGAGGTATGGAACATCTCCGGAATAAATAATATACAAATATAATATTCTTTGAAGTTACAATATTTCAACACTCCCCCTTAACGAGAAGGATATTATAACAGTATCTGCACGAGCAAGGAGTCATCAACATCATACATGATACATCTATAAATCATTGGAAGCTTTCTCAACATCATTAGTAACTCAAGCAGTTACTGGAACATCTTCAATACTGGAACATCGACATCTTCAGTATTGAGTCTTTATCTTCTGAAGCACTTGAACAGCTACAACAATATCATCATCTGGATCCTCACGATACATGATCATCAGCATCATCATCTCACGATCATCAGCATCGTCATCACACGATCATCAACATCGTCATCACACGATCATCAGCATTGTCATCTCACGATCATCAACATCGTCATCACACGATCATCAGCATCGTCATCACATGATCATCAACATCGTCATCACACGATCATCAGCATCGTCATCACACGATCATCAGCATCGCCATCACATGATCATCAGCATCGTCATCTCACGATCATCAACATCGTCATCACACGATCATCAGCATCGTCATCACACGAACATCAGCATCGTCATCACACGATCATCAGCATCGTCATCACACGATCATCAGCATCGTCATCATACGATCATCAGCAGTACAAGTATTCATGCCAATACAAGTGACCATATCAACAATACGAGTATCCTACCGATACAAGTAGCCACATCATCAATACAAGTATCCTACCGATACAAGTAACCACATCATCAATACAAGTATCCTACCGATACAAGTAACCACATCATCAATACAAGTATCCTACCGATACAAGTAACCACATCATCAATACAAGTATCCTACCGATACAAGTAACCACATCAAAAATCACTTTCTCGGAGACCATATGTCTACGGATCAATTCAGGGACCTAAGTCCGGGGATGATACAATCCCCACTTCTCGGAGACCTCACATCTAGGGATCAATTCAGGGACCGCAGTCCGGGGATGATACAATCCCCACTTCTCGGAGACCTCACGTCTACGGATCAATTCAGGGACCGCAGTCCGGGGATGATACAATCCCCACTTCTCGGAGACCTCACGTCTACGGATCAATTCAGGGACCTAAGTCCAGGGATGATACAATCCCCATCACGTACATTTTGAACTTGTGGTTCCGGGATGATGCAATCCCTATCACTTTATTCTCGGAGACGTCACGTCTACGGCTCTCTTTAGGACTGAAAGTCCAGGGATGATCCAATCCCCTCAACTGTCCTCTAAGGACTTCATTCTCGGAGACCTCATGTCTACGGCTCTCTTTAGGACTGAAAGTCCAGGGATGATCCAATCCCCTCAACTGTCCACTAAGGACTTCATTCTTGGAGACCTCACGTCTACGGCTCTCTTTAGGACTGAAAGTCCAGGGATGATCCAATCCCCTCAACTATCCACTAAGGACTTCATTCTCGGAGACCTCACGTCTACGGCTCTCTTTAGGAATGAAAGTCCAGGGATGATCCAATCCCCTCAACTGTCCACTAAGGACTTCATTCTCGGAGACCTCACGTCTACGGCTCTCTTTAGGACTGAAAGTCCAGGGATGATCCAATCCCCTCAACTGTCCACTAAGGACTTCATTCTCGGAGACCATATGTCTACGGCTCACTTTAGAACATGTGTTCAAGGATGATACAATCCCCACATGTATTCTCATCAATACAAGTACAAGTATCCTCAACCATACAAGTACATTAATCAATACATGTGTCATCAAAAGTATGTATTCTTACCAATACATCTTATCATCAAAAGCATGTATTCTTACTAATACATCTAACATCAAAAGCATGTATAAGTAAAACTAAGTATTCTAAGTATAAGAGTCCTAAATCTAAATATTTCTAAGTATCTAGGTGTGGAGAACAGGTTACCTCATCATCGACCTTGTTGTTCGATGAGACCAACTTATCATCAGTGACTATACTACTCCCCCTTTCGAGGAGGGTCCTTTTGAACTACACCAAGCTTGTCCCGGAAGTATTCAAATTTCACTCGAGACAGAGGTTTGGTTAGTATGTTGGTAACTTCTTCACTTGAGTTAAAGGTTTGGTTAGTACAATGGTAACCTGTTACAAATTCAAACTTTATAGTTCCTTTCCGCGTCATATCTTGTTTGTTCCCTATGTTCTTTGACTTATCATGGAACACTAGATTCTATGTCATCTTGATACAACTCTAATTATCACATAGGATCTCAGTTGGTTCTATCTCTAAGTCAAACAATCCTAAAGCCAAACTTCTTCACAACTAGCGGAGCAAACAGCCATATATTCCGCTTGTGCTGAGAGCCACACTAGACTGCTTCCAGCTAAACCACGAGATCATGGCTAACCCCAGACAATAACATCCTCTCGATGTGTTCTTCCTGTCTGATACACTTCCTGCCTAATCAGAATCTGAATAACCATCTGAAGTCATGATCTTCAAGATAGCATTCTATCGTGTCCTTTATGTGCCTCATCACATGCTTTGCAACTATCAGGTGAACACATCTAGTTTCCACTAGATACTGACTCAAGGTGTTCACAACAAGACATATCTCTAATCTAGTATATGTTAGATACAACAATGACCCAATAATTTGACTGTACAGAGTTATATCCACTAACTCTGATGAGTCATCTCCTAACAGTTTCAAGTTGGAATCCATAAGAGTGGCCATTCCATCATATCAAGTCTTCTCAAGATTTCTCAGCATACTTTCTCTGGTTGAGAAGGATTCCTACTGAGCCTTTCCATACTTCCAGACCTAGGAAGTAATACATTAATCTAAGTACTTTTATTTTATTTTCTACAGTCATCTATCTGTGCCATCTCTCATCAGATGGGTCTACTGATATGAGCCTCAATATCATTCAAACTCTGTGGTGATTTCCTTCTTGCATCCATGTCATCTGTGTATAGAAATCATATTCAACCTTGTAGCAAAGGTTGAGATCCACATCACCCATGGTGATCATTAAGCTTATCAAAACCTGATTCACATTTCTTCTTTAATTTACACCATTAAGAGAATGGTCTTTGGAGCAAACATTTCATCATGATTCTCTTCCTCTTTCTAGGAGAATCTTCTAGCCACAATCCTTCTATAGTGTGTTTGATTTGTAAATCCTTTTGTTGAACATCCATCACTTGTTCATCATTCATCATGATTTTTCCTACAAATCAAAATTAGGTACATGATTAGTAATACTTCATAATCATCAAATCATATTGACATGATAACCTATTATGCATACAGATATCATTTACATAGTTATGCAACTATCTTGACCAATAATTTGGCACAACACTTTCCCATATCCTGTATGCATACAGTGGCTATCTAGATGCCTTCCATCTCTACCAGAACATACTATCGAGAGTGTGCACAACTCTCAGCATGTCAGCAAAGAGGTTTCATTCTAGACAAGCAACAATGGAATGTTTGTCCAACTTACCAATCATATGCATATTAGTAGTATACTGTTCAATGATCTATGAATATTTACACTTAGCATGATATATTATAGGAATACAAATATGCATACAACCTATTACAGGCAATATCATTTACTATTTCAAATAACAACTCAAATACTTATCTTTTATGTTTTTGTGGTTGCCTCCCGCTTGATCTTCTGTATGTCTTTTGAACTTCTATTCATTATGTACCACTGTGCATGTTCAAGTGTCATCCTCATGATCTCATACACAAACATACACCCATTAGTATGTTCTAAATGTTATCAAAACATTATAGTTCTAAATAATCTTGAGAATGTATAGTCATGATTATAGTTAATAAACATTAGTATTCAAGATTTCAGGGAAGTCTTGTTTTACTAATGCATATCATCAATCAAGATAAAAGACATAATATGCATAATCCCTTGATTACTAACTTTATGAATAAGCATAACCAATCATACCAAGTATACTTATATAAGGGATCTTAACACAAGGTAAGATTCATGGGAAACATACCTGGATTAGTATACCTACTTAGTTATGTACAATCATACCTAAACAATCTCTTCAATGATTTAGAGATCCTGAGCCAGAACCTGCATGTCTCATAGGTTAAGCATAATATAACAAAGTCATACATACCTCATCAGTAGAACAAAGATTATGGATGAGTCTTTGTCTTCATGTTTTCATGGTCATGGAACCTGATTTGTCTTTTGTGATGTACCTGTATCTTGTTAGCAGCCAACAACAACCTCACACAACATCATAATGCATTAGTACAATCATATAGCCCTAATCAATGAATGTCTTTGATCATTCGCATGCATTCATACTGTTACTAGGGTGATAAGACAATTCTAACATTAATCAAGATTGTACTAATAAATAATATGAAGACAAACACATCATGAACTTAATCAAGAATTAGATTTCAAGACATACCTGAGCCTCCTTAAGTCATACCTGTCGAGACTTCTTGTAGTCTTCTTATGTAAGGCCTTAGCCTCAACTCCCCCTGAAACTTGATCTGGAGCTTAATTAGGGTTTTCTAGAGAAACCCCTAAAGATTCAACCTTTGACTTTCACACTTCTCAATGGATGAAAGAATATGTCTTGCTGAGCTGATCAAACTAGCATACTTCAACTTTGGAATTTCCAAAATTTGACCCCTCAAAATTGCCTTTGAAACTTATGGATCTTCTGGACAGGATCCCGAACTAGGGTTTGATGAATCCCACCCTTCTGCCCAAACAAAAGGTTCAATCCAAGGCTCTAAACTCTTATTTTTCTTAGGAGTTTCCAGCCGTGGTTACAGACTTCAAAAATTCCAACTTTTGCTGAAGCCCTAATTTTCCATCTTTCCGATCAAAATCCCGAACTGGGGTTTGATCAAGCCCGGTCTTCCACCCAACCAAAAAATTCGAACTTGGTCTCTAAATTTCAATTTTTCTGAGTAGCATTCAGCCGTGGACTCTGATTCCAAAAATTCTAACTTTCTCCGAAACCCTAAATTCCGGAAGCCATGAATAAAGGTGCTCCAAAAATAATTATGTTTTGACAGAAATATGCACCTGATTGTTTCTGCTATAACTCTTAAATTTTTGCTCCACAAGGTCTGAAACCCTTTTTCTGCAGTAGCCTGACCTGTTATCTTTCCATCCTGATAGGTCTGACCTCAATTGGGTTTTCTGAGAGAGAGTTATGCCAAGTGTCTCAACGTGACCTGTTTATGGGATAAAACAGAAGAGCGAACTTGTACGGCCTGCCACGTGTCAATGGTTCACCTTCAGCCTATGAAAAAGTTTCTTGAGATATCTTGACCTGTTATCTTTCCATCCCGACAGGTCTGACCTCAATTGGACTCTCTGAGAGAGAGTTATGCCAAGTGTCGCAACGTGACCTATTTATGGGATAAAACAGGAGAGCGAACTTGTACGGAGTGCCACGTGTCACTGGTTGAATTTCGGCCTCTGAAAACGATTTCTGAGATAGTACAGTCTGTGTAATACCTGTCACTTTTTACGAAATTTCATTTGGAGCTTCCTAGCACAAGTTATGACCTTTTTTCCTAGGTCACCTGAATTTGACTGAGATCTGGAAGAGGCAGAAACCCTAACTTGTACTGTTCATAAATCACAAAGTACAACGAATTAGAGGTTGTACTTTGGACACAAGGTACCTGGAGATTTAATATTCGTCCTGTAACAATTTCAGATCCGAAAACTTCGCCAAAACGGATTTATAGCGAAAGTGCTAAGATGACTGGTTTTTGCTATGTAAAACCCTAACCTTCAAATTGTCGTAAGTAAAGGAAGTGTCGTTAGTGCCATACCTTGTATTCCTTCAGGTTAGCTCTGATACCATGTTAAAATTCAATATGCTAAGACCGAAAATAGCAGCATTACATTCCATTTCACAATAATAGCATATACAGGATCACTGAAGAAACAACAAGCATAGCATAAACACAAGAGACAGAGATTTATCCTGGGAAACCCTAATGGGGTAGAAAACCCAGTAAAGCTTTCTCAATATAGATGACCAGAAATATACAAAGATGAAACCCTGAGACATGATCTCCTCCTCCACAATAGTAGACCTCTCCTCCACAAGTGCGCTATCCTCAAGTGAGTGAATGTGTCAAATGAGGAACACACCTCCTCTATTTATACACTACTCTGATATGTATTTTACACAAGTACATGTAGGCTCATATTTAACCATTAGGTTAAATACCCCATTATAACTGACTGGGCCGACCCCCACATGGTGGGTCTAATAACCCTAGTTACCACAACCAAATCGGAGGAATAAACATCTCTGGATTTATAGTATAATCACATTGGAGGTATGGAACATCTCCGGAATAAATAATATACAAATATAATATTCTTTGAAGTTACAATATTTCAACAAGGTGATCTTCCCTGTAAAGCTTGTAAGGGAATTTCACCTTACATCTCGGCTTACGGTCCCCACTAGCATTTTCTCCATCCCAAGGAGGGTTGGCGTTCTCTTTTATAGGAGTATTTCTATTACTTCCATTGTTTCCACCCTTACAATTGTTTATCCCCTTCTTCTTTCCACCAAGTTGCTGGTTACTTGATGGGTTCACCAATTGTATAGAATGGACATCAAACAATTGGGTGGAAGCGGACGAGGCATGAGCCTGTTCGGGGGTAGATTGGATAATAGATAAATTTTGCATTTGATTTGTAACCAAATCTACGGGTTGAGTACTCGTGGATCCAACAATGCCATCAGCATGTGGTCCAGGAACAGGCTTGGGATCATGATGTGAGCACACTATGTTAGGAATAATATCGTACAGGATACCAGACTGAGCGTAGACTAGGTCTAGTTGCCGGGCTTTGTATATAGCTTGCTCCTCAGTTGTAATGATGGACACTGAAATGTCCTTTGAAACGTAGGGAAGCAAATACTTAAGGAACCATTCCAATAGAAACTCTGGAGGAATGTTGGATTTCACTAGCCTCTTCCATCGACGCCACTCTTGAATATGATCAAATATCTGCATAGATTTGTTTAGGCGAAAGGTAGATAAAATTTCGGTGCCAGTGTCGTAGTGAACTGGCAGCTGAAAATGATCTAGGAAAACCAAGTCTATCTCATTGAAACCCCTGTAAGTTCCCCCAAGAAACTCAACATACCATTTCACGGCTGCCCTCATGAGGGTGCATTGAAATAGTCTCAAACGAATAGAGTCATGATTTAACGAATTCGAGGAGCACCATAAGTGAAAAGTTGTAACATGATCACCCAAATCCTCACCATTCTTCCCTTCAAACTTCGTAATGTCAGAAGGGATTTTTGTAGGGACTAGAGGCCAAGTAGGATCGTGACACGCCAGATCATTCGTGAGCTTCAAAAGATCTGATAGATTCAAATGAGCAAGAAATGAGAGCTGCGGCTGCGAAGTTGGATTATAAGCTCCCAAAAGAGGCTGACTTTGTGGACTTGAAGGGTGATATAAACCATGACCATGACCATATGGATGATAACCATCCCCAACTTGACCCGTATAAGGGTACGAAGGTAGATGTGTGTTGTAAGCACCATAGTGAGGAGGGTTGTAATAAGGGCCAGAACCAGCTGCGTTGTAATAAGGGTTACCACCATAATTATGGGGCACATAAGTGTTAGTCATAGCAGGAATAGTCGAGTGATGACCATAAGTAAGGAGTATGTTCCCATCTCCCATGTTAGGAGGGACATGCAGGTTAGAAAACATGGTTGTAGTAATGGGTATATGCGTAGAGGCATGCGTGTTAAATTGGGGGATATGAGCCGCATTATGAGAAGTATTCCCACCGAAATTCGGGGTAGTCCTAGGAGGTGGTCCTCCCCCAACAGCTGTAGTAGCTAAGGGGATATGACCAGTCCCAAATTGAAATGGAGAAAAATAGGGTGCAGTGTCCCCAGAAATAGTGGTTCCCCCAACACCAAGGCTAGAATTGGCATGACTACCGGATGTAGTGGAGGTAACAACTATACTAAAAATGGGCATACCAAATGAGAAAGGATTCGTGGTTGAAGGATTTTTCGTATCATTAAGATCTGGCATCCCATATCAGAAACCGTGTGCGTATGTACCACCAAATGGGTTTGAATTCGGGGGTGGGTTCGACCCAAAACCCGAAAGAGTGACGTGTGGGGGTAAACCTCCCTCTCCAACATCCTTAGGAGTGGGAGGAGCGGTGTGTCCATCGACATCACCCAATGGAGTCACGAGAATTCCCATAGTACCAGATGCAGAAGTCATAATGTGAGCTTCTTGAAGCTCGTGAAAAGTATCAAAAGGATAGGAGGGGATCCTCCGACGTCTCTTATAAAAAGGACGTGCTACCTCGTCGGCTGGAAGACCAGCCAAATGACGAGATCGACGGAGAGGTGGATCTCACTCCACAATAACTCCAAAAAGTCAATAAATCAAAACACCTCCTGAAGGCCAACTAACAATCAAAGAGCACACACCTAAAGAAACTATAGCGAAATGCACACAAACAGGACTGGCTCAAGGGACCTCTCGACACTACAACCAGTATGTCTCTCCTAGGAGAGGCTTGAGACTCCCAAAATATAACTGGAGGTAACAAAATAAGTTATAAGGGCCCTTAGACTTCATTGCATGCACATGGTCAAATCCCTATACATACAAAAATTGTGTTGTCCGACCCCTATCTGATGCAGGATACTCATAGTATAACCACTGCAAGCACCCTATGTGATACCTAGGTAAAGAAACTAAGGGCACCACCTATAACCAATGCTCAGGCGGGAAGTCACGGGTGGGATCAGTCGTATGGGCAGGGTAACTAAGCCCGAAACTCAAGAGGGTCAAATCCCCCAAGAGTCCCCAAACATGAACAAATATTGGAAATATATCCCACGTTCAGCTAGTATTGGAGGGCTATCTCTACAACCAACCTCCCATGACCTCGTGCTTAACTCTAGTCTTAGTAGAGCTTCCTGAGAACACTGATGCATACCATGGGTTTCACCACTCCATGGTCAGACACATAATGTTTTGTTTAATAGTCTTGGATTGTTAACTCACAATGATCTATTCCAAGACTCTAAACCTAGGCCAGTTGGTGCACCCTATCAAAGAGAAAACCATTTCTAATCAGTTTTAATATTAAGCGTTAATTTTAATGGATGTAATTACTCAAAGGATATGTTCATGAAACTAATGATGTAAAAGACTCAATGGTATGCACAATCAAAAAGCACTAGACTCATCTATTCAATAAAAACCATGCCACTAATATGACAATCAATCCAACGATTCGAAAGAAAAATGCAATCTCTTTTAAAATTTCAATGCACAAGCAAGTCCTATATGAAATTACAAGCACTCTGATGCAAAATGAAAGAACATAAAGCAAATATTTTGTATTTTTGCTTATAAATGAAAGGAAAATGAAAAACAATGTTTTTGTATTTTTTCAATATAATGGAATGAAAAAATGCAAGCAAAATCTAACTATTGAGTAAAAGATGCAGAGCATATCAAGTAGACAACCCAGCAAATCCCAAACAGTAAGACTCAACCAAGCTAATGAGCTATAAAAACAAAAAATGGTGGAAAACCAAAAGCTCAAAAACTAATAAAAAAGAAGTTTCTAGTCGATAACAGAGCATGGAACAGTCAGGATACAAGCCTACTAAGACTCAGGAACACTCAGAACCAACCCAACAACAACCCAAGGTCAAAACAAGGCAATACTAGAGTTGTACATGACTGTTCAAAGAACAATAGCGTTTGTACGTTGGCTACTATGCAGACAGTAGCGGGTAGACGCAGGAAAAACTAGCAAACCCATGTACAGGGAAGGATAACTGAGCCAAAAAAGAGTCTAACAGCCCAGAAAAATCAATTTTTCTAATGCAAATCCCAACGGCCAGTCAATGACACAGAAGCTCGACAAACATCAACTCAAAATAAGGAAAAAAGCCTAAACTTCCCCAAAATGGAGGTTCCTCCCTAGCGGAATCGCCATTTTTGTTACGAAGAAAAAATTCCTATGGCTCGAGGCAGACCACAACAGATAGATGACTGCTATAAATCAACTCAATTCTCAAAACAATGTTATATAAATGAAAATGCTATGATATGGAGGACAAGACCAACCTTCAACCGAATGTTCGAAGAAGATCCCCGTTGAGCTTTCAATCTCTACACTTGACCCTGCAGATTAGTCTCAGCAACAAATACAAGCAAGTGCATATAATATATGGAAGGCATTAGCATAATCAATAACATGGTCCATGATATAACAAGAAAATGTAACCCAATGTAAATTAAACAACATTTACAACATCAATTGGACGATAAAATGAGTATTTCCATTAATGATAACAAGAAGTACATGATACATCCTCTTGTCGGCAACCAATCTGAACCAAGAACTAGGTCCCTCCACTTGTGCCTCCACCACTTCAATCCCCCATGCAATAGCAAACTCAAACTATGAAAGGAGTTTGGTAGGTGAACATAAGAAGTTCACAACAACAAGGATCAATGGATGTAGACTCAAGTCACGACAAAAATTCAATAGAGTTACGGTGCTCTCTCTTTCTCCTCCTTCCATGTACCATAAGAGCTCAATATATAACCTCCTAGAAGGTAGGTGAAAGGTCAAATCGAGTCGTTTCAGGAGTACATGGAGGGCCAAAGGTCACCCTAAGACCGCTTTTTGGAGTAAAAAGTAATTTTCTATTGTTTTTTACCATTTAACTAGGTGTACACTGGCTATAGTGGAATAGCCTATGTGTACACTGGCTATACTGGACCAGCTAGCATACAGGAACAAAAATAGGGAATAATGTGTTATTGAAGGATAAAATGTGGATCTGAGTATATAAAATGAGTACTACAGGTCAATGAGTGTTGATGCTCACAAGGTGGAAAATTACGTTGTAACAAATGGGCCCTGAACACAAATGTTGAATATCCCTTGAGTCAACTCAGCTACATTCCTAAATATTTTGCATCATTTGTTGCAGGATCTTCAAACAAAGGAGCCAACTCTAGTACTGAACAACACTCTTATTTAGCTTATTTATCGTGGAGCCCAAATAAAATCACCGCATATCATAATTGAGAGTAATTCCTTGAAGAAAGATTTATTATCTCTTTGTTGTGGTGTTATAGGGAGTGAAGCCAATAGTGCCACTTGGTATTCAAAATATTAATCTCTGATAAAATCTTTGGAAGTGTCATTATGGGTGAAAAACTGACAATCTCTCTTTCAACAAGAGACCAAACTCCTTGAGAAAGCGCATCGGTCATCCATAACAGTAAGGAGACTAAGAAAGTGAGACACAACATGAACACTAGTGTGGGAAGGAGATAGGATGAGCAAGCTTGATATCCTTGGATTTATCCATGGTAATGCTAGGACATCTTGCATAATTTTATTCATCAAAGTATTCTTTTTTTGTGAAATTGAAGTGCCGTGGTTTGGAGTAATTGAGCAGGTGGAAATTAGGGAACAACAGAGATTTAATTGGAGGGATAAGGGGCTTCATATAACAAAAGACTATAAGGAAGGGGGAGAGGGAGATATATTCATGGAGATCATAGCGTGGGATGTAAGGCTAGGACTATAAAAATAGTATCATGGACTACTAGAGAAATGCATTTCTTTATAAAGATGTGAAATTATTGCAAGGTGGTGTGTTTTGATGTGTGGATTGGATAGGAAATGATGTGTCAGAGATCGAGTGATAGGTGTAAGTCATTATTACTGCGTCTACACAATACCCGTCATCTGTGGATTGATCCAGGCATAACGGGTTGTGATACAAAATGTCAAAATCAAGCATTTGAGGGTGTGGTAATGATGGGTTGCTGAGTGATGCAATCACATGGTTGTGATTGCATGCTTGATGATGGCGTTGTGTAATCAAGTTGACAAAGACTTGGAATGATTACATGGTTAGTTGCAGGAATCAAGTGATTGTTTAACATGGGTTAGCATTGATACAATTGATTTAGTCATTAATGGATTTTTAATGATAAAAAGACAAGCTAGAATGATGCGATGTGGAAGTGGCGATAGATGACCTTAAACTAGTGGGTCCCCCCGACCACAATGGTCAACTAACAAAAAACTTAACTGAAATGAATGACTAGAACTGATAACTTCGAAATTCATAAGACTAAAGAAACAAAATCCTAACAAAATCATTTCCAATTACAAGAGTGGCATATTGCAGAATCACTAAGCATAATCATAGGGATTTAGGTGTGCGCCATTCACCCAATGTAGACGGAGAATACCATCAAGTTTCACTAGCTTAATAGATCCTAAATATTTAATTTTTTGCAACAATAAAAGGTCCCAACCAATGCATCTAGAGCTTGTGTGGATGCTTCATGAACATGCTATCATAGAGTAAAACTTGGTCTCCCTGAATCGTTTATGCTTTATTTTTATGTCATGCTAGGCATTTTGTCGTTCCTTTTCAACTATTGTGTGATAGCTAGATAAATATTGGGTTTCTTCTAGTTCCATCGGATCTGCAAGTTGTTCCACAATAGAATATTACTTTGTCATGTGTATTGCATGTGCGATATAAAGAGTGGGAACCACAAATTCCACTAGTAGTATTTATTCTCTGCCATACACCAACTGGAACGGAGAATATTTATGAAGTTTATTTGTAGTGGTCATGTATTTCCATAACACAATTGGAATCCAATCATCCCAATCATCCTAGTTTGTGCAACATACTTTTTTCATCTTGATATCCATAATTATTTTAAAGGATTTTACTGTGTTGTTTGCTTATGGGTGTACATACTGATTTTGTGGTGTTCTATCAAAAACTCCTTCATCAATACCCAAACACTTGTATTCAGGAAGTGCATCCCTTGGTCACTTGTAAGGATTCTGTGACTCCCAAACCAAGTGAAATGTTTTCGCAAATGAATTTAGTTGTTGTTTTTGCAGAGCAATATTGGACTGGTGCTACTTTGGCCCATCTCATTATGTAGTATGTTGTGGTAATGATCCTTAAGCAAGTTGTAAATTGTCCAATCACCCAAGTAAACATCCCAAACTTTATGCAAAAACTCCCTAAAAGATGCAATGAGAATCCTTAAGAAAATAATAGGTGCATTCTTCAATCCAAAAGGCATGACATTATAAGTTAGTGATCCCCATTCTATTGTAAACAATGTATTCTTTTTATCTTTTCTGCAATTCTAACATGGTGGTGTCTTGAAAATCCATCTTTGAAGGAGTATGCCTCATTCCCTGCCACTTAATTTAATACTTCGTCGCTCAAGGGTGTGGGGAATGGCTCATGGACACACATGCAACATTCATACTGTGGTGATCAACACAAGCTCAAATATCCTCGATGTTCTTCTTGCTTTGAATCACTATGGGAATGTTCTAGTCCAATTCATCCACTCGGAAAATCAAACCAACACTTAACATGTGTTGAATTTCCTTTTTCATTTTTTGTTTCAGTTAAGGATTCAATTTGTATGGCCGTTTCTTTTGCATGTTTGGCATCTTATTTTAGTGCAATATTAATTTATCCCAGATCTCCTTAGAGCCCCTTGAGTTCTCTAATTTTTTGCAGAAACTAATCTTCATATTCCTTCAATAATGATGTAATATAAGATACAATTTGTTCATCCCAATAGTTTCCTATAGCCGCCATCTTTGGGTTACCTTTTGTTCCAATATTAACTTTCTACAGCTTCATTGGTTGTCTATAAGGTGCTTTAGTTTCTTTTGGTTTCATTTAATATACTTCTAAGAATCCCTTCAACTCCTTGAAGCATGGAAAATTTTAGGGGCTAATATTAGCCCATGGGATAAATTTAGGGGTTTTACATTTTTAATGGGATAATTTTTTGTTAAACACCCATTATGTATGATTAGCCCACATTTTATTTATTTTATTTTTAATGAATAGAAGGTTAGCCCCATCAAATTTAAAAAGGGGAGGCAAGATAAAACAATTTTGCACCTATAAAAATCGATTTAGACCTCTTTTTGCTTAAGAAAATCAATGGGAAGCTGCCATTCGCCCCCAATTTCTAGAAATTTCAATTGCTAGGGGATCTTTCTCCTTCTATTGATCATGGAAATCAAGTTGAGAGTTATATATTTGTCTAGATTTTATGTGTTTAATCTTGTTTTGCAAGTTTCTTAATGTCCACATGAGAAGGGAATTTGATATTTACTATCAGGTCTTATAGTGATTCGTTTGCATCTAGGAGAGTACTGAATACCATCACCTCAGATCCAAATTTTTCCCAAGAAACATGGATTTTGTGAAGTTCACGATCAACAATGTGAGAATAATGTTTATGTGGGTGTGTGGGGCATCATGCCTCGGGGATGCGACTTCACTCATTCTCATGTATTTGGGTGTGCAAGGGGCCATGCCACTTCTTATAACCACCGCCATTTTTTTTCTAATTATGTTTTTGTTCTCCTTTATGGGACAAGCAATGGGTGGAGCAACCTGGAATCCCACTGTCTTTGCTGCTTCTTTTTCTTTGGGTGTTGTTAGGTATTTTGACATGTTTCTTGTTTTGTTTATTGAATTTTATGGTTCTCAAAGTATTTTTGTAGGGTTGACATTGTATTTTATGATTGGTTAGCATATTGTTGCGGCGTGAATGTCACTCTTTTAGTAATGAGGAATACATTAAATATGGACTTATAGATCTGGGAAAATGGATATATGAAGCATAAGAGAAGGTATGCAATTATTAACTCTATTTTTCTATCTTTCACGTAGAAAGGTGTATATGATGCTATGTTAGAATTGATGATATTGTATGTTATTTGACTGACTCTTCCTCAAATCAGTACGCATGGATGTCTTGGGATGAATTGAGATACATAAGGAAAGTTGTTAGTTTCTTGGTATGATCTACAACACTTGTGATTCATTAAAAACATACCTATATGCACTGGTGTTTCTCTCTTAAAACAATCTTTGGTAAGGTGTGTGCATAAATGAGGTGTTGGTGGGGCCTTGTAATAACATGGAGATATAAATGGTGATCAAGGTGTTGGTGGGCCATCATATTATCATTGATTCTATTTCCAAATATATCAGCCTCATTGCATGCCAAAGCAACATGGGAAACCTTGGAGACCAGTTATCAAGGTGTTGGTCAGGTATAAACTACCCAACTCCAAAACCTAAGAAAAGATTTTGAACATCTGAAGATGAAAGAATCAGACACAATGGATTCTTTCATGACCCATGTCATGGGTATTGTTGATCAACTAAATACCTATGGTGAAAATATTGAAGTTCGAAGGGTGGTTGATATGGTTCTGAGATCCCTACCCAACAAATTTGATCCAAAAGTTGGAGCAATTGAAGAAGCAAAGGATCTGAGCACTCTCTCTATAGATGAGTTGACTAGATCACTACTATAATATGAATCCATAATCAACAGGAATGTAGAGTCCTCTCTGGAGAATGCTTTAAAAGCGCACGTCTCATTCTCAAAAGGCATAGGAAGAGGCAGAGGCAGAGGAGGATCAAGAGGAAGAGGTATATGTGGCTGAATTAATGTCAAGGAAGATCAATATCACAATCATAACCATGAAGGTCAGATTTATTACAAAAAGAGGTTAGATAAATCTAATGTTAAGTGTTATTATTGCAATTATTTTGGCCATTATGTTAATGAATGTAAAAAGAAAAAGGTTGATTAGTAAAAACACAATGCTAATGTGACTAATATCTCTGAGAATAAAGAAGATATGTTATTTATTACATGTCATGTTGCACACGAAATCCCAAAAAGACTTTGGATTTTAGATAGTGGCTTCAGAAACCATATGACATGTCATAGAGGTCTAATTGCATACCTAGATGAATCAATGAAGACATAGGTCAAAGTCAACACATATGAGGTAGTTCCAGTTCTTGGCAAAGGAGTGGTTAACAATTTGACCAAACAAGGACAAGAGAAGACAATCACAGATGTATATTATGCTCCATGATTGAATCATAATCTGCTTAGCATTGGGAAACTTACTTAAAAGAAATAGATACTTGTCTTTGATGGATCAGACTGTGAAATCTATGACAAACCCCCAAATAGACACTTGGTCATCAAAGTACAAGTGACTAGGAACAAGATGTATCCATTAGCAATATTAGAAAAATGGGTGATATATGACCAGACGACTATAAAAGTTGGTGACTATGCGAAATAAATGACTAAACAACCAAAAACGTTGGTCACCATAGTTTTTAAAGTGAAATATGACCAAATTTGAGCAATTGTATGTGAATAGAATTAAAAATGACTAGAATAAATGACTAATTTAGTCATGGGATAAAAAATATGGCTAATTTAGTCATGGGATAAAAAATATGGCTAATTTAGTCATGGGATAAAAAATATGGCTAATTTAGTCATGGGATAAAAAATATAACTAAATTATTCATGGGATAAAAAATACGACTAGACTGTCTCGAAGATTGGTCGTTTTTCGTTCAAAGTACCATCATGTCTTGAATTTTATACTAGTGTGTTCAAATTATCACAATAATCATGCTCATATTTCATTTGGTCAAAATCGACATCATTTGACCCTTTCGACACTCGATTGAAGCTTTGGAATGAAATTACAGTATTTTACATCTCGTCAATTGAAATTTGCCTATTTTGTACCTCTCAGTTTATTTGTCGATCTTGTCTATGGATGCCAACTCATCACACCTATGTCTAGAATGTTATAAGTACCATATTGGTGTTCCCATGGAGAAAAAAAAATCTATAGAAATCCCCCTTTTATAATATTTATATAAAATTCCCATCTTTTATAATATAATTTACCCCTTAATGGATTCAGAGACCCCTTTTAAGGGGGACTCTCAATCCATATGAAATGTTAAAAATTTACAAAATTGTAAAAGGGGTCTCTGAATTTTAAATTTTAATGATGCAAATGGATTCAGAGACCCATTTTAAGTAGGTCTCTGAATCCATCTGTAGCGTTAAAGTACTCTCGATGCACTATAAACAAGACTAGTGGGAAATTGAAGCCTTGATTTAATAATATATATTTATTATATATATTATAGTTAATTTATTTTTTGAATACTCTCACAGGCCGTTCATTGAAGGAAACTCTCAGAATTCAACTTAAAACTCTTTATTGATAGCTCTTTTGACATCCCAAACAAATTATATCAACATTTTTTTTTTAGAGATGACCATGTCTACAACACTTTTTTTGCAAGTTTTTTTACTGCATACTTCATCTCCCATCTTTAAATTGAACTCATATTAATGACAAAATGACATGTTTATCTCTCCTATGATGATCAATCTATAGCTCTTATTCCTGCAGATCAGTTTTTGAATGCATTTCAAAGCATCTACTCTTTGGAATAATTTTCCAAAAGTATCCTATATGGACTCAATATTCCACTAAAAAATATAATATTTATATAATATAATTTAGTTATTATGTCGATACAAGTTTATATCTTAGAATTTGGGTTTGGACTATCATCTATGCTTTTTGTATATTAAAGGAGGATGGGATAAGTGTACTGTCCATATTTATTTTATGGGTGTCATTCAAAATTTGAAATAAATAACTATAAAAATAAATAAATATAAAAAATAACTGGTATTTGATGCATGGATGCATGGATAACCTGTAGATGATGCATAGATGACAGACAATTTGTGGTAGATAAATAGAAGAAGGTGAGTGCTAACATGTAGCTCAAGCATACATGACTGGTATTTGAACAAGTTTAACTAGAAGAATGTGAGAGATTATAGTTGATAACATGTAGTTGAAGCATGTATAATTGGTAGTTGAAAAAATTTAACTATAAGAATGTGAGAGATTACAGTTAGGTCTAGTATTAGTTTTTGAGTTTATTTAAATATAAACATATGAAGCTATAAACCGAGCAGGTAGACAAATGGAGTACAGGAGGAAAACCGATGAAGAAAATTGACAAGAGAACAAGAGAATCAGAGAGTTTTTGTTATGTCAAGGGTTTCTATTCAGATATTTTATTAATTTTTTGTTTATTGGATTCGATTTGAGGTCTAACAAGGGAGTAAGATATGCTCTATGGACAATTTCTCCAAGCAAGACCTATGGAACGACCCATTCTGAGACCTATGATGCACTCTTTTTCCAGGTAGAAATGAAATATATATTTATATTTCTCTACCGACATTGAATATATCATTGAATAATACAAAAAATGTAGACACTTCTTTGCCATTTACCTTTTTAGGTTATTTGTTGAGCATCAGAAGTTTTAAGATCTTGGTTTTATTATAGAGGAGGTTTCTAAGAAAAACAATTCATGGAAGAATGGGTTCAAATCCCACGGGTAGCAAATTTGATCCTTCTCCTAGACCACCTGAAGAAGGAGCATGTAAGGGTTTCAAGTTTTAATGACCAAGAAATTGCTCTGCTAGGTTTCCTTCTCAGAAATGCTTCTTGCAAACAATGACACAGTCTACCAATATGCCTTGAATATATCCATGAGCAGAGCTTCTTAAAGTGATTTTTGAGTTTGAAAATATATTTTTGAAAAGCTTAAGTAGTTATAATGAAAAACGATGAGAATTACTGCAAGGAATGTGTGCCTTATTTACATGGTGAGGATGTCTTGATAGAAACATTTTCAAAAATGTTTAGATATGTTTGATTAAAGCTTTTACACAATCATTAAACTTAGTTTATGCTTCTATAATTTCATGGCTATTATCTTATGCAAATTTTCCTATTGTTCTGGCCCTTAAGGGTATCTAATTGATCCAATTACTCTATGTGAAAATGTTGAATTTTATAATATTTTGAATTTATAATTATGTATATGGGAAGAGTTGATGTCTGTAAATTATATTAATACAATTTTTTTAATAGAGTTTTCTATTTGAAATTGTTGGATTTCCTACCATTATCACTTTCAAACGAGAATCATTGTTGACATAGAAATTGTCATTAGATGAAACTATTTCTCTCTTTCACATCCTTTACAATCATCGGTGGAAATTGATGTGTGCTTTGTTATCCCAAATTCTTATATGCTTCTTATTTATGCACATTTCCCTTGTTGATTTTGAAGTTCTAACCATTCTTCCAACAACTAATTGTAAAATAGTTTGAGTAGTTGTAGAGTTTAGATCATTCTAACAGCTGATTGTAAAATCATTTGAACAATTGTAGAGTTCAGGTCATTATAAGAATTAATTGTAAAATCATTTGAGAACTTATAGAGTTCAGGTCATTATAATAACTATTTGCAGATTTTTGGTCAAATAAAGGTTATACATCACAATGTACAAGCTCTTCTAATTGAAATTAATTCATAAAATTTGTTGGAAATACTCAATGTAATTAAAATTATAAGCAAAATCTGTAATGCATGTGAATGTTCTCATTGATCCTTATTTTATCTCTATGTAGCTTTGCACAATTTGCTTCAATTTTTTTTTTGTTGGGAACATATTAATGCACAAAATGTGTTAAATATACGTGTTGATGTATTTGTAACTTCGGAATGTATTTCACATATGTATATTGTATTCCTATAGAGATGTTATTATTCCTATATATAGAAGTGTCGTCATTTATATTGTAAGTGTTGTAACTTATACTTGATGGGGTCGGCCTTGTATAAGTCATGTGGGTTAAAGGGTTATTAGATCACCCTATTGGGGGTCGGCCCTGTCAGCATTACGTTATGTGGTTAAGCTGAGGCTGACATAGTAAAGGTTATTAAGCAAGTCAAGTCAAGTATAAATAGAGTGTGGGAGGAACTCTATTTTATCATTCACTTTCTCACTCGTGCACTCATTGGAGAGTGGTGCACTTGTGGAGGAGGAGAAGCTGTTGCTAGGAGACTATCTCTTATGCTTGGGTTTTGTATCATTGCTCTATATATCTCTGAGGAAGTTATTGGGGTCTTTCACCTTTATGGTTTTCCCTAAGGAAACTCTGTGTGTCAATTGTCTCTTGTGATTGATATGATGTACATGTTATTCTCTCATTTAAGATCCTAGATCATATTGAATTGATGCTCAAAAATTAACATGGTATCAGAGCTAACCTGAGAAGAAGACATTATGCAGTTGCGGAAGCTAGGGCTTCTTGTTTTTTGGGTTTCTATCCACATATATTGAAAGGAATGAGGCTAGATTGACTCTCCTCAACAAGGCACATCTTTCTGTCCAATCAGAATTCAATTCTGAGCACTTTCAGTTTTCGCCCTCAAAATTAGGGTTTGCACAAAAAGTGGAATTTTTGAAATCTGAGACCATGGCTGGAAGATCCTTGGAAAAATCGAAGTTTAGAGCTTTGGATCGAATTTTTTGGTTGGGTGAAGCTCCGGGAAAATCAAACCCTAGTTTGGGGTCCTCTCTAGTGAAGCTGAAAATTAGGGTTTATGCAAAAGTTGGAATTTCTGAAAACTGAGACCATGGATGGAATATCCTTGGAAAAATCAAAGTTTAGAGCTTTGGATCGACCTTTTTGGTTGGGTGAAGCTCCATGAAAATCAAACCCTAGTTTGGGGTCCTGTCTAGTGAAGCCAAAAATTAGGGTTTCTGCAAAAGTTGGAATTTCTGAAAACTGAGACCATGGATGGATGCTCCTTTGGAAAATCGAAGTTTAGAGACCAAGATCGAACTTTTTAGATGGGTGAAGCTCTGGGAAAATCAAACCCTAATTCAAGGTCCTCCTAGTGAATCCAAAAGTTTGAAAAGCAAATTTGAGGGGTGAAACTTTGTAGTTTTCAAATTCTGAGTATACCAACTTGATTAGCTTATCAAGGTGCATCTTTCTATCCTTTTAGAAGTTTGAATTTTTAGGGTTTCTCTGACAAACCCTAATCTGGCTCTAGCTCCAGAGTTCTGCAATTCAAGTGGTAAGACCTAAATCCTTTCTATTTCCATTTGAATTACTCTTTAAAATGTCTCACCACACCAAGCTTGAGGATAAGCTTGAAGGGGCTGATAAATTCTAAGCATGGAAGTATAAGATTGGGTTAATTCTAGAAGAGAGTGAGTTGAACACCTACATAAGTGAAGGGGTTCTTGTCCCAGAGGGAAAAGAGACTAAGGCCTTACACAAGAGGAACTTAGTCAAGTCTAAAAGGATCACTATTGATTCTATCAAAGACCATCTCATGCCACATATGTCATCTCTAAGGACACCTAAGGAGATGTTTGATTCCTTGACCAAGCTATTTGAAGGGAGGAACATAAATCGGAAGATGACATTGAGGAATCAACTAAAGAACATCCAGATCCGAAATGCGGAGACCATGCAGTCTTACTCTTCAAGGGTCTCCCAAATAAAAGAACAACTTGAAGCTATAGAGAATGGAGAAGTGGTAATGTCCACTCTTAATGGCCTTCCTAGGTCATGGGATTCCTTCATCCAAGGAATTTGTGCTAGGAAGAAACTTATCACATTAAGTAGGCTGTGGGAAGAATTCTCATAGGAAGAAGCTCAGATTGTAGCTTGAGAAGAAAAGATGGGGAATGAAGATCAAGCTCTCACAACACATACCAAGAAGAGGACACTTTTTCTCAGAATGTCCTAAGAACAAAAGGAACAACAACAACAACTACTACAACTGTTGAAATATTGTAACTTCTAAGAATATTATATTTGTACTTTATTGTTTCGGAGATGTTTCATTCCTCCATGAAGACCTTATTGTATATCTGGAGATGTTTATTCCTCCGTCGGAATGTGGTAACTTGGGTTATTAGACTTCCCTAGTGGGGGTCGGCCCTATATGTGTTATGTGGGTCAAAGGGTTATTAGACCACCCTAGAGGGGTCGTCCCAGTCAGTTGTAATGGGGTTTTTAACCCAGTGGTTAAGTTGAGGCCAACCTAGTTAATGTAAAAGACAAATCGACGTAGTGTATAAATAGCGGAGGTGTGTTCCTCATTTAGCACACACACAATTCATTCTCTCACTTGTGATGTCACGTCCCCATTTTGACCCCCTTTGTATTAAATCGTAAATGATGTAAATAATTCAATCATGGTGAGGAGCTCAAGGCCAAGGCCCCACCATTGATTTAGCGTTTCATGTATCGGCAATTAAAGAAATAGATGCCTATGGTTCTTGTGCTAGATGGGCACGATGTAAATAAGACATCATGTAAATATGAATTTTAATGAAAAATACCCACAACTAGCTATGCAATGCAACAAAGAGATGGGGCATGATTCTACAAGGAATAGGGAGGGAAATTATTCAAACCCTTGAGCCAATGGTGTTAATCCATGTGTCAATGGGGAAACCCATAAACCACCAACTACCCATTTTGTCTCATGCACCCAATCATTTAATTCTTCCAAGAAATTGGTTAAGGCAGTTAATGCCTTGGAAATGAAGAAGTATGGCAACCAATTTCATGCATGGGCAAGCCATCAACCTGGAAATTCATGTTTTTGCTTGTTGGGCAAGAAAACACCCACGAAATGGTGCCCAAAGCCATTCTGAAGGGGCAGTCTTCACTCATTCACGCAGTGGGAGCTAACTGGGTCTTTCCCTACACGTTTTTCATCCAAATCTTGCATTTTTCCATGCCTGGGAGTTCGTTTTTGCATATACAGTAGCTTGGGAGAGAAGGGCCCACGATTTGGGGACTGTATGGAGGTCGTTTTTGTCCCTGAATGTCCAAGGACGTTTTTCTAAAAATGGATTTGGCTTCCTTGGGTTGTTCCCCAACTCCCATTTCGTTTTTGTGGGTTTCCCACGTTTTTCTGAGTTAGCTGAAACCCCATCTCATGCATCTCACGGTAAAAATGTTTTATCCAGTCCCATGATTGTGTTCTGCTATTGTGTGCATCCTCGTTTTTGGTTTGAACCTGTGAACTGAAGTTTTGGAGTGGTAGTGGACAGAAGTGGCTTGATAAACCTAGTGGGGGAGACAACCTCTCAAGAAGATCAAGAGGGCTTTGGTTACTCTTCTATGCATACCCTGAGAGCACTAGATAGGGAAGGTATGGCTTGAGGGACTGTACAGCAGTGAAAATAATACTTCCTTGTGTTGGGTGTGTAGGTATTGTGGGTGCCAAGCTAGATAGATCTTGCAAGGTTATCCCTGGCTCTGTGCTAGAGCTCACTAGCTTAGAAACTCTTCCTTTCCATCTCCTAGCAGCCTGATAAACCCAATTGTAGATTGGCTTGGCTCATCTTGGTGTATGCTTGGCTATGTGTGAGTCTGCTGTTCCCTGGTTCCTTGTAGAGATCATGCCCAGCTCGGGGGTGGCAGTGGTGCTGAGAGATTGAGGAGCACACTGGCCTACGGTTGGGTGGAATGTTGCAGTTGCATAGCCAATTGCGTGGGACTACTTTCGCATAAGATAAGTATTCTCCTGTATTAACTTGCAATTACTTATTTGATGAACATCTTAAATGTATGGTGGAGGTGCAATTCTTAATATTCCGCTGTGTTTTTCTTAAAAATCATACATTCCCATATGTCTCTGTTATATTATGTGAATGCTATATTTAAAAGTTTCATGGGGCTAGATGCCCGGTTTAGTACCATGTCCGTTATGCACTTTCATATGCATAAGTTTATTGAAATTTGAATGTTGGTCTACTATGTATGGGACTAGATGTCCGGTTTAAACCTCACGATCCTATCCATCTAGCTTGAATGATGGGAGGGCACATGACAGAATGGTATCAGAGCTACGTTGCAGCATTGGACCTCTATGGGCCAAATCTGATAGCAATTACAAGGGAAAATTTTAAAAATTTTCTTAAGTCTGTTGTTGGAAATTTCTATTTTAAGCCTATTTTTGGAAATTTCTGTTTTAAGTCTGTTTCGGGAAGTCATCCCGAAACTGCGGAAAGGTTTCGCGAACCTTCCCGCAATTGCGGAAGAGTTCTGCAAACCTTCCCGCAATTGCGGAAGAATTCAGAAAACCTTCCTGCAATTGTGGAAGAGTTCCGTGAATCTTCCCGCAATTGCGGAAGAATTCAGCAAATTGCTCTGAAACAGCGGAGAAAATTTTTTTTAAGTGAAAAATTTTCTAAGTATCAGAATTTTTCGGAAAGAATTCTCTTCCGAAATTTCGGAAGACTTCGGCGAATCGTTCCGCAACTGCGGAAGACTTCGGCGAATCGTTCCGCAACTGCAGAAGACTTCACCGAATCATTCTGAAAAATCACCCGAAACCGGGGAAGTATTTCGCGCAACGGCGGAAGCATTCCACGAACGGCTCCGAAATTGTGGAAGCCTTTGCCGAATGGCTCCGCAATTGCGGGAGCATTCACCGAATGGCTCCGCAATTGTGGAAGCCTTCGCCGAATGGCTCCACAATTGCGGGAGCGTTCGGCAAATTGCCCCGCCATTGCGGATGCGTTCGGTGAACTGCTCCACAATTACGGAAGCGTTCGGCGAACTGCTCTGCAATTGTGAAAGTCATCGTCGAACCGCTCGCAGTTGCAGGAGCATTCAGTGAACTGCCCCACAGTTGCAGGAGCAATCAGTGAACCGCCCATCGCGGCCGGATTCAGTGAACTGCCCGTTGCGGCAGGATTTAGCGAACCACTAAAAAAAAAAAAAAAAAAAAAAAATGAGGGTGCTGCCCTCAACACACCCTGCAGTGGCGTAGGGAAGCCACAAGGGGGCAAGCCCCCTTGACCCCCCCCTTTTTTTTTTGTCCTCGTATGTCGTTGATTGTAAGAGAATTCTATGATTGTCAACGTAATGTTTTCCCATGTGCATGATGTAATTTGTGAATTCTGAGAATATAATGCAGCTAACAATTGTGTTGATGAACACATTTCAGAAAGTCACAGTTACAGCAGGGTAACACTCTAGATAATACAGTTGGAAAGTTTTGGATCTTGGTTGGGCCAAGAAAATGAACATCATGGAGGATGCACAGGATCCCTATGAGCCTGAAACAGATGCCATGGGGGAGAACATACAGATTGAGAATGCTGAAACAGAATCTAATGGGAGAAGAAATCAAGAGATTCCTCTAGGTATTGCAGCCACCATGAGAAGCCTAAGGGAGGAATTGCAAAGTTGCAGAGAAGATAATGAAAGGATGATTAAAGCTTAGGAAAAACAAAATCAGCTGAATGCAGCCATGCTGCAGAGTTTAACAGACATCCAAAGGCAAATAAACTTTGGGCATCAGATATCAAATCCAGAAAAGGGTGGGAGTAGCTCTAGAAGGAATTCCCATAAGAGGGCCAGTAGTCCAAGAAGAGTTTCTACAGACAGGACATATACTCCAGAAATACCTTCTAATGAATCATCTGACTCTGAAGAATCCATTGAGGGTTCAAGCTCTTCATCTCACATGAGTAAGAGGAAGAAACACTACAAGAACAATTCACATGGGGAATTTAAGAAGGCAAAACCTCCTACATTTGACGGAGAGGTAAAATCTGGTCAAGAAGCTGAAGCTTGGCTTCTTGGGATGAGAAAGTATTTCCAAGTCCAAGACTACTTGGGAAATATGAAGGAAAGGGTAGCCATCTTCAACTTGAATGGAAGAGCATCTATATGGTGGGAACACACCAGGCAAGTGAAGAAGATCAATGAAAGGAAGATCATGTGGAAGCAGTTCAAGAAATACTTCAAGCAGAAGTACCTCTCTAATAGGTACTATGATGATAAGATCAAAGAGTTCCATGAGATGAGATTGGGACAATTGACCATGGAAGAATATGCAAACAAGTTCTTGGAGCTGCTAAGGTATGTCAAGTACATTCGAGATGATAAGGTAAAAATTCAGCGTTTCCTAAGTGGACTACCCCAGTCATATAAAGATAGAATTGAGTTTGACGAACCTCGAACTCTAGAGGAGGCCATAAGAAAGGCCAAGTATTGCTTTGATCAGAACAGAATCAAACCCGAATTCCATAAGGCATGGAAAGATAGGAAAAATGAAAAGTTTGATCAAAGGAAGAAGGGGTTCAAGCCTCCTCAATTCAGGAATCAGTAAAGGCAGCCATCACAAGTTGTGACTAAGCCAACTAGGATGATGGAAGACAAGCCAAGAGATCCAAAGGAGCCAAGAGAACCACTTCAATGTTGGGGTTGTGGAGGAGACCACATACTTAGGAACTGTCGACATAGGAATGGGAATGAAAATCAAGTTCACAACATCCAAGGATATAGAACTGTGGGTCAAGTGGCGAGGACAATCCCTAGAATCTATGCAGCAGTAGAATACCGCCAAGCAGATCATCAGTCAACTGTGGTTGAAGTTGAAGGTAAGATTGCTAAGCAATCTGTTTCTATTTTGATTGATCCTGGATCTACTCACAGTTATGTCACTCCTAGAATTGTTGAGATTTGTGCTTTCAAGAAATTAAAGCATAGTAAATCATGGTTAGTTCAACTAGTCACTGGAACCAAGAGAAAAGTTAGTGAAATAGTAGAGAAATGTCCATTAGAGATAGATGGGCTATTCACTTATGCAGATCTGAATATTTTGCCACTTGGTTCCTATGATATTCTCATTGGAATGGATTGGTTAGAAGCACACAGGGTTAAACTTGACTGCTACAATAAGACATTGGAATGCATGGACGAAGAAGAAACCCGAGGGTTGTAAGAGGCATTCCAAAGGTGACTTCTGTTAGACAGGTTTCAGCCATGCAGCTGAAGAAGTTCTGTAGGAAGGGATGTCAACTGTATGCAGCCCACGTTTTAGAGGCAGCAGAGAGTGAAACTCTTAAATTGGAGGACTATCAAGTATTGCAAGAATTCAGGGATGTCTTTCCAGATGAGATTCCAGGACTTCCTCCAAAGAGAGACATTGAATTTACAATTGAGCTTGTGCCAGGAGCGGCACCAGTGTCTAAGACACCCTATAGGATGAGTACACCAGAATTGCTAGAATTGAAAATGCAATTACAAGAGTCGCTGGAAAAGAAATATATTAGGCCAAGTGTGTCCCCGTGGGGAGCACCTGTTCTATTTGTGAAAAAGAAAGATGGAACACTCAGGTTATGTATTGACTACAGGAAGTTGAACAAGGTCACTGTGAAAAACAAATACCCATTGCCCCAGATTGATGACCTTTTTGACCAAATGAGAGGAGCAAAGATATTTTCAAAGATTGACTTGAGGTCTGGATACCATCAAGTAAGAATCAAAGAAGAAGATATTCATAAGACCGCCTTTAGAACGAGGTATGGACACTATGAGTTTGTAGTGGTACCATTTGGTCTCACAAATGCACCAGCTACATTCATGTGTCTCATGAATAATGTTTTTAGCAAGTATTTGGACAAGTTTGTTCTTGTATTCCTAGACGACATTCTCATCTATTCTAAGAATGAAGAAGAACATGAAGAACATTTGAGAATGACAATGCAATTACTAAGGGAGCATAAGCTGTATGGAAAGTTGAGTAAATGTGACTTTTATAAAGATAGAATTCATTATTTGGGTCACATCATCTCCGACGAAGGAATATCTGTAGACCTTGAGAATATTGAAGCCATTATGAATTGGCCAACTCCAAGGAATGTGACTGATGTGAGATCTTTTATGGGCCTTGCTGGTTACTACAGGAGGTTTATCGAAGGATTCTCCAAGGTTGCAAACCCGATCACTTCTTTGCAAAAGAAGGGGATAAAGTTTGAATGGTCACCAAGATGTGAGGAAAGTTTTCAACGGTTGAAGAATCTTCTTACAAGTGCACCAATTTTGAAGATTGCAGACCCGGAAAAAGACTTTGTGGTGTGTACCGACACATGCAATCAGGGACTTGGAGGAGTTCTTATGCAAGACAACCACGTGATATGCTATGAGTCAAGAAAGTTGAAGGAGCATGAGAAGAAATATGCTACTCATGATATAGAACTTGCAGCCATAGTACATGCCTTGAAGATGTGGAGGCATTACTTAATGGGAAGAAAATTTGAGTTAAAGACAGACCATTGTGGTTTGAAATACTTATTTGATCAGCCAACTTTAAATGCTAGGCAAGCTAGATGGTTGGAATTTTTGTGTGAATTTGATTTTGAGATCAAACACATAAAAGGGAAAGAAAACAAGGTGGCTGATGCACTCAGCAGGAAGGTACATGAAATATATGTGGCAGCGCTTAGTACTTGCCAACTAGATTTGAAGCAGCAGATTGTTAACCATATGGTTGAGGATGAAGTGTATGAGCAGATCAAGGACAAATTGCAGTAGCAAGACCTTGGCAAGAAGTATGAAGGCTATCATTTGGAAGAAGGTGGACTTCTTACTTATAAGAATAGAGTCTATATCCCAAATGCGGTAGATTTAAGGAGAATTGTTATGGATGAAATCCATAAAGCTCCATACTCTGGTCACCCGGGATATCAGAAAACAATTGCTACAGCAAGAAAATATTATTTCTGGCCAGATATGAAGAAGGATGTCGCTGAATACATTTCTAAGTGCATGGAATGTCAACAGGTGAAGGTTGAACATCAACACCCAGCAGGTTTATTACACCCAGTGCCAATCCCAGAATGGAAATGGGAAATAATTTCCATGGATTTTATTACAGGATTGCCAATGACTAAGAGACAACATGATTCCATCATGGTTGTGGTGGACAAGTTAACAAAGGCAGCACATTTGATACCGGTTAAGTCCACACATAAAGCCGATGCCATTGCAAATATTTTCATGAAGGAAATTTTCAGATTTCATGGGTTGCCTAAGGCAATAATTTCTGACAGGGATACCAAGTTCACTTCCAATTTTTGGAAAGGTCTCTTTGTAGATTTGGGTACACAGTTGAACTTTAGCACCGCGTACCATCCTCAAACAGACGGGAAAATAGAAAGAGTAAATCAGGTGCTTGAAGACATGTTCCGCATGTATGTAATGGACAAGCCATCCAAGTGGGAGGATTATCTGCACCTGGTAGAGTTTGCATACAATAATGGGCAGCAAGAATCATTGGGAATGAGTCCATATGAGCCTTTGTACGGAAGAAGGTGTAGGACACCAGTGACTTGGGACAATCCAGTGAACAGAATTGTACTTGGGCCAGAATTGCTTAAGGAAATGGAACAAGAGGTTGCAAAGATCCGGCAAAATTTAAAAGCAGCGTAGGATAGACACAAAAGCTATGCAGATAAGCATAGAGTGCATAGGGAATTCAATGTTGGGGATCATGTATATCTTAGAGTGAGATCAAGGAAGAGTTCCTTGAAGCTTGGGAGTTGTGCCAAGCTATCACCTAGATATTGTGCGCCATTTGAAGTGCTTGAAAGAATAGGACCAGTTGCATATAGACTTGCATTGCCTGCTAGCACTAAAGCTCATAATGTTTTTCATGTCTCTTTGCTTAAGAAATATGTACATGATCCTAACCATGTGATTAATTGGGATGTGATCCAGGTGGAACCCGAGGGAGAATTCCAAACCGATCCATTGTGCATCCTAGACAAGAGGGTGACATTGCTCCGGAACCGAGCCATCGGACAGGTAAAGGTGCAATGGAAGCACTATGGTCCCGATGAGGCTACATGGGAGCTGGAGGATGCCACGAGGGTGGCATATCCATTTTTGTTCAATTTTGATGAGCACTGAGGACAGTGCTAATATAAGGGGAGGGGTATGTCATGTCCCCATTTTGAACCACTTTCTATTAAATCGTAAATGATGTAAATATGGTAATTCAATCATGGTGAGGAGCTCAAGGCCAAGGCCCCACCATTGATTTAGTGTTTCATGTATCAGCAATTAAAGAAATAGATGCCTATTGTTCTTGTGCTAGATGGGCACGATGTAAATAAGACATCATGTAAATACGAATTTTAATGAAAAATACCCACAACTAGCTATGCAATGCAACAAAGAGATGGGGCATGATTCTATAAGGAATAGGGAGGGAAATTATTCAAACCCTTGAGCCAATGGTGTTAATCCATGTGTCAATGGGGAAACCCATAAACCACAAACTACCCATTTTGTCTCATGCACCCAATCATTTAATTCTTCCAAGAAATTGGTTAAGGCAGTTAATGCCTTGGAAATGAAGAAGTATGGCAGCCAATTTCATGCATGGGCAAGCCATCAACCTGGAAATTTGTGTTTTTGCTTGTTGGGCAAGAAAACACCCACGAAATGGTGCCCAAAGCCATTCTGAAGGGGTAGTCTTCACTCATTCACGTAGTGGGAGCTAACTGGGTCTTTCCCTACACCTTTTTCATCCAAATCCTGCATTTTTCCATGCCTGGGAGTTCGTTTTTGCATATACAGTAGCTTGGGAGAGAAGGGCCACGATTTGGGGACTGTATGGAGGTCGTTTTTGTCCCTGAATGTCCAAGGACGTTTTTCTAAAAATGGATTTGGCTTCCCTGGGTTGTTCCCCAACTCCCATTTCATTTTTGTGGGTTCCCACATTTTTTTGAGTTAGCTGAAACCCCATCTCATGCATCTCACGGTAAAAACATTTTATCCTGCCCCATAATTGTGTTCTGTTGTTGTGTGCATCTTCGTTTTTGGTTTGAACCTGTGAACTGAAGTTTTGGAGTGGTAGTGGACAGAAGTGGCTTGATAAACCTAGTGGGGGAGACAACCTCTCAAGAAGATCAAGAGGGCTTTGGTTACTCTTCTATGCATACCCTGAGAGCACTAGATAAAGAAGGTATGGCTTGAGGGACTGTACAGCAGTGAAAAGAATACTTCCTTGTGCTGGGTGTGTAGGTATTGTGGGTGCCAAGCTAGATAGATCTTGCAAGGTTATCCCTGGCTCTGTGCTAGAGCTCACTAGCTTAGCAACTCTTTCTTTCCATCTCCTAGCAGCCTGATAAACCCAATTGTATATTGCCTTGGCTCATCTTGGTGTATCCTTGGCTATGTGTGAGTCTATTGTTCCCTGGTTCGTTGTAGAGATCATGCCCAGCTCAGGGGTGGCAGTGGTGCTGAGAGATTGAGGAGCACACTGGGATACGGTTGGGTGGAACGTTGCAGTTGCATAACCAGTTGCGTGGGACTACTTTCGCATAAGATAAGTATTCTCCTGTATTAACTTGCAATTACTTATTTGATGAACATCTTAAATGTATGGTGGAGGTGCAATTCTTAATATTCTGCTGTGTTTTTCTTAAAAATCATACATTCCCATATGTCTCTGTTATATTATGTGAATGCTATATTTAAAAGTTTCATGGGGCTAGATGCCCAGTTTAGTACCACGTCCGTTATGCACTTTCATATGCATAAGTTTATTGAAATTTGAATGTTGGTCTACTATGTATGGGACTAGATGTCCGGTTTAAACCTCACGATCCTCTCCATCTAGCTGGAATGATGGGAGGGGACGTGACATGTGAATGGCGCATAGGTGAGAGAGAGATATTCTATGGAGGATAAGGAGCTCATGTCTAGGGTTTACATCTTTGTATTTGCTGGTCATCTATATTGAGGAAGCTTTGCTCGGTTTTCTTCCCCATGAGGGTTTTCAAGGATAAATCTGCTTCTCTTATGTTTATGTTGTGCTTGTTGTTCTTTCAGTGATCCAGTATATGCTATTATTGTGAAATGGAATGTAATGTTGATATTTTCTGTCTTAGCATATTGAATCTCAACATGGTATCAGAGCTAACCTGAAGAAAGGCAATGTATGGCACTTACGACACTTGCTTCACTTGCGACAATTTGAAGGTTAGGGTTTTGTATAGAAAAAACCAGTCATCGTGGAACTTTCACTATAAATCCATTTTGGCAAAGTTTCAGGATTTGAAACCTTTACAGGTTGTATATAACATCCCCATGTACCTTGTTTCCCAAGGACACTCTCAAATTCGTTGGAATTTGTGAGTTATGATTAGTACACGTTAGGGTTTCTACCTCTTCCAGATCCCATTCATAATCAAGTGACCCAAGAAAAAAGGTCATAACTTGGGCTAGGAATCTCCCAATGAAATTTCGTAAAAAGTGACAGGTAGTACACGGACATTACTATCTCAGGTAACTTTTTCAAAGGCCAAAGTTGAACTAGTGACACGTGCAAATCCGTACAAGTTTTCTCTCCTATTTTATCCCATAAATAGGTCACGTTGCGACTATTGGCATAACTCTCTCTCTCAGAGAATCCAATTGAGGTCATACCTATGGGGTTGGAAAGAGGACAGGTCGGACTACCATAGGCATACGTTTCAGACCCTATGGATTTGTAATTTTGGAGTTACACCAGAAACAATTAGGTGCATATTTCTGTCAAAACATATTTGGATTTTGAGCACCTTCATTCTTGAATCGTCACTGCTGTGGGAAATTAGGGTTTCAGAGAAAGTTGGAATTTTTGGAATTAGAGTCCACGACTGAATGCTACTCATAAAAATCAAAATTTAGAGACCAAGATCGAATTTTTTGGTTGGTCAAAATGGTGGGCTTGATCAAACCCTAGTTCGGGACCTTGATCAGAAAGGTGGAAAATTAAGGCTTCTGCAAAAGTTGGAATTTTTAAGTCTATGACCACGGCTGGAAGCTGCTCAGAAAAAAAGAAGTTTAGAGCTTTAGATCGAACCTTTTGATTGGGAAGAAGAGTGGGCTTCATCAAACCCTAGTTCGGGATCCTATCCAGAAGATCTAGAAGTTGCAAAGGCAATTTTGAGGGGTCAAATTTTGGAGATTTCAAAATTGAAGTATAATAGCTTGATCAACTCAGCAAGGCACATCTTTCCATCCATTCAGAAGTGTGAAAGTAAAAGTTTGAATTTTTAGGGTTTCTCTGGCAAATCCTAATCGAGCTCTAGATCCAGTTTCAGGGGGAGATGAGGCTAAGGCCTTACATAAGAAGACTACAAGAATTCCCTGACAGGTATGACTTGAGGAGATACAGCTATGTGTTGAAATCTATTCATGATTAAGTTTATAATATGCTTGTCTTCATATTATTGAGGTTAGTACAATATTGATTAATCTTATAATTGTCTTATCACCCTAGTAAAAGTATGAATGCATGTGAATGATAGAAGACATTCTTTGATCAAGGTTATATGATTGTACTAATGCACCGGTGGTGTTGTATGAGGATGATGTTGTCTGCTAACAAAAGACAGGTATATCAAGAAAGACAAATCAAGTTCTATGACCATGATGACATAAAGAAAAATACTTATCCATAGTCTTTAGAAGCTCTACTTACGAGGTATGTATGATTTATTTCTACTATGATTAACTTATGAGGTATGCAGGTTACTAGCACAAGGTCTCTAAATCATTGAAGAGACTAAAGATATTGTTTGGGTATGTTAGACATAACTAAGCATGTATCTAATCCAGGTATGTTTTCCTATGTTAGAATCCTACTTTGTGCTAGGATCTTAGTATACCCATGTATTGAATGATCATGACCATACATATTCAAGATTATTTAGAATTATAATGTTTTGATAATATTGAGATTATACTAATGAATGTATTTTTGTGTATGAGATCATGAGGATGAAACTAGTGTACACTTGAGCATGCACAGTGGTACCGAATGAATAGAAGTTCAAAAGACATATAGAAGATCAAGAGGGAGGAAACCACACAAACATAAAAGATAAGTATTTGAGTTGTTATTTGAATCTCTGAAATAGTAAATGATATTGCTTGTAATAGTTGTATGCATATTTGTATTTCTAGAATATATCATGCTGAGTGTAAACACTCATATAGCATTTGAACAGTATACTACTAATATGCATATGATTGATAAGTTGGACAAGCATTCCATTGTTGATTGCCTAGAATGAAACCTCTTTGCTGACATGCTGAGAGTTGTGCACACTCTCGATAGTATGTTCTAGTAGAGATGGAAGGCATCTAGATAGCCACTGTATGCATACAGGATATGGAAAAGTGTTGTGCCAAAGTATTAGTCAAGATAGTAGCATAACTATGTAAATCATATCTGTATGCATAATAGGTTATCATGTCAACATGATTTGATGATTATGAAGTATTACTAATCATGTACTTAATTTTGATTTGTAGGAAAGATCATGAAGAATGATGAACACTGAACAAGTGATGGATGTTCAACAAGAAGACTTACAAATCAAACATACTATATCAAGATCATGGCTAGAAGATTCTCTTATAAAGAGGAGAGGATCATGACGAGATGTTTGCTCCAAGTGGCTAGATAAGACCATTCTCTTAATGGTGTAATTGAAGAAGAAGTGTGAATCAGGCTCTGTATGGGTACCCAGGATCGATAGTCATTTGATGAGATTAATGATCACCATGGGTGATGTGGATCTCAACCTTTGCTACAAGGTTGAAGATGGTTTCTATATACAAATGACATGGATGCAAGAAGGAACTCACCATAGAGTTCGAATGATATTGAGGCTCATATCAGTAGACCCATTTGACAAGAGATGGCATAAATAGATCACTCAATGTAGAGTGTGAATGATGTTCAGTCACAGAGGGAGAATTAACAGTTTCTTGACAAGCTTGGGCTTTACTAGAAGCAAAGTTGTTCCTAACCTTTACCTTAAGGCTATGGATGATACTATTATTGTATGTAGATGATCTCTTTCTGACAGGGAATGAGAAATAAAACATGGAAAGCAAGAAGAAGCTAGCTACAGAATTTGAGATGAAAGATCTTGGATTGATGCATTACTTCCTAGGTCTGGAAGTATGGCAAGGCTCAGAAGGAATCTTTCTAAACTAGGGAAAGTATGCTAATAAATATTGATAAGATTTGATATGTTGGAATGTACAACCATGGCCACTCTCATGGATTCCAACTTGAAGCTGTTAGTGGATGACTCTTCAGAGTTAGTTGATATGACTCTGTACAGACAGATTATTAGTTCATCAATGTATCTGATGAGTACAAGGCCAGATATATGCTTTGTTGTGAACACCTTGAGTCAGTATCTAGTGGAACCTAGGTGTGTTCACCTGATAGCTGCAAAGCATCTGATGAGGTACCTAAAGGGTACGATAGACTTTGGTTTATGTTATCTTGGAGATCATGACTTCAGATTGTATGGATACACAGATGTTGATTGGGCAGGAAGTGTACATTGGGCGGATGTTATTGTCTGGGATCTGCCATGATCTCGTGGATTAGTAGGAAGCAATATAGTGTGTCTCTCAGTACAGCTGAAGCGGAATATATAGTTGCTTGCTTTGCTAGTTGTGAAGCGCTATGGCTTCGGAAGTTGTTATCGGGATTGTTTGACTTAGAGGTGGAATCCACTGTGATCCTGTGTGACAACCAGAGTTGTATCAAGATGACAGAGAATCCAGTGTTCCATGATAAGTCAAAGCACATAGAGATCCGATATTTCTATATACAAGATATGGTGCAGAAAGGAGCTATCAAGCTCGAGTATGTAGAAAATGATGAACAAGTTGCTGATGTGTTGACCAAACCTCTGTCTCGAGTAAAGTTTGAGTATTTTCGAGACAAGCTTGGTGTAGTTCAAAAGGACCCTCCTCGAAAGGGGGAGTGATATGGTCAATAAAGATATCTTTGGATACTGGTATCGATGTGGATACCTGTATCGATGATGAGATTGCCTATATTGATGGTAAGGTCAATGATAAGGATACCTGTAGATACTGTATTGATGGGAATACTATATCATTGATGTGGATACTGTATTGATGAGGATACTGTATTGTTGATGTGGATACTGTATTGATTAGGATACTGTATCATTGATGTCAATACTGTATTGATGAGGATACTGTATCGTTGATGTGGATACTGTATTGATAAGGATGTTGTATCGATGATGTGGATACCTGTATTGATATGGATACTTATATCGATGATGAGGCTACTTGTTCTGACGATGAGGTCAATATATGGTACCTAGTTGATATGATAGGACTGTATCGTCCCTGAACACCTAGTTCAAAATGTACATGATAGGGATTGCATCATCCCGGAACCACTAGTTCAAAATGTACGTGATGGGGATTGCATCATCCTGGAACCACTAGTTCAAAATGTACGTGATGGGGATTGCATCATCCTGGAACCACTAGTTCAAATGTACATGATAGGGATTGCATCATCTCGGAACCACTAGTTCAAAATGTACGTGATGGGGATTGTATAGTCCTCAGACTTCGGTCCCTAAATTGATTCGCAGACTTATGTCTTTGTGGTCCCTAGTGGACAAGAGGGGATTGTATCGTCCCCGAACTTCGGTCCCTTAATTGATCCGTAGAATTATGTCTCCGTGGTCCCTAGTGGACGAGAGGGGATTGTATCATCTCCAGACTTCGGTCCCTGAATTGATCCACAGACTTATGTCTCCATGGTCCCTAGTGGATGAAAGGGATTATATCATCCCCATACTTCAGTCCCCAAATTGATCCATAGACATATGTCTTCGAAAAATGGTCCTTAGACTTTGTCTAAGTTGACGAGTGGACTTCATTGTCCCTAGACATGTTATGGTGTCTTAAATGGATCATGTGTATTGTAGGGTATGCTGCTATGATGATGCTGACCGTGTGATGATGATGATCTAGATGACGATATTGTTGATTGTGATGATCTAGATGACGATGTTGTTGATCGTGATGATCTCGATGATGATGTTGTTGATCGTGATGATCTAGATGACGATGTTGCTGATCGTGATGATCTAGATGACGATGCTGCTGATCATGATGATCTAGATGACGATGCTGCTGATTGTGATGGTCTAAATGATGATGTTGTTGATCATGATGATCTAGATGATGATGTTACTGATTGTGATGATCTAGATGACGATGTTGATGATCATGTGATGAGGATGGTGATGATCATGTGATGACGATGCTGATGATTGTGTGATGACGATGTTGATGATCTTGTGATGACGATGTTGATGATCGTGTGATGATGATGCTGATGATCGTGTGATGGCAATTCTAATGATCGTGAGGATCCATATGATTATGTTGATGTTATGTAGCTGTTTGAGTGCTGCAAAATATGAAGACTCAGTACTGAAGATGTTGATGTTCCAGTATTGAAGATATTCCAGTAACTGCTTGAGTTACTGATGATGTTGAGAAAGCTTCCAATGATTTATAGATGTATCATGTATGATGTAGTTGATGACTCCTTGTTCATGCAGATGTTGTTGTAATATCCTTCTCGTTAAGAGGGAGTGTTGAAATATTGTAACTTCTAAGAATATTATATTTTTACTTTATTATTCCGGAGATGTTTCATTCCTTCGTGAAGACCTTATTGTATATCTAGAGAGGTTTATTCCTCCGTTAGAATGTGGTAACTTGGGTTATTAGACTTCCCTAGTGGGGGTCGGCCCTATATGTGTTATGTGGGTCAAAGGGTTATTAAACCACCCTAGAGGGGTCAGCCGAGTCAATTGTAATGGGGCGTTTAACCCAGTGGTTAAGTTGAGGCCGACCTAGTTAATGTAAAAGACAAGTCGGAGTAATGTATAAATAGAGTAGGTGTGTTCCTAATTTAACACACACAAAATTCATTCTCTCACTTGTGAATGGTGCATAGGTGGGAGAGAGATCTGCTATGGAGGAGAAGGAGCTCATGTATAGGGTTTACATCTTTGTATTTGCTGGTCATCTATATTGAGGAAGATTTGTTGGGTTTTCTTCCCCATGAGGGTTTCCTAGGATAAATCTGTGTCTCTTGTGTTTATGATGTGCTAGTTGTTCTTTCAGTGATCATGTATATGCTATTATTGTGAAATGGAATGTAATGCTGATATTTTCTATCTTAGCATATTGAATCTTAACAACAAGCAATCTGACAGGTATGACTTACAGCTATGTTTTGAAATTTGTTCATGATTAAGTTTATAATATGATTGTCTTCATGTTATTGAGTTTAGTAACAATCTTAGACTTGTCTTATCACCCTAGTAAAAGTATGAATGCATGATAGAAGACATTCATTGATTAGGGTTATGACACTTATGATTGTATTATGATTGTAGTAATGCACTGTGGTGTTGTATGAGGAGAATGTTATCTGCTAACATGAAGGTACAAATCAAGTTCTAGATCAAGACCATGGTGACATGAAGACAGAGACTCATCCATAGTCATGGATCACATAGAGGTATGTATAATTTGGTTCTACAATGGTTAAATTATGATTTATGCAGGTCATTGAAGAGAACAAGAAAACATTGCTAGACATAACCAACAAATATGATGACCAGGTATGTTTTTCCTATATCAAGTTAAAATCCTACCCTATGTAAGTATCTTATACTTTTGTATGATTGATAATAATTACTCATGAAGTTACAAGTTTGAGTAATCTAGGGTTTATGCATATTATGTTCCTTACTTTGATTAATGATATGACTAACCAGAAAAGTCCTATATAGACCTTGAATACTAATGCTTATTATCTGTATTTGAAATGATCATGACTATACATGCTTAAGATTATTGTGTTTTGATAGTATTGAGATTATACTAAAAAATGTATGATTATGTATGAGATCTCGAGGATAACACAATGATGATACTAGTAAGCATGCACAGTGATCGAGAATGGATATAAGTTCAAGGACAGGTAATCAAGGAAGCAAAGATCAAGAGGGAGCACAATCCACTAGTTCCTGCAAGGAAAAAAAGATTGAGAGGGAGTCCACCCAACAAACAAACAAAGATAAGTATTTGAATTATCATTTCTTATTCTTTAAATAATATTGTTCAATGATGTATATGCTTATTTTCCTAGACTTAGGTTGTGTATTATGCATATTAGAAATAATTGCATTAATGAACAGTATACTACTAATATGCATGTAATGGGTAAGTGGCCTATGGAATTGTACAACATTCCATTGCTACTTATCTAGAATGAAACCTCTTTGCTGACATGTTGGGAGTTGTGCACACTCTTAACAATGTTCTGCTAGAGATTGGAAGGCATCTAGAAAGTTACGGGATATGGATAAATGTTGTATTGAAGCATTGGCTAAAATAATTGCATGATTGTATGACATATTTCTTTATGTGTAAGAATTTGTTCTGAAAAACTACGAGATGTTTCTAATCATGCAATTTAACTTATTTTTGTAGGAAAGATCGTATACGAGTACCTACAAAAGAAGGACTACAACATTTGTTCAGCAACAAAGCTATCTATTGAAGAATCTGAAGTTCCCAGGATCCAGGATAAATTAATGATCGAAGAGTACCAGTCGATCATGAAGAATGATGTTTGGGATGTGGTCCCAAGACCTGAAGGGAAGTCTGTTGTGACTTCCAAGTGGATCTATAAGATCAAGCACGCTACAATTGGTAGCATAGATAAATACAAAGCGAGATTTGTAGCTCGTGGCTTCTCCCAAAAAGAGAGAATAGACTATGAAAAGACTTTTGCTCCTATAGCTAGGTACACTTCCATCAGATTAATACTTGCCCTGGCTATAGTGATGAAATGGAAGATACACCAGATGGATGTCAAGACAGCTTTCTTGAATGGTGTAAGTGTATGTGGAGCAGCCACTTGGTTTTGAGACACATGACAGAGGGTCATATGTGTGTAGGTTGAAGAAAGCCTTGTATGGCTTGAAGCAAGCTCCTAGGACTTGGTATGGTAGGATAGACATCTTTCTATCTAGTTTGGGATTTACTAAGAGTAAAGTGGATTCCAACCTTTACTACAAGGTTGTGGAAGGCAATCTAGTGATACTACTATTGTATGTGGATGACCTGTTTGTTACAGGTGAGGATAGATTGATTGCTGACACGAAGAGGAAGCTTGCTACTGAGTTCGAGATGAAGGACTTAGGGATGATGCACTACTTTCTAGGCATGGAGGTGTGGCAGAGTACAGATGGAATCTTCCTTAGACAAGGGAAGTATGCAGTAGAGATCCTGAAGAGGTTCGAGATGATGGACTACAAGGCCATGGCCACACCTATGGCATCGAACCTGAAGCTTCTGTGTGATGCTTCATCTAATCCGGTTGATGTCACTGTCTATCGTCAAATGATTGGGTCATTGATGTACCTGATCAAAATGAGATGAGATATTTGCTTTGCGATGAACACATTAGGCCAATTCCTAACATATCTGAGAAATGTTCACCTGGTTGTTGTAAAGAATATTCTAAGGTACCTGAAGGGTACAATTGATTATGGGTTCAAGTATGATGCGAATCAGAAGTCTAACCTGCAGGGTTATGTTGATTCAGATTGGGCAGGCAATGCTGCAGATAGGAAGAGCACATCTGGGTGCTGCTTCAGTATGGGATCGGGTGTGATATTGTGGTTTAGCAGGAAGCAGTCCTGCGTAGCACTGAGTATAGCCGAGGCAGAGTATGTTGTAGCTTGTTTGGCTAGTTGTGAGGTAGTATGGCTCTGGAAGCTACTGTCTGAGTTATTTGATCTCCCATTGGATGCTACTGGTATCTTTTGTGACAACCAGAGTTGTGTGAAGCTTTCTGAGAACCTGGTGTTCCACGATAGGTCGAAGCACATTGAGATAAAATATCACTATATCAGGGATATGGTGCAGAGAGGAGTAGTGAAGCTCCTGTATGTTGCGACAGATGAGCATGTTGTAGATGTGTTAACGAAACCACTAGCCAGAGTGAAGTTTGAGTACTTCAGAGAGAGGCTTGGTGTTCTTCAGATTGAAGATACTTTGAGGAAGAAGTGTTGGGACACATTTGCAGGATCCATTCCAAGCATGGTGAGAGGAGGATCCTTCCCATGGATGTGGATGTAAGCATTGTGTGATGAGCATCAGGACGATGCTCCAGTTACTGCTCAGTATGATCAGTTGGATCATGTATATGTATATGCATTGGCTAGATGCTTGGTATGATCAGTTGGATCATGTATATGTATATGCATCGGTTGGATGCTTGGTATGATCAGTTGGATCATGTATATGTATATGCATCTGTTGGATGCTTGGTATGATCAGTTGAATCATGTATATGTATATGCATCGGTTGGATGCTTGGTATGATCAATTGGATCATGCATATGTGATGAGTATCAGGATGATACTGTGGATGATATGCATCAAGATGATGCTAGGATGATGATCAGGATGATCATATGTGATGATATGTATCAGGTGGATGCATTACATAATCAGTTGGATTATGTGTGATGAGTTCCGAAGACACAGATGCACATGGGCTTTTCAGACATGGTTGTAGATGTGTTCTCCCATGGTCACGATGTAATTGCTGGGCTTTTCCGACATGGTGGTAGATGTGTTCTCCCATGGTCGTGATGTAATTGCTGGAGCCATTCTCACATGGTGGTAGATGTTTTCTCCCATGGTGCAGATGTAAGGGCTAGAGCCATTCTCACATGGTGGTAGATGTGTTCTCCCATGGTGTAGATGTAAGGGATAGGGCCATTTGAGCATGGTTGAAGTTTGTCTTCTCATGGCTACGATATAAGTGATGTGCCATTCCTAGCATGGTTGAAGTGTGTCTTCCCATGGCTATGGATATAAGTGCGATGGCATTCTCGCATGGTTGAAGTGTGTCTTCCCATGGCATAGATATAAGTGCTGAGCCTTTCACGGATGGTTGAAGTGTGCCTTCCCATGCCGGTGAAAGTAAGTGCTATGTGATGTGCTTCATGAACGATGTTATGATCGGTATGATCATGAGTATCAGGATGATACTCTATGGCTGTGGACAGGTTGTGCAGTGGCATGTAAAAGGTCCCGGGAGATCTGATAGGTTGAGCTGTGTGCTTGTAAAAGTCCTGGGATGCTCTTTCAAGGTTTTGTTGACTCATGTAATCAGTCCTAAGGATTCCACAGTATGGCCAATGATGATGAAGACTTGCAGGTGGTGGGTATACATCCAACATGAAAAAGGGCTAGCTCTGTAGAACTTCCTATGATGAGTAGATTTGAGATTGATTGAGATAGCAGCAGCAGTGACAATGACGATGATCCAGTGATGATGATCCAGAGAAGAAGACTTGTGCTAGCAGATCTGTGTCGAGAAATACCTTCCTAGTTAACAAGGAGTGTTGATTTATTTGTAACTTTGAAATGTATTTCACATATGTATATTGTATTCCTATAGAGATGTTATTATTCCTCTTTATGGAAGTGTTGTCATTTATATTGTAAGTGTCGTAACTTATACTTGATGGGTTATTAGACCACCTTGATGGGGTTGGCCCTATTAGCATTATGTTATGTGGTTAAGTTGAGGTTGACCTAGTAAAGGTTATTAGGCAAGTCAAGTCAAGTATAAATAAAGTGTGGGAGGCACTCTATTTGATCATTCACTTTCTCACTCATGCACTCATTGGAGAGTGGCGCACTTGTGGAGGAGGAGAAGCTGCTACTAGGAGACTATCTCTTATGCTTGGGTTTTGTATCATTGCTCTATCCTTCTCTGAGGAAGTTATTGGGGTTTTTCACCTTTATGGTTTTCCCCAAGGAAACTCTGTGTGTCTATTGTCTCTTGTGATTGCTTCTTGTGATTGATATGCTGTACATGTTATTCTATCAATTAAGATCCTAGATCATATTGAATCGATGCTCAAAAATTAACAATACGCAATGTAATTAAAATTATAAACAAAATTTGCAATATATATATTTAATATTTAAATTGATCCTTGATTTTCTCTATATGATGGAATGTTGGCTTTGTACAATTTTTTTGAATATTTTTTTATTATTATTGGATGCATATGCAATCTTATATTGAAAACTTTGTTGAAATACAACTTTGTTTTATGAGCTTGTTGCATTGAGAGTTGTTGGATTTGCACAATTTGTTTGATTTTTTGTTGTTGTTGTTGTTGCATTGTTGAAATATTATCAATAATTTTTTATGAAACTTTGTTGAAATAATATCAACTATGTTTACACCAACAGGTATTAGAATGACACTTATTTTTCTGATATTGGATGGATGTTCCAGATTGATGTTATGGTAGTCGTAAATAAACAATTATAAGAAAATAATATAAAAAGTAACTAGTAGTGATGCAAGGATAACTCATAATGGACCGTTAGTGGAAGACAACCCATTTCACTAAAAGAAGGTGGGTGAGAAGAAAAAGTAACATATTTGTGGCATTTAACTTGGCCTATCGGTGTTCGTTGGCCACAAGTTAAGTGGCTCTGCTAGTTGTATATAGTTTATATATTAATATATTAAATAGTTATAATATATGTTAATATAATATATAGTTATTATATTAATATACTCTTTACTAATATGTATATTTTATAATATAGTTATTATATGTTATATATTAATATTAATCAATTTAAAAAAAAATACAAATAATACAAAGAGGGAAAATAAATTTAAAAAATAGTAAAATAGGGGAAAAATAATAAAAAGAAGAAAACTAAATAAAAATAAAATAAAATAGAGGAAAAAATGAGAGAGAAAACATGTAAATTTAAATATATGGTCATCATGCTACAAACTATGGGCATTAGGAAACCTTGCATACCCACTCCAAAAACAACTATGATTGTGTGAACATACTTTTGTGGCTTCTCATGGAACATGAATTGATATGTCAACAAGTTTGATAAATCAATAAACATACTATGCCACAAATTGACTTGGCATTGTTTGAACTTCGGTCTGCACTTCATATTATATCCATCTCAGGCTATGGCTTCGTTTTCTGCGTTGGATTCTCTCTCATCATTCCCTGTCTTGATTAGTTGGTGCCTTCACAACTGTGTATTTATTGTAGGAATAATACAATTATTGGTTTGTATCTATTTGGAGAGATAAAGGGGAGGAAGGAAGGGTAATAAATAGAGGGAAGGGGAAGAGAGAGAACCTTCAGGAATATATCTACTAACTAGCCTACCTTGTCTTTTATTATCATTCCAACCTAGGTTCTAATTGTTATGAGGGATTGTAATTCGATATTGAAAGAGGGATGAAGGATCACGTGCCCTTCCTTCCTTCCAAATTTTGTTTGAAGTTGGATAGGGGGAGGATGGAGAGTGTTTCATTATCTATTCAGTTTGATCGAGCATTCATTCAGATAAAAAGCAACCTCCTTCCAAGTATTTTTCAATATTATTCATATTTATGCGCTTGGGGATAGACGCCTTCAACATATCGGGCAGACTGACCAAGCTTATTCGTCCAGCAGGCCCTTACTTAACAGAGTGACCCCGATGGCATATGTCCATGAAATGGATCTATTAGCTTCTCCATTCTTAAATCAGGATCTAGAAAAAACTGAGTTCTGCAATCCATTTGAGTTGGGCGTAGGAAGGAGCCAACCATCTTGTCCTTCTTCCCTCATGTGATATACTTCCGGCCAGGGGATCGAGGATTTCCAATTAATATTTGGAAAATTTTGATTTCTCAAGTTGGGTTATTCATTGCAAAAAAAAACATAAAAGATAACCTAAGGCATCCAACATTCATTCATTCCTCCTGTCAAAAACAGGATCAGGTGCTCAACCGACTCCCTTAGATCGAGGAACAAATTTTAATTCTAGTACATAAACCTTAAAGATCGTTCAATATCAAGTAAGGAGATTCCCCTTGCATTATTTGGATGAGCGTGTTAATGAGAACTGGGAAGTTGCAGTTGGAAATAGGGCAATATGATGATAACAATGATGGCACAAATTCACATTTATGAGACGAAGTAATCAGTGCGCACGCAAGAGAGAGAGAGACACGGGTAACTTGATAAACCTTTGTGTGAAGAACCTGCAATAATTAATTAATGCAAATACATGAGATATCAGAAATAATAGAACTCATAATCACTTTTATATTGATCACAGGCCACTTCGAGGGGGCAACCTCCTTTGAGCAAGCTCAATACAATTAACTTCACGGTGCCTTCATAGGCCTCAACACACACTTATATACTAAGTCTAGGTGCCAATACCATGGGTCAATACTATGTGTCAATACAAACCATGGCTAAGTCTAGGTGCCAATACTATGAGTCAAAACCATGGGACATATAATACTATGGGACGACTTACAAAGCATATGCGTCTAATACTATGGGTCAATACTATGGGCTAATATAAACTATGGATCAACAAATACTACAGGACGACTTACAAAGCATATGTGTCCAACAACAATATACTAACAAAGTAAAGACATGGGTTCCTAACATCCCCTCTCCCTTAGAAAAAGCTTTGTCCTCAAAGCTTTAGATGTGGAAATTGATGTAGAATCTAAAGGAGTGGGTCCCCTGTAGCATCCTCAGGTTGCATTTCGAGCCACTGGCGCCTTTTGAGTTTCAGGAAGGATTGCATGGAAGGCTGTAGACGAAGAAGAACCATATCAACGATGTGAAAAGTGTGCTCAGAACGGTGCTGATCGGCCTTTTGTTTGAGTCGAATTCTTGCCATGTGAAAATTGTCCTGCAGAATGAGAAGAAGCTGATCACGGTTTCGAAGAATTGAGTCAATTGCCTAAACTGGGGAGCTGCTGAAGGTGTATGGAAGAAGAACTGGTGGTGCCTGTCCAGAGACTGCTTCATATGGTGTCCTTTGATATGTGGTACTATACCACTGGAGCACGTCTAGGAAATCCATAGAAATAGTTGTCCAAATCTGTGGAGGGATGGGCAAGGGTTCGAGCAGTCCTGAAAGGAGGGTTGTTTCACCCTTGTTGACCTGGAAAGTATCACAGTCAACCACCATCCGTTGAATTGTCCTTTTGAGTCCCTGCCAAAAGAAGTTACATTGTTCTTGGTCATACGTTTTGAGGAACCCAGAGTGCCCTACTGATGAAGAAGCAAGGAGTTCATAGAAGAGATAGTCCCATTGAACAGATTGCAACCAATTTAGAACAAGCAGAGAAATAGCTGTAAGAGAAACTGGGTCATCAAATGTGCGAGGAGGATCATCTTCCACCATATTGTCCTTACCCTTCTGGTAAGTGGTCGCATATTCATAACCCATGAGTTGGATAACCCATTTCAGGTGTGTTGGGGAGGAGACCTGTTGTTCCAGGAAAGTTTCCAGACTCTGGAGATCAATATTGATGCAAAAATAATTCCCCAATAGGGATGGATGCCAGTTCTGTACTGTATGCAAAATAGTCATCATTTCCTACTGAGAGGTAGATGCGGCTAAATTCTTACCAGAACGGTCTCTTGAAGGAAACAAGCTCATTGGTTTAGCAAAGACACCTGCATATTATCTATCCAAGGAAGTAGTGGAGACTGTTGATGGGTGCATTTGAATGGAATGGAGCTAAGTGATGACACCATGTGAATTCTTCTTAAGTATTTTTTCTAGGCGATTTGAACTGATGATGTAAAGAGACCCTAGTTGTAAGCCCATAAATTTGTGTTGTGCCCCATTGACTGAAAACTGCATCCAAAGTTCATCAAAATCCCATAAGATGGGGCCAAGTGTGCATAACCATTGAACGCCCAAAACCACATCACATCTGCCTAAAGACAAGGAAAACATGTGAGAGTGCAAGTTATAATCTTCCATAGAGATACGCACATTGTGACACTTCCCCTTGCAAGGTAAGGTTCCCCCATTGGCAACCATGACTTCAAAGTTTGAGCAAGGATGGACAAAACAATCAGCCTGTTTGGAAATCCGAGGATCAATGAAGTTATGAGTGCTACCAGAATCAATGGGTATGGTAAGAGCGAGCTTCTTGAAGTATCCCCTAACTCGCATTGTTTGTGGGGTGGTGACGCCGATTACAGCATGGAGAGAGATCTCGGGTGGGTCATCCTGAGATGGGGTGTCAACATGCAGGTGTTGAATGTTGACCTGATCATCTACTGTATCTGGAGCTTCTTCATCAAGTTCTGAGGCAGGCAGAGAATCTACATCCAAGAGATAGAGCTTTTGTTGAACACATCTATGTCCCCGAGTGAATTTATCATCACAATTATAACAAAGCCCTTTTTCTCGGTGTGCCTGCATCTCTGTTTCAGACAATTGCTTGATAGGAGTTGTTTGAGGAGCAGGTGTGATGGGAGGTCATTGGGAACCCATATTTCTGAAGGGAACAAAGGTGGGTTTGGAGCGTTGTTGAGCTGCGATCTTGTCCTCGGCCAACTTAGCCAACCCTAGGACTTCCATCATTGTGTTGGAACAAAACATTTTGACCTTTGAGTGGATTTCATCGTTGAGACCACTGATAAAACAACTCTTGTAGAATTCATCAGATAATCCTTCTGTGTGATTGACTAGTTTCTCAAATTCCGTATGATACCCTCTCACTGTGCCAGTTTGGTGAAGTTTAGTGAGTGCTCCTGTGAAGTCATCAAAAGCACTAGGACCAAATCGTGGCAAAAGGAGTTGGCAAAAATATGTCCAGTTTGGCTCGGGATGAGCTTTTATGTACCAACAGTACCATTGAAGGGCTTCCTATTCCAAATGAAAGGATGCAAGTGGAACTTTCTGGACATCAAAAGTATTATGCAAACTGAAATATTGTTCTTCTTGGTATATCCATCCAGTCGGATCAGTACCATTGAAGCGAGGGAAATCAAGCTTCGACCCACAGAAATTGTTGGAAGAAGAGAACTTGGTGGCTACAAAAGATTCTAGCTGTTGGTTATTATTCATGGCTGAATGCTAAAGATGGAGGCTAAGAAATTTTTCATACAGATCTTGGAGTTTGGTTTGGATGGCTGCAAGTGCTTCCTCCATGGTGTTTGCTCCTATGTGAGTGACAACCATAACCAGTAATTTTTTTTTTTGGGGGGGGGGGGTGGGGGGGGAATGGATAGAAAAACACAAACACAAGCTTATTTAGTAAGGGGAAATTTGGATTTGGGAAAAAATCGGAGGGGTAATTGGGGTTTGACTAGGTTTTCGACACTTTTTGAGGGAAAGGGAATTAAAAAATGGGAATTTCAGAAGCAGGAATTCTATGGTAAAATTTGAAGGCAATTGGGTGAAAATTGAAGAAGTTATGGCAAACCCTAAAAATATACAAATGTGGGATTTCTGGTCTTGGGAAATGGAATTTGGGATAGGGTCTTCAGGAATGAAATATGCAGAATGGGATTGCAAGGATGTGAGTGAAGCTTCAGGGAAAACAGAGTTGAAACAAGGGAGCTTTTTTTTTTTTTCTTCTATGGATCGGCAACAGCAGCGCGGAAGGGATCCACAACAGATGGATCTGCAACAGCACGGAAGGGACCGAAAACGGTGGGATCTGAAATGGTGACTGGATCTGGAACGACTTTCAGAATAGATTTGAAATGGCTGGATCTGAAGCAGAAGTGATCAGAAACAGTTCAACTGAAAATAGATATGGACCCCAGGTATGTATGGATTCCTAACAGTTCAGGTGTTTCACTTGGCCACCAATGCTGTCTGACGGCTTGCGTATTGGGGCAGTACCCCTCACTCCACAGCTCAGGTAAAACTCATAACCTCTTTGCCACAAACGACAGCTCTTGGTTTACCTCACAGGTGGGAACTAGTCAATCAGGTAGGGGTCGTTGCCCTTTTCACTGGCAGGTCCTCTCAATGGGCCAGCTACTTTGGGGCTCCCATGGTACTCCTCACAATGAGTTTTAGGGCTTATGCCCAAGTACTTCCCATAGTTAAGAGGATAGGGATTATTCCCAAATCCGAAGCTGCAACAAATGTGAAAAAAAATTTGGCAGAAATTCCACCCAACGAGCCCAAGAAAGTGCTCTGATACCAGATGTGAAGAACCTGCAATAATTAATTAATGCAAATACATGAGATATCAGAAATAATATAACTCATAATCACTTTTATATTGATCACGGGCCACTTCGAGGGGGCAACCTCCTTTGAGCAAGCTCAATACAATTAACTTCACGGTGCCTTCATAGGCCTCAACACACACTTATATACTAAGTCTAGGTGCCAATACCATGGGTCAATACTATGTGTCAATACAAACCATGGGATAATTCTAGGCACAAATACTATAAGTCAAAACCATGGGACATATAATACTATGGGACGACTTACAAAGCATATGCGTCCAATACTATGGGCTAATATAAACTATGGATCAACAAATACTACAGGACGACTTACAAAGCATATGCGTCCAACAACAATATACTAACAAAGTAAAGACATGGGTTCCTAACACTTTGTCGATTGAGTATTAATGAGATATGGTGGACATATAACATATTGTCCATGAGGTTACCACTTGACATCTGATTGTTGCTCCAAGCCCTTTTTGCAGTCACTATGTCACCTTCCATTAATTGTTCATGTTTGAAATTTGTTAGGGTTTCTCAAGCATGGTTATCATGGCCACCAAATTTGTTGGTGGGGGGGATTCCACACCTATCATCACCATGATATTGTTAATGATCATGGTTAACCACTAGATATTGTATATTTATGATGGTTGCGAGAGTTTTTCCATACCCAGATCGGTTCTAGATGAGCGCCTCCCTCCATCTACCTTGATACTTTCATTTTTCTGTTTTAAATTTGTGGATAGAATTTGGGAATAGGGAAGGCAATTTTCCACGATACTTCCAAAAAGGTACATCTCATTCTGTAATTTTTTTTGTTTTATGCATAGTAATCTTTCTGGGTCATGTAACTAATTACTCAATTATAAGGTTTAACTTGTCAATTTCCTGCTTTTGTTTTCTGTCCAGGGGTTCACTTGGAGATTCATCTTGAATTCACTCCTAGGGTTTCCATAATGAATAATTAGTGTTAAGGAATCATTTTCCTAGTAAGATATCTATACTCATTTCCAAACTATATTTCTTGCTTCATTTAAACTTTGACAACACTATTATTATGGTTTCCTTAGAGATTGATTTGGGTTACTAGTTCTTCAAATAAACTCATGAAAAATGGCGCATCGCCTCTCCAACCCTTTTGGATCCACCCTCATATATGCATCCTTATTTATAGATCACCTTCGTCACTGTGTCACAAATAAGAGAATAGGTTTCCTTTAAAAAATGGGGGGTTTGGATCAAGATCTATATCCCTTCTTATGTGAACTATAACACTATAACTCTATAATTGCACATTATACACACACACACACACACACACACACACACACAGAAGTATCTTTGGTGTTACTTGCATTCGGTGCATTCTCCAGATTACTTAGATTTAGTGTTACAGGATTTGACCCTCTATTGCGATGGTTGTAAAGGATTCATGTATATATTTTCTTATACAAGTTTCTAAGTTGGCTTGACATGGTTTCGAACCCTATCTATAAGATGTTATCATGTCTTTTATTTTGTTTCCTTTTTTTTGGTTACCCTTAGGCTTTCGATTATAACTGCTCCAAAGTAGTATGTAACCTTTGAACTGGTTTATTCATTTGGATTTCTTGTAATGATAATAAGATTCATTTTCAATAATATCTTGATATTTATGTATAGGTTTTCGATTATAACACTTCTAAAGTAGTATGTTACCTTCGAACTGGTTTATTCATTTGGCTTGCTTGTAACCATAATAAGGATTTTTGTCAATAATACATTGATATTTATGTATATATATATACATGCAATAAAAATCTCAAAATATCTCATAGTTCCATCCATTTAATAGATAATGAAATTCACAAGTCTTCTGGAGATGTCAATGCTTAAGCTTACTATGTTTACTAGTACATTTACATGAAATTTTTTATCAAACTTGCGTAGTCTATTTGAAGGACAACAAATGTTTGTGATGGTTTGGAATCCTTTCTATTTTGATTAGAATTAATTTCCAAAATTATAGCAGGATATAATGCTCATATAATTCAATGTTTGTTTGTCTATTTCATGTATTAAAATAAATATTCCTACATAAATTGAAAATACTAATGTAAACATAGATGCAGATCACAATTGTATACCCATTTATCTCAGTTGCATTGTAAATAAATTTAGGTACAAGCTTTATGCACTGTAATCATAAATACATTTAACGTCTCTATTTTTTACTATCTACTTTAACTGTAGCAATGCATGCTCAGATTATTCATTCAAGTATTCTTAGCATATAAATAGACTAATTAACTTTGATCATGTAACAATCTATGTGAACATAGAATGATTTCAATTTCTATAATTTAATAAATAAAACAATACTACAAGGGACATATGGGATAGTTAACACATCTGTACAAATTATGGGAAAAACAAACTAGATTTAGCTTCTCCTCCCAACCGTAGGAATATACATCAAAGTCACATGTCTAAATCCACCCCCAAGGATGATTGTTGCACCATATTAGTGAATACATAACCAAAATTCTTTTGTCTTCACGCAATACTTGATTAAGAATCCCGTAACAGCTCAAACAATTTACTTACAAAAAATTGAGAATATTATTTCCACAACATTACCAATGCTGCAATAATCCTCAGTGCACTGAACAACCTCATATTCCCCCTTGTGCTTATTTATCAAATTTTTTCTAGGTCTTTATTACCACTAACCCATAATGTACTATTACCAAATTTTCCAAATCATGTCCCTTGCATGCATTTGGGTTTTTTCTTCCAAATCCGCCACTTGGTATTTCCATGCTATCAGTTGTCATTCCCCCCCTATGGAGAAGTGATCACTCATTCCATAGGTGGATCCAATTTTTTTCCTCCATATTATTTATTACTAACTAAATAAATTAGTTTTTTCAATTCGACCTCACTTGGTCAACAATAAAGAGTCAAAGGACATTTAAAAATTATTTAACATTTCTTAATAAACAAATAAATCAAATAGTTTTTTTTTTTCAACGAAAAAAAAAATTCCTTGCTATTCATTAAGTTGAATCAAAGAAACTTACATTAATACCTCTCCCAAGGATATAGACTTTGTATACAAAATATATAGTCTTTTATAATATATCTAATAACACTTGCCTCTATTCAATTATAAACCACTTATACCATTGCTACTGATTACAACAAAAATAACACTAATACAGAGTATTTCTAGACCATATGACCTCCAAAACTTGTGCTTCTTTTTTTCAAAAAGGATAAAATTGACTCGCCAAAATGAATAAAGTATAACATAAAACATATCCCCCGGTTGATGATCAATAAATGGAGTAACCTGTAGTATACCTTCTGCCATCAGGAGTCCCTTTTTGGACAATATATCAGCTCTATGATTAAAAGAACGGGAGATATGCTGAATGGAGTAGTCATGAAATTGTTCCAATAAGAAAGTTATACGTCGTTTCCAATGATGAAGAGAAATCACATTCAAGAGACTCTTACCCAGTACCCATCCAATAATTGCTGTGGAGTCACCAAGAATCTAAAGAGTTGTTAAATCCTTAGACCTGGAAAAGGATATAAGAGACCACAAAGCCAAGAGTTTTGCTCTAGCATTACTACCCAATCCTCCACCAAGAGAAAGTTCAAAATAACATTTATCATAAATAATCAATAATCCGCCAATGCCACATTTTCCTTCCTATGCAGCCCCATTGAAGTATCCATAAGGATGCGAGCTTCCATTTTTGGAATTCTCATAACAATATTTTTTAGACCAATCTTGTTTGGGGTAGCTTCTGATATAACCTGCAAAATATAGGATAATACCCTAGCAAATTGATGTTCAATGCCCTCAAACAAGATGTGATTCTGCCACTTCCAGATACCCCAAATGAAGAATAACAGGACAGAGATGTGTGTCCTGTTCCTTTGATACCATAATAGAAAAATGTCTTCAATTGATTCCCGATTCCAACAAAAATCCATCCTCCTTTGTTGAGAAATAACATACCATAGTTGCAAAGTAATTGGACATTTGACAAATAGACGTTCTACCCTTTCTTCATTCTGTAGACAAAGAGAGGACACATTCGGACCCATACCTCCCCTACGCATGAAATTGTCCATGGTTAAAACCTTATTTTTAAGAATAATCCAAGTGAAGCACGGGATTTTTAATGGAGCATTTTATTTCCAGATACAACTAGACCACCAAGAAATTGGGTCCACAATTTGAGTATATGCAATAGAAATATATGCCCAATTTGTTTCCAACTCACTGCTGTTATCCCACCATGACCATTGAAGCCTATCCATCTCTAAAGAAAGGATAATACCGACACTTGTGATTTTAGCCACTTAATTATCCCACTCATGTTTGCTCTGTCCAGAAAGTCCAATAGAATCCGCCGACATCCAATATCATCCAACAGGTAGAGGATTCCTTGCTTGATTAAGGAAATGAAGTTTCTATAAATGTATTGCTTGGAAAATATCCGAACTAAGAAATGTATTACATCTATTAATAGGATCAACCCCCAATTTGATTTGAAAACCGTCGCCCACTTGCCATCCTATGAATGAATAGAGTAAAGAAAAAGTATCGATGAGACCATTCCAGATGTTGGAGGCTCTCACGATATTCTTAATATGCTTCTTGAACCATTCCATTATCGACAATCCACACAGATATTTATCCCTCATAACATTAACCCATAGTCCACCACTGTTGAGAGCGCACCATAGGATTTTTAAATGTAGAGCATGATAAACCCAAAAGATGTTTTGAATTCCCCAACCGCTAGCAGCCTTTGGTAATGCAATGTTTTTCCAGGAAGTCAGATGAAACCCCTGATGGTCTTGTCTAGCATTCCACAAGAAATTAAAAGAGATCCTATGGATTTGATGCAAGATAGAAGTAGGAAACTTGGCAAGAGTAATCCAATATATAGGAAGATTGGCCAAAATAGAGTTTATTAAGATCAAACGACCTCCCAATGAAAAGCACCGAGAATACTAAATTTGAATCTTTTTTTCAAACTTTCCAATAATCCACTGGCACTCCATACTTTTATAGGCATTAGGCTTAAGGTAATATCCCAAATATTTAAAACCCTCCTCCAATGCCTTAAACTCATAGGGAAATAATACCCCGATAAATTCGGGAGTCATAGCATCCAATTGATAATAAAAGAGACAAGATTTAGGGATACTAATGATCATACCTGTTGCTGTACAAAAGAGATCGAGAATAGTCTTATAGTGTATCCATTCATCAAACTTCCCTACTCCAAAAATCAATACAACTTCCACAAAGAGTAAATGTGTGATGTAATGATTCCTCAAAGTTTTAATACTAGTGATCAATCCCATTACCTTGGCCTTATACAAAAGTCTACTCAAGCCCTCAATCACTAGAAGAAAAATTAAAGGCGATAAAGGGAAACCCTGCCGAAGACCACGAGCCCCTTTGAAGAAGGAAGTTGGATGCCCATTGACCAGGACTGCATAATTAATAGAAGTAATACAACCAAGAATCCAGTTAGTAATCACTAGATTTATCCCAGCATTTAATAATAGAAGTCTAATAAATGACCAATCCACTAGGTCATACGCTTTAACAAGATCAAGTTTAAAAACCAAGGATGGGCCCAAGATGGTTTTCGCTGAGTGTATCATTTCCTGAGCAGTACTTATTGCATCAAATATCAGATGATGTTTCAGAAAACCAAACTGCTCAGAAGATATGCCTCTAGAAAGGCCATTCCGGATATGATCTACTATCACCTTAAAAAATAATCTTGTACAAGAGATTACATAATGAAATCAAACGATAATCCTGGAAGGAAGTAGGGTCCGAAATCTTAGGGATCAAAGAAATATAGGTTGAGTTCAAACCACCACTAACCCTACCAGAAGATCTTGATTGCTCAATCAATCTGACAAATTCATTCCCCAATAAATAAATAAAATGAATATAAAACTCCACGGTCCATCCGTCGGCAGGCTGTGGGCTTTTGTCCTTGGCCAGCTTTTTGAGAATATCAACAAATAAATCAAATAGATTGCAAGGGAGGGTTATTACATGCACAGATAATTTTAAGAACCCATACTTATTTAAAACTGTATAAACCTTGGCGAATCTTACCAATTCTTAAAATGTCAACTATACAATATTTGGCGATATTTTTCTAAAATTATTTCAATTTCTAAGGATTTTATATAGTTTATATAATAATTTGTCGAGTTTTAGAGTGAAAAATGTTTACCCCATCAAAATGGGGCGAAATGGGGCTTCAAAAAATGCAAATCGACGAATCTTTTTTTGGAAAAAAACATGGAAAAATAGCCCATGGTCTAAATTTCACCCCTAAAATTATCCTTGATTACGAGTTCGATCTTATGTTTGATTGTATTTGTGTATCCTTTTTTTCTATTTTTCAATATTGCATCTTGTGTTGGTTGTATTTCAAACATCTTGTGCAGCGTGAGAGTGTTTAATGTAGGGGTGCCAATTGAATTGAAAATCGAATGGTGATGATATCAAAAATTCAAAGTTTGTTTAAGAAGGGAGTGGATTCCTTGAATTTAGTAGTTAGTTTTGATGTCAATAAATGGAATTAGCTTCCAAATAGAGATTCAAATCATTATGTTTATAGGAGGCTATTCTATCTCTCGTGGCTTGTTTTCTGTAGAAAAAAGTTAGATAATAAGGATAGATGAAATATTTTCCATCCTGTTGGAGGAGCCTAAGTTGATCGACCGACTAGGTCCTTCATTCGACCACTTCGTAGAATAGGTCGAACCGTTGTGTCGGTCACTACATGTCGATTCGGTTAGTGAACTGACAGGTCGTTATGTAATTGTCTGTAAACCATATATATACGAGGGAGAGTTGGATACAAAGGGGAACAAAGGCATTGTAACACATCTCTGTACTTGTTCTAAGTAATAGAAATACTTGTTTGCTCTACCCCCATTACTTATTTTTGTTCTATCTATATAATTACTTATTTTATACCATGTATCGCTGGTAACTTTGAAATCCACTTAACTACAACATTGGTTCTGTTGCGAGTGATGCATGCATAGGACGATAATGAACATGATTAAATGATATCAGAACACGAGATAAATGAATGGTGGGAGATAAATATAGCAAATTATCTGCAAAATTATGCCAGAAGAAACAAGTTGACTATCATTCAAGCAAGAAAGAATTTCTTTTCTAAAACACAAGAAAAGTTCATTGAGTTTGCGTCCTTCGCATTGAAGAAGCTCCTAGATGAAAATACCAGTAGATGAATAATATCGACAACTGCTCGACAAATTAACCAGTGTAGGTCGTACAAATATGTCTAAGTTCTGTGAAATAATTGCCAAAGAGTTTTGTGAAGAGTGTGCAATTGAGGAACAAGTATCATTCGATAACATAAGGGAAAAAATTCTATAATGACATCACCAATAAATTCCTTTGTTCGTTACCAATTCTTCTGTTTAAATTCTTGATCGACAAGGGAGAAACGCATATCGTCGAACCTCGACCATTATTGTCACCACCACTCTAAAACACGGACTGGGAAGAAAAGCAAAGAAAGTGGGAAAAATTCATGAAAGAGCGAGAGTGGGAATATTTCCTCAGCAAATGAATTGCTACATCACCCAAGTTCTCTAAACAGATTTGTCCCATCAATGGGGGGGAAGCCGACTATGGTCTGATGGAATAGATGAATAACGGTCAATAGAAGAAAACACAATATGGCCAGCAGTGAAAAATCTAAAAAATTTGACAAAGATAGATCAGTGATCCACAAAAGCACTCAGGATATACAGAAGATCGAACTAGAAAAGAGGAGGAAGAGACGCGAGGAGTTAAGGGAGCAAGCTAGTGCGCTCTAGAAAAAATGAAGGTCAGGTATAGTGACTGATGCAAAAGGAAATCTTCTAGAGTCGAGTCGAGCTCGACAAACTGAGGGCGTTGATGAATACCTCTCACCAATGGATTAATATATATGGATGTAGCATGGTATACCCGATGTTATAACTTCACATTCCCCATTACATCTAACTGAGAGTTCCCAAGTACAAGAAATTGATGAAAAATATCTAGGAATTCACATTGGCCAATATGGCATTTGGAGTCGATGGAACAATGAAGGTAATGAGGTTGATATATTATTGATCCATCGACCACAAGAAGGGAATTGGGTCACTTTTCAACCCAATTTTTCCAATCAAAATTTTCATCTACTCTATTCATATCGTGAGAAAGCATCCCCCCATCCACTTCCATCATTAAGTGATTCGTCAAGTAAATAAGGAACTCCAAAAAGAAATACAAGCTAGATAGAACATAACTTTACCTAGGTATCGACAGAAGTTGTATAATAAATTCAGCAACCAACAACCAACGGAGAAACAACCGAATCAAGCGATATTGTTGTCAGAAGCGAAGAACGTGCAGTAACTCCTACACAACAAAATATAGTACCTGTCAAAATCAACTGCAAGAACATTTCTATCGTTGGAAGTGATCCACCATCACCACCAATTAACTTGGAAGTTGAAATTTCAGCAAATATGGAACACACCACGACACACCTTCCTTTCTATGAAGGTGACGCAGATCCAAGAAGACACTGGTTTGTTTGTGAGTCAATATGGGAAGCCAATGCCATTGTCAACGAAGATTGACAAATGGCACAATTTGTTGGATATCTCTGGAAAAGAGATCTCGCATGGTACATCACTTATAAACAAAAAACACCTACTACGGCAAAGGCTCAGATAAAGCAACACTTTCTATATTTCTTCAAGACTCCAGATGCAAAATTTCTAGTTGCTAAGAAATTGAAAACTACATCTCAAAAGCAAATAGAGACTGTCAGGGACTATGACAAAAGATTTAAAGACTTGATGAGCCAGATTGAGTACGATATTGAAGAACCTCTGTTGATCCAATGGTTCGTGGTTGGATACTACAGAAGATTAGAATGCACATCCATTTACATGAATTCAATACATATGAAGATACACTGACAAAATCATTACAAATAGAAATGGATGATGACTATCCTATAGTCCTTGTCGACCGAAGAATGGAAGAGAAACTATATAATATGCAAAAACATATTCATGAAATCAGTCTGCAAGGAGCCGATTTATGGTGTACAAAATGTTCCATTGTAAGCCATACGAAATATTATTGTCGACTAGATGACCTCCGACAGGATGTCCATTTCATACAAACAAAATGTTTCTACGACATCTACCAAGAACATGACACACATTCAACAAAAGATTGTCCCTACAACTTGAAGAATGACCAAGCTTGCTGGTGCGCCATATGTGACATAATAACTCATTCCATGATAGAATGTAGCTTAAATTTAAAGAATAAACATAATTATCACGCAGTTTACCAGACCAATGCTGTCGACCAAATAAATGAAAGAAACGACGAGAACACAAGATACCAAAGAAACGTTGGCCGACGAAACGATAAATTTAATCAATAGGGAGGATTTCAATACCATGGACGAAACACTACAAATCGATACCCTCGACCACGTGACATCAACGACTATAGTGCTTTACATGCCTAAGTGAAGATCATCTTTTTGCAGACTGTCCCTTCAAGGATCATACAGATCTCAAATTCTGTACGAAGTGTGGGGTGGGTGATCGCTTCTTGGAGGATTTCCCCACCATACTTGAAAAAATTACTAATAAAAAGAATGTTAACATCTCATCTAGTGTTCCAAAGTCTGATGTTGTTAGAACTAAGAATCTTCATATTGTAACTCATCAAGGAACTAAAATTGGTGCTGATAATCTGCAAATTAGTAAAAAATAAAAGGTAAAGATGACTATCCTAATCCAATTGAGCAGAAGCACTTGCATAATAATGGAGCAAAAATATTTCAAGAATTAACATCTCAAGAAGACAATGATGAATCTCGAAAAGAAATATTAATGAACTCATCAATTCAATAACTAAATACAAAGTTGTCGCAAAGTTCATAGATCTAGTACATAACATTAAAATTAATTTTGTCGAAGAAAAACAAACTAAAAATATCTGTTGGCTAATTCAAAGAGATTAAAATGATCCAAACCCTCTTGTCGACTTAGGAATTGAAGAATACTTTGTTCGACAAGTCGTTCTCAACTTCATATCACAAGCAAATATCATGACTCGAGATACTTTGGAACAACTCGGTCTACCACAACTACACGAATCAGGCATCTATCTAAAATTAACTGACCAAGGACTAATTGAACCAATTGGGGTATGGAAAAATGTCACCACAGCCATCAAAGGTATAACAACAGGAGTCTACTTTTAAATTATCAATCCAAAGGAAGGTTCTAGTTCTTTCTCTACTCTAGTTGGATGACCATGGGGAAGAAATATGAAAGCTTCAACATCACTTGAAAAATATAAAATAAAACTTAAAGGAAATGGGAAGAAAGTGATTGTTCCCATTCACCAATCACAAGGACAACCTTGGATAGAGCCTATCGATGACGATGCCGACATTCAACATTTATACCAAGTAACGAATAATGAAGACTATACTGAACCTAACGCATAAGGATAGATCCACCTAGGGAACCCTGCATCAGTAGGATATAACTCAGATGCTGAACCATACAACTAGAAAATGGAGAATTATGAATTACAAGCGTGAGAATGTTGGACGATTGAAGTTATCCCAAGAAGAAAACTCAACATTTTTTTCTGTCTCCATCATTTTGAATATCTTCAAAAGAAAAATCAGAGAGTATCCAACACTTGTGCTTGTGAGAAACGATTTGTCAGGTGTTTCACCACTGAGCTACAAAGAATGAAAATCACCCTCATTCCATGTCGAGAAAGTATCAAAGTCTATAGGAAACAAGGTCGACTTCAGAGTTTCATTGAAACGTTCACAAGTCAAGCTACAAGATGGTGGGATACACAAAGAAAGAGAAGAGAAAACCCTGAAAAAGCAATACACAAAGCCACACAAGTAGAAGATAATCTAAAACCAGACGAAAACACTCAAAGCATGAACCTCGACACAAAATTTATAATCAAAGTGGAACAAGTCGACAAGAAACTATCAAACAAAATGATTGACCAACCTGACATGCATCCGACGAATGCAGCACCAATGAATGGGAAAATTTAAGTCATCAAACCTGACATAAGGAACAAAAATTTTCGTATTAGGCAGACAAAGCCTCGACCAACTATCATTCAAATTTATTGCTACTATTCAATTCACAATTAATACAACCATCTACTACACACTCACCTTTGCCACACAATTTTGCTATAAATACTAAACTAGAAGACACTTGGATGTTATTATGCCAAGAACTCAAGAAAGAGAGCACTGATACTCCCAAAAGCACGAAATTGACCGTCGAACCAGAAAAACCTACAAATAAAATGGCTCCTAAGAAATCTCAAGCAACCACAAAATACGCAGCTTCAAAAGTTAGACAACTGGAAGAAGCAGATACATCATTGAAAGTCTGACTCTAGAATGTTCGCAATGTAAAAATTGTGGAACAACAATGGAAGAGAATCTGGAATGAAATTTTGGAATGGGGAAAGGATTCGGATGGTCGATGGCAAGAGGAAGCCCAAAAAATCCGAACAAGCACCATATTGAACTATATCCACGCACCCTTGGTTGATAGCTTTGCAATACTCAAGGAGGTAATAGTGTAGTTCATTGTGAGCAGATACCACAATGGAAATTATACTTCGACAAACTAGTTGAGATCAATGGTGAACCGATCCATCAGATCATCAGAATGTCAAATAAAGGGGATATAGTACCTATTCAACCAAACCCTGCTTTGATTAAAGATTTTACAGGTACCCCCACAAGAAAAAACTCCAGAGGGTTAGTTGTCAACCAAATCATATATGACACACACAAAATAGTGGCGAGAATCACGTCAGCCACATTAACAAGTATTGGATAAGGATCCGACCTCAAAATCGACATGCTTGAAGCCGTGTAGAATCTGGAAACAATATCAAAAGTCTACAGATGGGATGATTACTTGGTGGAAATTGTTCGACATATCTTCCATAAATGCCAAGAGGAGGCATCCAACATCCTATATCCCTCACTAATCATTTGAATCTCCATGGCTCACCTTCGAAAAATAGGCGACAAAGAGTTCATTGCATCCAAAGGACCACTAATGTGGAACTTCCATTCATTCTCACAAGGCAGATTTTGACTCGATGCGATGACAACCAAAATTTGGCTTGCAAAATGATTCCAGGCATTAAAAGTACAAACAATTAGATGGAGAGTCCCACAAAATGTTCATCGAATTCTTCCTCTGACTGCACACATCCATCTAGCACTTGACCACACGTCGGTATGGTATCTAAAGGGAGTAGCCGAAGCAATAGAAGAGATCGAATTTTATCCTACGGTCGAGAGAATATTTGAAGAAATACATTGACAGTCCAACACTGCCATTAATATACCACCACAAGCAAAATTGGTCAACCAACCAATAGTCAAACCTTTGACAGATGATGAGAAAGAAGAAGACTATGAAGCCCGACTCCACCTTAACATATTTACAATGAAGCCTGAGCATATTGTCGACATCAATTCTCTAGGGATTGCGATGAATCCTCGTCGAGAGCCAGTGAATACATACGACTAGTTGGATGATAGTACTCATTTGGATACTCCACTCCTGGAATATTCCCTAACAAAAGAAAACATATGTCGAGTAGCCGACAAGATATTTAGAGCATGACAGAATAGAAAGAACACAACACAGGGGAACGGGACGTGGAAGCTTATACTCTTGGAACCAACAGAAGAAGATAACGTTGAACTATTTCACTGCGCATCACAAGTATTGGAATATGCTACCAAAAACTAAATATCTGTAGCTGAGCAGCTAGGAAAATTCCTTACAAAATAAAATCAGCAACAGGCACAGGCACCTCCAAGCAAGAAAGTTAAATTCACAGACAGGCCACATGTCGACGTCACTAGCAGTCCACCACCACCTTCCCCAACTGCTATTATGGAAGAAGACAAGCCAGCTACTTCGACTGCTAGAACACCTGTGAAAATCCTCACAGCAGATCTAAGAGCTGATGTATACCTCACAAGAAAGATTAAGATTAAGCAGGAAAATAGAAGAAGAGTGGCCAATGCAGTGTAAAGGAGAAACAAAATTATGATACAGTAGAACTCGGATAGAAGCAGAATAACATCACACACTAATTCATTAATCATAGTATGAACAATAAATAATACAATGGTGGAGAGGATTCGAATGCCAAGGTGGCAATTCGAATTAGCCTGCATGGGCATGGATTATCTGCACTAGGATTCATCATCATCATCAGTGGAGTGTCAACAATATACCACTAGAAGTCCTAATCATCATCAGTGGAGTGTCATCAATACACAAGCGACTTTCAACTAGGTGGAAAACTGAGTCTAACTGAATATAGTAGGTGTAACACATGCATGGTGCACTAATGTATTGAATGAGGCTCAACGGAGGGCACAAGAGGAGTTGACTGGAGTCAGAACTAGAAATATAGGTTCATTGGAGGTCCATCGGAGTGTCTCAGTCAGTAAACTAGTCAATCTGTCCTCAAATCAAGGAACAGATCCACAAATCACTCAACTAACTGAAGTGTAACTGGTGGTAGGTGAGGGAGGGCACCTTTCTCATGTGGTAGGTGAAAGGAGGGTGCATTACTGACTAGGAGCATTGGAATTGAGCAGAAACATGCTCCTAGGGCTAGTAAACTAAGCTCTAGGTGCTGGGAGACACCAACCTGATGACTGGGATGCATGCAATTGCATGTCTGCATGCAATTGCATGACTGCATGCAAAAGTGCATGCATGACTGAAATGTAAAATAATGAAAATAGTGGTAGGACTAGGATGGACTATAGGAATATCCTAACAACACCACCACTCACTACTACTTTGGTTTTTAGCCCCAGTTTTGTATAATAGCCCCTCACTCCCCTGAGAGAAAAAATATAAACTGACTTCGACCTGCAAGAATTCATTAACTAGCTACCGTCAATCCTACATGACTGGAAATGAATTATCACAAGGAAACTAGTTTTAGTCAACCCCAACTCGTCACCCGACTTACCTCCATCAGATGTTCATATATCTGAACAAATGCCACCGCCATCAACCTCTGTTCCAACTATCATCGGATATACTAAAACCATCATAGAGAAAAACCCTGATCCTACAAGTGAGTTTGAATCCCAGCAAATATACACCTTCACACCTTTACCAGTCGACCAACCCACTGCACTTCCATCACCAACCCCCTCAGTTCAAGAAGATGCCAACTAGTTGGATGCCACCGAGATACCACTGGAAAATTTTGAAACTTCTGAACCACCTGTTGAACCTGCCGTGACAAGTAACCAAGAATTACCTTCGTCACAAGAAAACCCGACCTCAACCAGTAGTTATGATCTACCTCCCTCTACCCTAATAGAACTCGGCACAACCAACCTACCAACTTCACCATGGAGCGCTTCCCCGCTACTGACTACTTCCCTACCACCGACTGGACCAACTGTAGTCGAATCCCCAACTCCAGTCAATGCACCTGAGATACCATCTTGTCCTACTATTGACTTAACTCCTGCAGCACCAGTAGTGTAGAAAAATGAAGAAACACACTCGACATGAGATAAAGAGGTGGCCAACAAAGAAAAAACCACAGAAAAGTAGACAGAACCTCAAAAGGAAAGGGAAAAAGAGTCAGAAAGGAAAATTAAAAAGAAAAAGAGAGAAAATAAGAGGAAATAAAAAGAATAACAGAAGCAACAACAACATTTGCAACACCTTCAGCAACAGCCTTTACTCATTGTCCATCTAGATCAGCTGGGTCCTATTGCCACTTTTGCCCCCCGATAAGAGAAGGAAGAAGAACTAGATCTACTTACGGATGCTATCGACCGAGAGCACAAGAAAAGAAGAAATGAAGACAAAGAGCGCATTGAAACACTTCAAGCACAACAATCTTCATTTCTTTCTAAGTGTGCGAACTTAGTCCAAAGAGGTAATACCACAAGTAATATCACTCTTGTTGAGAACCGACACCGAAAACCCGCTTGACAAAGAATATGCATTATTTGAAAATGTCGTGTTGACTCTCCAAGAAAAGTTGGCTAAGGAACGATAGGATCAAGCAGAAGAAACATATTTCATCATGACAAAACAGTATATGACCTTCATAGAAGCACATAGTCTGTTAGCACAATATGCCAAAAAGATGCTACAACTGCATAAGTATTACGCAACTAGTATACACATTATGGAAATGTGTTTGTTGAAATGCATAGAACCCGTGATCTTATTAGCAACCTCCAACAGAAACGATAGATCATTGATGAATCTTTCACACAAATCCTTGATGACCAAATCATTATGGAACATAGGAAGCTAGAAAAGATAGAGAAGAAATAAGATCAATGGATCACACAAGCTTGAATAAGCTTGACAAAAGTCAACAATATCATACCATAGCTTCATCGACTGCTCTCCATTGCCGACAACTGGAGAAACACTCGTATTGGGGAAAGACATGATCAATATTCGAGACCAACTGGTTCATGACAAAATGGATAACCTATCTAGCCTTACTACCCTTACTATCGATATTCAGAATTCACTTCATGAGTGGGAATATTTTCAACATCACCTATCAATATCTGCATAATCCATTGTCAAAAGCTGCATCCAACAACAATTATCTACAAGCACCAACCAATCCCAACAGTAATGACAAAATTTTCTCATTACTCAGTTGTGTCCAATTTTATCAATTTACTCCAATTCAGTTCACATCTCCCTATTTCTCCAGGACAAAGAAATGTTTTATTGGTGGGGGAGATGTTGGAGGAGCCTAAGTTGGCCGACCGACTAGGTCCTCCGTTCAACCACTTTGTAGAACAGATTGAACCATTGTGTCGGTCACTACATGTCGATTCAGTTAGTGAACCGATAGGTTTCTATGTAAATGTCTGTAAACTATATATATAGGCTGGAGATCTGGATACAAAGGAGCACAAAGGCATTGTAACGCATCTATGTACTTGTTCTGAGTAATAGAAAGAATTATTTTCTCTACCTTCATTACTTATCTTTGTTCTATCTATATAATTGCTTATTCTATATCATGTATCGCTGGTAACTATGCAATCCACTTAACTACAACACATCCTTAGCTAACAGATCCTATATGTTCAATCTAGATAGATTTTGTTGTTTTTATATGATTATGAAAAGAGATGAAAAGGTTGTTGTTGGAATTGGGGAATTTTTGAGAAAATGTAAATGATACTCTGTTATTGTATGTTCTTAGAACAATTCAAATGGAATTTTTCTATTCTAGATAGCCAATAATGGTTTTATTTTGTTGTAATACAAGTATATACACAAAGACGCTTAGATATATGGAAATGAAGGTTTGTGTGAAAATAATACAATATTTAATTAATATTAGTGAAGTTTTCAAAGGCTCTCTGTGTTACCTATACGTTCCAACTCAACAATTATGAATCAAATTGGTTATAATTCATCCTTTACATGGGTATTTGAATATGATAGTATGTCCTCCAACCATACAAAATTGTAAGTTTCTACTGTTGTGTTAAATCGATGGTCCCTCTCCCCAGTTCCGCGATCTATCCTTCTTAATCGATTTTGTTAATGCGTTGAGGATCTTTTCTTGAAGAGGGAGATCATTGTTTGAAGAGAATATCTTTGCATTTTTTTTGGTGCCTCTCATTATGTGAAAAGCCCTGTCTCCTATCCTCTAAAGCAACTAATTGAACCTTAAGTTCATTTCTAGATTGCAATTAAATCATTAAAGCTAATAGATGGACGATTCATATCTAGTTTGACTGTCAATTGATTGGTTGTTTAAATTCCCCTTGAACTATGTGAAATGCTTAAATTACTAAAGTGTTGGTTGCATGTTAAAAAAAATGAAAATTGTGTTGGAATGAATGCGAGGCTTATGCTAAGTGGAATTTGAAGGTTGATGGAAAAAAAATGAAGTGGGTTTGATTTTGTATGTATAAAAGAATTGTCCTATTTCCTATACCAGTTTCCAATGAACTTGGGTTTCACCATCCAAGAGATACAAAATTGTTGATTATAATTGTGGTTGCAAAATCACTATTGATTGGCATTATTTGCATGTTTATTGTTCTGAATCTCTTGAAGGGAAAAAATTTCGCACTTTTTATTGATAGCGAAGTGGTCAAAGTTGCAGTGTCTAAATTAGCAAGCTTCCTTGCAATAACAATGCTTTTAAATAGTGTACAACGTGTTCTATCATGTATCGTTGTGAATATATTTACATGTGGACCTAGTATTATTTGATTTTAGTGTAAGTTGATGAAGCTTAGAATTAAAACATAACTTTATGTTTATCAACCACATTCCTGCTCACAAATTCTGCATTGGTAGTCTAGGAATTTTCAATCATCAAGGTGTCTCTTTAGTTATATTGATTTTAATGATTTATAGCAATGCCAACGTCCAAATAATTTGGTCATAGTGATTTTAATGATTTAGGTCAACATCCAAATCACCTTTTCTTTCTGATTTGAACTTCTTGTTTAAATCAAAACAATAGATACTCTACCCTATTTGTTTCAAGTGTATTGGTTTTAGGGATGGTTTTCAAGAAATGGTGTGAATATTGTGTTTTACGCTAGTAAAATTAGTGTATGAGGTGTGGCTATCGATGGAGGCTAGAAGGATTTGATAGCCTACATAAAATTAGGATGCTATTATATAGTTGGTAGGCCTATTAGTATACTTTTGGGCTATAAATTCAACTTAGGAGCAAAGGTGCACTTTGTTAGGATATTTTAATACTCCATCTTTGTCATGCTTGCATTATTTACAATTTTATAGCACTTAGTGATGTTATTTTCCCCCTCGTGGTGTGCAAATGTCATCCAAAACCCATTATCCACCTAATGTGCCCTACGTGCATGATTTTAAGACCTTGAGAGGTAGTTCCCTATATTTTAGGAGCCCACTCAGTGACTCAGTTCAGTCTAACTGAGTTACACATGAGTTGGTGACTCTAATTGGGATTTTGAGCTCCAATCACCACCGATTGTGGCCTCATGCACACTTTTTTGATTGATTTGCATGTCAAAATCATGAATGCACCCTCCTTGGTCAGTTAATTGACTGTATCATCAATTCATTGAGATTTGGTTGAGTTTAATTGAGTTTGGGACCTCTGGAGCACTGATAAAGGTGACAATTACTATGATAGACATAATGAGACTCAAATTATCATAGGTAATTCAAAATATATCCATTGTAAGATCATTGTTCATTATAATAATTATTGGATCATGTGACATTATTCTGTTCCTATCTGAGTTCTCATGCATGATTAATTGTCTACTCTTTTTTATTGCAATTTTTCACTGTAACTCAATTTATCTGCTCAATCTTTCTATGTGAGGTATATGTAGCTCGATGATCTACTGTGATTTAGAATTTCACATAGTATCATAGCTCAATGAGAATGGATTGAGAATTTGTTTCAGTAGTGCACTAGAAGCCTATGGATTTCCACAACAAATCTTGGTGCCATTGCATTGAATTCATTGTAGAAATACTTTGAGGTCTAGATAGGTGTGAAGGATCCAGATAAATGTGCCTATTTTCCTAAAGTAGTTTTCACTAGTAGTCTATCTCCAAAAATTGAGAGTTTTTTGTAGGTTATTGAAATTTTTTCAGTGCAGCAGTAGCAGTAGTACCACATTGTGTTCACTCCAATAGTTATAATGGAGAATTCGAATGCTCCTCTCTCTCCCAGGATCCTGACACCCTTCAATTATATTGATTGGAGGGTTGACATGCAGATGGTCTTGCACAACAAGTCATTGTACAGGGTAACAATGGGAAAGGAGGTTGATCCTCAAGCAGTTGTTAAGAAGGTCAAGTATCTTAATATATTGGATTAAGCATTTGGTTTCATGTGTATTCATATTTCCAGAGATCTACTCTTCCACCTCGATGGATTGAAGACTCCAAGAGAGGTTTGGTTGAAGTTGGATACCCTCTTTGGAAAACAAGATGACATAAGGGGCCATATTCGGGAGAATGAGTTGATTGCTCTTCAACGCATCATTTTCAATACCATCCAACAATTCTTTTCCAAATTCAAATCATTGGTCATGCAATGCAAGCAGTGTTGCATTGAGAATAAGGAAGAGCAGTTGGTGCTTACCATTATGAGCAAGCTAGGTCATGACTTCTCCATCTTTTTCTCTACCTTCCATTCAAGGATATTTTCAATCCTTGGTTTGAAAATTCCATCCTTAGATGTTTTCACTGAATCTCTCATCCAAGAATAAGAAAAATTGATCTAGATGGGCGCCCTGAAGGCCTCCAAAAATCAAGCTCTTTTGGCTAGAGAATCAAAGAGTGCAAATGAAAAAGGGAAGCAAAAGGAAAAAGAGAAGAGAGAAACTGAACCCAAGCAGAATGCCAAGTCTACTCCATTGGAAGGAGCCTCCATCTCCAAGAAGGACAAACAAAATAAATTTGAGAAATCCAAGTGTACATACTGCAAGAAGGGTAATCATCCTAAGATTTCATGTATGAATAATACCATAGATCAATTGGAATAACTCCTTGAACAACATAAAATTTCCCTCCCTGAAGGCATAAGGAAGATTGATCCAGGTGGCAAGTCAGAATATCATGAGAGATGCCATACATTGAAGGTCGGATTCTCACAATCCCAAGATTTTCTTATTGATTTTGGAGACTCCAACCACATGGTTGTATCCAGAGATCCATTTTCTTCATTAGATCTCACCGATGGAGCCAACATATGCATGGGATATGACTCTCAAATATTTGTTTAAGGGAAAGGTACTATACAACTTGAGCATGGAAATTTCAACAATGTGTTGTATGCGCCTTCTCTAACAGCTAATATGTTGTCTATTTATCAGATGACACACACAGGTTCACCGAAGAATGTGGTATTTGGTCCTGACATAGTTGATATTGTTTAGATCTCTTTTGGGAATATTATAGCGATAAGGTTTGCAAACCATTCCTCAAAGGCATATGGATTCTCTCATTTTTTGTCATACTATCTGCCTACTCCATTGGCATCTGATGAAGATAAGAGTAATATCTCTTCTAATGAAGATGAGGATCAAGATCTTGATGCTGAGAATAAATTTCAAGTAGATTCATATTCAAATCCAACACATGAACCCAATCCATGGCCAAGGCCAATATGGGCTCACAAAGTCCTTGTAGCTGCTGGGAACATAGTTGGGGATCCATCTGACCATAGAACCACCAGATCTCAGTATCATGCAAACCTACACTATGTCATGAATATTCACTTCTCTCATAGAGGTGATACATTATGGTGGGGTTTGATCCACAATCCCTTGAAGAGACTTGCCATGGGGGATCTAAAACCAAGTACAAATATCAGTTGGTTAACAAAGGGTACTCAAAGGTTCATGATTTAGAGTACAATGATCCATTCGCTCCAGCAGCTAGAAGGGTTCCTGGAAGACTTGTTTTGGAAAATACAACTTCGACACATTGGGAAGTACATCAGAGGAGAAGATCCAGATCCAGATCCAGATCTAGATCCAGCACTTGCATTTCTATCCTACATAGGATCATATTGACTACATTTTTACAAAGGATTTCACTCATGAAATTTTTTCCTTCTCTGCTTAGTGTGAAGTTTCTTTGAGTTCCCTACTGCTATCTTATTTTTTAGGGGGGGGTTCCCATGAGGTTTTCCCCATTACCTTGTTTCATGGAGAGTTATTTTATTTTCATCATTTATTTGATTGTATGGGTGACCTTTGGTATTAGTAACCAGGGCCCAGGATGCACAAGTTTGGATTAAGGGGGGGTGTTAGGATATGTTAATACTCCATCCTTGTCCTACTTGCATTATTTACCATTTTATAGCACTTAGTGATGTTATTCCCCCCCTAGTGGTGTGTAGATGTCATCCATGACCCATTATCCACCTAATGCACCCTGCATGCATGATTTTAGGACCCTCATAGGAATTTCCCTGTATTTTAGGAGCCCACTTAGTGACTTAGTTCAGTCTAACTGAGCTACACATGAGTTGGTAACTCTAATTGGGAGTTTGATCTCCGATCACCACTGATCGTGGCCTCATGTGCCCCTTTTTGATTGATTTGCATGTCAAACTCATGTATGTTCCCTCCTTGGTCAGTTAACCGACTGTATCATCAGTTCGTTGAGATTTGGTTGAGTTTAACTGATTTTGGGAGCTCCAGAGCACTTATAGAGGTGACAATTAGTATGCTAGACAGACCGAGACTCAAATTCTCCTAGGTGATTCAAATTATCTCCATTCTAGCATCATTTTTCATTATATTGATTATTGGATCAAGTGACATTATTATGTTCCTATCTAAGTTCTCATGCATGATTAATTGTCTACTATTTTTAATGCAATTTTCATTGTAACTCAATTTCTCTGCTCATTCTTTCTATGTGAGGTATACTCAGCTCCATGATATACTGTGATTTAGAATTTCACACACTTAAGCAATCCTATGTTTCTTATTTCATGCTTTATTCATTATCATTTATCCCTTCTCCTTTTCATTGATCTTGAGAGTTGATCATCTTGGTATGCATTTGTTATAGTGAGAACATTAAATTGTTCAACCATCTAACTATTAGTGTAAATTTGATGTTAAAATGATGGAACAAGGAATTTGGAGTGGTATCATTGGTGGAGCTGCATTACATACCTTTATTCTTTTATTAATCATATATTTCACGAACTCGAAGAAAGAGGCACAATTCTATCTTATATATTGTCTTTGACTTTATGGAATAATTGTATTTTTTTATAGTGTGGACACTTAAGTTCATGGTCTTTGTTTATCTAAGAGGCGAAGTCAATATATACATGTTTATACCCACACATAATTTGTATATGTCGAGGGGGGTTTCACAAGGTTCCAGTTAAGGTCCCCTACCAGGGGGTGCAATGGATGAGAACCCTCTTATGTATTTTATAAAAGGGAATGACCCTTCGCATTTTTTTGGTACAATAAATCATTGCAATTTCTTTTCCAAGTAATAATAAAATTTGAAGCATAGTAGCAAAATATGGCCGTATTGGTACAGTCAACCATTTATTTACCTAAAAGTTGGCTAAGTGCATCTTCTACAAAATCAAAATCTTTGTCTAAGTTCAAGTTAAAACTTAAAAGTTAAAAATTAAGAGTTAAAAATTAAAAGTTTTAAACTTCAACCATGAGTATGTGCAGTCACACAAGTTACAACCATTATTACCATTTGACTTTTGAAGTTAAGAATTTGCAATTTCTTATTATTTACTTATTTCAATTTTCAATTTCCTCTAAGTTGTAAAAAGTTAAGGATAATAGAATTGTCAATAATCTAGTTGTACATACTTATTTGTACATGATTCTATGTAGTTTTTTATTTAAGTTTTATTTTATATATAATTGTTATTTTAATTTTTACTTTTATGTTTTACTTTTTAGTATTTAGGTAGTTATTTTTTCTCATTTTTTTAAGTCATTTCATATAAAAATAGATTTGCATAGAATTTTAAGTCATTTTGTATAAAAATAGATTTGTGTAGAATTTTAAGTCATTTTGTATGTATTATGTAGTTGTTATTTTAAATTTTATTTTTATGATTTTACTATTTATTTAATAATTCTCTTAGGATTGGTGAAAGAATGGAGATGATGAAATCATAAACATTGTTATATTATATGATATGCCATTTATCCAATTTGAATTTGAGATATGTTTCAAGTTGTTTTCAATGAATAATGAATGATGTGTTAAAATTTCGAAGATTTATGTATAATCTTATTTTTTTAAAATTAAAATTGCATGTTTTTTGTATTTATAAGATGTCTACTCCCGTATTTTAGTCATACTTGATTTTTTCATTACGTATTTTTTCCGCATCGTATCCAAATCGTATTCGAATCCGTACTCGAATCTTGCTACTATGATTTGAAGTTGTCATTGCCCCATGGTTTTACCTATGCACAACAAGGTTTCTACATAAATATCAAGTTATATTATTATTGTTGTTTTATTCTATTTTTGTATTTTATTACCATAAACAAATTAATATATTATGTGATCAATTTATATTTACTTAATGGTGACAATTTGTAAGTCCTACACATATGGAATTCATAGTGTACTGCTTTGATAATAACCCTCCCTTCTATTATGTTCTATTTTGTTTTCGCACTCAACTTGTCCCCTTGGGGCACACTATTTTTTCTTGGCCAATTTAATGGTGTTCGGACTATGTTTTCCTAGTTAGTATTCCTTTGCTTGGGGTATGTCTCTCCTAGCCTATAACTCTTTCCTTTCTCTGCTTGGTCACATATTTATCCCTAGCACATTTCACAGTGCCTCAGTTTGAATCACCTTCTAGATGACTAGACTGATATGATTTAGTTTCAAGTCACCTACATAAAGATATCCTTCCCTTGGAGAGTTTGGGGGTGTTCTCTAAGCCATTTTTTTTATATATATACTAGAATCGTGGGTTATAGTTCACTCATATATTTTAAACAACTGGTGATTTTCCTTACCATGTATATAATTTGGCCTTCACACCTATTTTTTATATGATAAACATCTATAGTTTGAATATTACAAAGAGGTAACATCTTCTAGAATGAGTTCAATGGCTAGATTCACCATGCAATTATCCCCAAATATATTTATGTTGTACACCTACATTATTTTAGATGCCTTTTTGTAGCACATTGAAACTTTGCCATATTTGATTGAGAATGAAATAAAAGAACACAATATTTCAAATATAACATGAGATGAAATATCGACATCATTACACCAAGAGAGTTCTCTATAACCCAATGTGTAGTAGATGTTGTCAAGTAACATGGATAACGTGTGCAAACTATAACCCACATCACAAAAAATTAACATATTGGATTATAAAACCAAAAAAATCAAACCAACATAGTTCCACCATAAACCTAGATCTATCAAGCACAAAAAGGGATCAAAATTTTTAGGGTGCAATTATTTTTATATTAATTTCTTTACACATCAAGAAAAAAATTTACACCTCAAGAAATGGGATCCCTCTCGATGCTTAATAGATCTGGCTTTAAGATAGATCTATGCTAGTAGCATTAAAGCGACAACCAAATTCTCTTAATAAATCAATTGGTGGAAAACACTATAATATACACATTAATACCAAGTGTCGAACATGGTGGTAACTTATTTATGAGAAGAGATGTAGTGCCTATAATCATTTGCAAAAAACAATATGAGGTATGATCATTTGCAAAAAACAATATGAGGTTGTTCAACTACCGTTTATAATTATTCCAATTTATAATTATTCCAATTAAGAGGCAAAAACTAGTATGCAATAACCATAACCCTAACATGAATTTATGGCATAGTGGAAATCTTGGGCTGGATGAATCTAGCTATCCAAGAAAAGGGAATCTTGTCAAGTTCATAAAGTTTATTAGAAAAACCTTGAAAAGTGCACATAAAGGACTTAAAAAAACACCATGACTTGGAAAATTTTGGTATCAAGACTATTATGAGATGGCTCTTTATATAAATCACTCATGAATTAGTGATATCCTTCCATCTTCCTATGGTCTTGGTCTTGCTATGATATTCTATCTCCATAAACCCTTTGATTGTTGGAGGATGCTATAGCTTGTGTATCCTCTTTATTGATTTAGATTAGCTTGTGTATCCTCTTTATTGATTTAGATTTCCCCGTTTATTGGATATGTCGATTGTATCTTGTAGTCATATGGATCAATCATTTCACACTTTGGTCAAAATCCATTCCCACCTCAAAGGAAGCTACAATACATGTATCTTGTGGTCACTTGAGATAATGTAATTATTCAGATTTGAATCTTGATCACAGCGAACTCATATTGAAGATGACGATGGAGTAATTTACATGATGATTGAAGATGACGATATTGTAATTTACATGATGATAAGGTGCGCATGCATGCGTTTATTAGTTGTATATGTGCAGATTTGATGTCAAATGGTTTGTATGGTCTCCATGCTATGTTGATCTATCCATTTTTTTAATAAAATGATTGATTGGGCAGTTGCTAATTTAAAAAATAAAAATATAAAATTGCATTGCAAAGTTTTTATGCACTCAAAGATGGACACTTTTGGACATAGAGTCTGAATTGATTCTTTACCTTGCAGTTTCTCATTCATCCATTCTTTATTACATAAAAAAGGCGAGGTCTCGCTATGATGTCCTCCAAAACAAAAACCAATTACCACAAATTCATAGCGGCTGAAGTGCCTCCCTTTTTATTTAGTTAAACACATAACTTAGACATAGTATATTGCATATTCTCTTATTCATGACAACTCACTTAAATGCTGATGCCGGTCATGGAATAGCCTGTCCAGCCACCACCAGTAAAACAAACATATATCTTAGATTCATCATTCAATTTGGCATGGAATAACACAAATGTAATAACAGGAAAACATTGACATGAATGAATGAAGAATTTGCATAACCACGTTATTCTAAAACGCCGCAGGACAGCAGGTTCCCACACAAAGACACAAATTGATCACTACTCGTTAATAACTAGTAGCATTGATCGTTTTGATGGAATGACTTACGAGAGTGGCGTTGAATGTCGCAGCGGCGGGGGGGCTGGCGGACGTTGCAGGTATTCGGAAGCTCTTCGGCTCTCTCCATCACCTCCTCCTCCTCCTCTTCCCGTCTGCGCCCTTCGCGGCGGCTGCGGCGGCGGCGTTGATTAAGTTGTGAATCAAAATCCATGGATTGATCGACTGTTTGTTGTATGGCTCGGCATCGGCATTGTGGAGACATTCTTTGCAATTCCTCGCAGCATCTTTCCGATGGTTGGTCTCTCCGCTGCTCGAAGTAGTCCCGGCAATCAGACAATCTCTGCGGGTCGCACGACCGTCGTTGCTGTTGCATGTCGTCTAGTCCATACATATTGTCTTCATCTGCAGCAACACTTGGGGTGCCCCACTGAAGGAGGAGGAGAAGGACCACGCCTAAACTCACCCATTTAAGCGTCACCATCGTGGACGTCGGAGAGGAGTAGACACCCATTGTTTTTCTTTCTTCGTTACAGCGATTGACGGAACACAAGTGCGAAGGATGGAAGAGTCGGTGCGTATTAACGTTGTATTTATGGAAGCCGTCGAAGGGAAGGATTGCAATCAACAAAACACGAAGCGGAAGAAGAGAGGAACAGATGCGGTGCATGCAGCTTCTGGGTCTCCACGTCCCAAGCAAACGCAACGAAAAGCAAATAAAGAACGCCTGGCTGCCTCAGTTTCCAATGGCCGCGTCTTTAAAAAACAGAGAAGAATCTTGTAGGCGGACAGAGGCGACAGTGTAGGTAGGTAGCGTCCCAACGACGTGACTGACATAAAGAGTATGGCACTTTTATTAGGACGTTATACGTTGAATTCTTTGTGTAACAAGGCAATTTTACCACACCAGGGATCAAATTTGAAGGGTGGGTCTTAATTTCAGTATAAAGGGTATATAGGCATACAGTTCTTCTTCTACGATGAAGGGTTTTAAAATAAATAACACTTTAATGGATAATAATCAATTAATTCCACACTTCATAAAAAAAATGTGCTAAGATATTACATTCTAAATCAATTTATTCAACTAAAGAAATTGATAAATCCACATTACAATTACATGACATCACTTCCTAAAAAGGATTTATTTATAGAATAAAAGTTTATCCATAAATATTTAAACATTATGTTCAACATATTGAAAAAAATAGAAAAAAAAATTCACACATAAACATTAGTGAGCTCAACACATTTCAAAAATTAAAAAAAAAATTGTGAGTAAGATAAGCATCTACCTTGAATCTGAATCCATGAGTAGACAAAAATCAGCAGGTTATCTGGAATGTCACCAAAATGACTAACACCAGGCCCACCACCTTTGCAAATTCGGCATTGTGTTGAGATTCCATCAGAGATAACACAATTAACTGTTTTACTTTGCCATCACATACTGCAAATCATGAACTTATGTTAAGTCTACAGGATAGGAAACAAGCTTTGACAAATTGAATACAAACTTATATCGACATTTCCATTTTGCAACCAAATCTTAACAATGAGTTCATTATTCATAACTGACATGACTTCAAAACACCAATTCAACATACACGTCCTTCCACACTGTACATTGAACCCTCAAGAAACATGATTGGGGAAATCTTTTGCATACATGATTTGAATCTTACATTACAAGCTTACTGGAATTTATATCCATTGAATTTTTTTTAAATAAGACTCATTTCAACCGTGCATGAGGAACTTAAGTCTTCAACATTTGCATCTTTGCTCATGTGAATGGTTCAAACCTAAGATTACAAAGTGTATTATGTATATCAATTCTAAGGCTTCATTTCTCACAGCACTACAAATTTATCATATATGTGCCTTCATTTAAACATAAAAAATAATATCTCCATTCAACACGACAATTTTAAAAGAATTCATGATTGGGATTCAAAACCAAGTTTGTTTTCAACTTGAATGCAAAATACAAGTTTGGAGAAGGTTGAAATGACCTAGAGGCTATATGGATTGAGCTGAAACAAACAATTCCTTATTTATTTGAACCTTGCTCAAACGAAGACAACTCAAAATAAAATTCCAGGTCATAAAATTAGGGTTTCCCATAACTGTCTACTTTGTATTAATATTTGATGAATATAGATGAAGACCCTAGCAAGGGAGTTGCATTGTATGTTTGTGGCTTGTATCCAAGCTATAAGTAATCAACATTTCACATTTTTTTAAGATTGATGTATATAACTTCATCAAAAAGGCAAATGAATCAATGCAAAGTTCGAGCCCTTCAAACTTCAAAGGATAAACTAGATGAAATCGTGGATAGGATTTTCAAAGCAGAGCAATCTCTAATCTCGTCAGGAATTTGGCCAAAGAGACCATTTCCTTTGAGGTAACTGCATACAACACAGTGAATCAACTAAGAACACCATAAGGTTGTAAAGACCTACTCAATATAACCTGCATTGTAATAATCATCGTAAGTCATAGAACCCCAAAAGCTTAAAAGCAACATGCATTAAACCTCTGGGTTCACATACATTGATTCTAGACTCTTTAGATTGCCAATGACATGGGAGATTTTACCTCCGAGATTCAAATGAGAAAGGTTCCACAGCAAAATACAAATATATGAAGCAAAGCTTGAACCAAAACTATAAAAACAAAGTTGGTTTGGAATTAAGAAAGGCCAAGTTCCCAATATCAACATTCTAGATTTCCAATATTACAGCACAGTGCACTGGCTTCACCTTCTATAACATAAATTCTAAGGGAAAAATACAAGGCCAACTTACAGTGCAACCACATCGAAGGTGACATTGTTGCATGTTACACCTCTCCAGTAGCAGTAATCGTTTGTTGTGGCATCGTACAACACGTTATCAATATCATGAAATGACCTTTTAATCTCCAGTAGAGCTGCTCCTGTAGAAATTCGAAAAAAGGCCTGTAAATAAGTCTGGAAGAAGGCTAAGCCGCCTAACTACATTACCCAATACAAAACTACCCGCGAAATGAAAATATACTGCCTTCCCATGACAACACAACAAAAGGTAATGTCATTTCCATGATGGGGTTTTCGGTATAAGAACCCAAACATTGATTTAAACAAGTAAAGGGTCACTAATATGTTCACTTACCAGTTACCATCATCTCTAGCAACCGATAGAAGGTGAATGAGTGAAGAAACGTGACTAAGAAAGACAGATACACACTAAGTTTTCTCCAGCACAAAATGTCATAGATGGGCACCATGGCTGTAGATACACAGTAGTAATGAGAACAACAAAGTTCACTTAGTATTCTGAGTATTCTTCCAATTAGCCAACAATTGCTTATTCTTCCAACAATTACCCAAATTGCTAACAGATTCAAATCCAAACTAGCCCAAGTCCTTCTCCATGTTGAATGGATTGTTATCTCATCTCATCACAGTACATTGAGCAATCTGACTTGCTACTACAGCACTGGCCCTCTGTCACCGCTTAGAAAAAAAGCAGATCGTTCCCTTTCAAATTAATAAGACTCTAATAAACCAACACTAACTTCCTTTTATGCCAACTGATATAACACAGTATTCATGCCAACGACGTGTCGGGCACAATATCGAGATCAATGATCTGTCCCAACTTCCGAGTCTCCGACGGCAAAGTCTTTACTGTATTTGACAGAAATGATTTCATCCAGCACCGCGACTCTCGAGGTGCGGCCGTGGAGTACAGTTTGTCGACTTGAATCCCTAGTAGGTGCTAGGGAGAGCCCAGCTGCCCATCCCATCTAACAGCGGTCATCCTTAAATGCCAGACAATGAGGGATAGCGAAAATTGATGTTTGATGGGCAATTTGTAAAACTACCCTTTTAATGAAATTTTAATTTGAATTTAGAATTTTTTTTAAAATGTCAAAATTAAAAATTAACATTTTTTTTTACGTGCATTTTTTTAATTACACTTCTCGGATGGGCTGGGACCCCTTTGACGGGCTGGGATCCCTTTGACGGGCTGTGACGGGTTCAATTTTGAACCTTTCAAACCATTAATATTTTACTGCCATGCACGTATGCGACACAAAGTTTGATCCGTCTTCATGATAAACTTGGTGACTCGGTGGGGTGGGCTGAAGTAAAAAGGGGCAGGGGTAAAGTGCTTCCTAACGCCGGTCGAGTCCCTCCAGATATATATATAGGGCGGTCGAGCTCCCCCGCCCCTATATAATCATCTTGGGGGCGAGCAAGAAGTTTTGGTGGACCAGATCTTTGAAAAGCTTATCATTAGCCATTTCTTTTAGATAAACCGAGCCAAAGGCGAGTGGGTTCGTACCTAAGTATTTATTGGGTGGGGGGCTCACCCTCGTTCGGATGAGTCCCTCCGGTGCCGAGGTGACCTGCAGCAGATGTAACTGGGCTGTTGTCGTAAGATATAACCATGAATTGGGACCGGCCGTGTGTGAATAGAACAGGTGGAATAGAGACCCGTGGGCATAACAGATTTAGTTTTATAACTGGGTGATTCGATAGCAGATTTACTATATACCTATGATCATTAGGTAAAATTGACGAAAAGCAAAACGGTCTTTCTCTCTGCCAAAATTGTTCTGTCCAAACAATCTTATCAGCTTACATGTTTTTCGAACTTTTATTGATCTTAATGTGGTAAAGTCGGCCATTCTCTAACACACTGTAATTTTCATTACCAATCAAATAAAACAAGTGAACTGTAAAAATGTTCAATCATAATTACGCCTAAGGCGTATTTTAAGGGGCCGGCTCCCCTCACGATTTCGTCGTCTGTAGACGGCCTATGGAGAGCCGCCACCTGTAGTCTGTTTATTTGTCCATTCAGATTAAGTGTATACGGGGCTGACAATGGTGTGGACCTGTTGTAACAACTTATAAATAATAACTGGTACCATAAAACCCATCGCTGTGAACAATTTTAACCCATCGCCGTGGACAATTGTATTCGGAGTTAAAACCATCTTGAAATCTCTATGAACAGGAATAGCAGCTGCCACAATCATCATGAAATTAATGGGAAAATGATACATGTGTTTAGGGAAGAAGGTCGCGGTCTTGTTCAGAGGCCAATATGCAAAACAAATCTGCAACTGCAACAAATCCTCAAACGTATGGATCTAAGGTCGGGGCTGGAGGGGCTGAGCTGCACGTCATGTCATCATTTGAGCTGCACGACATATCATCGTTTATGCTCCCACAGCCAAAGAACCAGTTGCTCAAGGTTGATCCCGGATTGAGCATGACATTTATAAGCATCGGTGATATCACTGCGCCTTGGGGAATGCCTTTATCACAATTCGTGTGGGTCTTCCCATAATAGGCCGTGATACTACATGTGAGGAAGCAGTGTATCAGCCAGCCCCAATAACTCGTTGTCATCAATATGCTTCTTCAGTAGATTCAATCATAGTTCATGCGGTACTAGGTAAAAACAATGGTGTACATCTGTGTAAATTATACGTTTTACGCCCTGCCATCGTTGGTTGGACCTCTAAGAATAGAGGATGAACACTTTTCTAATTATAAAAGCCATGATAAACTAGCAGAACTACTGGCTCGAAGATGTCCTCTAATGCAAAAGTAATGGATCGGTTGAGCACTCTGTCTCTGGGAGAAGGGATAGTTATTGTCCTTTTATCCGTAGACCAGATTTTATAAAAAAAATAAGTCTCATAGGCGAAAACTGGAAGGACCCACTTTATTTTTCTAATCAATGGATGACTCTCATACTCTCAAGTTTTAACAGTTCCGGGTATTAATTATTCCATGTGCATTAACCTCCACTCACACAATACTTATTTCTTCACTAATCGCTTATGTCAAGAAGAGTTGTTGCGCTGTAGATAGCACCTTCCCACTCATTCTTCACTAATAGACGATCTGAGAATGATTCAACTTGTGTTTTTGGTTCGGGGTGTTAGTTTATTGAATAAATGGCTGATTACAAGGAGTTCTACATGCATCACAATTAAACATCTACAAATGCAGAAAGTGAACTGATATCTAATGGTGATGAAGTTAACTAAAACTTATACATTATGCATACACAAGTGGAGCGCTTCTTAAATTTGGGAAACTATGCATGAACTGAATGTGAAAGTGTGCATGTAATACATGCAACAACAAATGGAATAAATATCCCTACAAAGGGGAAGATGGCGAAGAGCCGTTTTCATGTAAATCTTCTAATTCCCTATATAATACTACTAATTCCTTCTCTTTTTGCACACTTCATTCAAAAGCTGGGCATCATATTCCTTATAACACCACTAATTCCTTCTCTTTTTGCGTACTTGGGTCAAAAGTTGGGCATCATCTTCCTTTTCCATTCGATATAAAAACGATATGGAATGTATAAGGTGTATGAATTACAATTATGCAAAAGGAAATAAGGTTATACTAGGCATATATGTGAAAGACACTAAGATACACCAATATCACGAAACTTGTGTGAAGCTTTATGCCAAAGATGGTAAGATACGCCAAGAAAAAGGAACATCTGTGAAGTTCTACAGGTGCAGATCGAACTCATCTTGAAACGATCTTAGCCACAGTATCTTCAACATCTGCATGCATCAATGTTGCATTCTGCAACTCTCCTTGTAGTTCCAATGAATTTACCTCTCCCTGTTTCAAATTATCCTCTAGCATTTCATTGGCTTCATTTACTTCCCGCAACTTATTGTTCAAGTCATTGAATTCATCCAATTTAAGCTTAAGGTTATCTTCAGAAGTTAAAAACATTTTCTCCAAAGCTTGAGTGTGATAAGGAAGGAAGAAACTATGGATACAATGAGTGGACAACATGGTCTTTTGAAACGAATAATCTTTTGATATACTTAGAATCTCAAAATGTTTGTAGCCAATAATTGGAAATATATTGATCCTTTGTTTGTGGAAATCGAATTTTTGGAGCTAAATGATCAGATAGGACATGTTTTGGATAACTGCCATGAAGAGAACTTTGGACTCCGCAAGAGAACTTTGGACGGTGCGAGGATGGACCTTGAGACAAGTATTTGGCACTATGAACAATATGCTTGTGTTAGAATTTTGGACGTTATTAAAAAGTAATAGAGCATGTACTTCATATTCAATATTTATGTTAGAGTGCTTAGGTGCCTGTGTACATGTGGTGGTAGCTGATAGCTTGTGAAATCTGGAGTAAGTGAACCTTTCTTTCAGTTTGGAGTTACCAGAACTATAAACATTGGAATTACTAGTAGTATCAAGATGAATGTCAAATAGGGGATGTTGGAAGTGAAATGATGAAATTGTTATTGTAGGTAGATGCATGCAAAAGGTCAATAACAAGCTCTTATGCTATAGGAACTCCAATCTATACTTTATCCCAAAAGTGGGCATGAAATAATTCTCTATTTTGTTTTTTGAAATTGATTAAATATGTAATTGGAAGAGGAAAAGCAAATAGTATAATTATAAATTTACTAAAATATAATTCAATTCAGTATTTATCTTCTTTTTTCTCTCATTCGTGTTTGCATTTGATTTATGAAAGATGTAATTGGAAGAGGGAAATTGGACAGTATTAAAATTTACTAAAAAATAATTCAATTTAGTATTTAAATTCTCTTTTCTCATTTGTTTTTTCCTATTTCCTATGTTATATGACTCAGTGTATATCATAAATATTTTTCTAGCATCTTATCATAGTCCAAGTAAGGAATTTAGTGGGAAAATTTCTGTTAAACCTATTTAATTAGAGAATTGTCAATTAGTTAGACAATACATTGTCCAACTAGAGAAGTTATAGAAAAAGACTAACAAGGTTGTTGATTACAAAAGGAGGCCATGAAAGAAATAAGCCGTTGGTAAAACCATGGGATGTAGAGTTAACATAGATGTCCTTAAATCTAGGAGGTGTGGATGGGGGACATACTTAACTTTGGAGGAAGATTAAGGTGATCCATGATGCACATTGCCAATTTTTGGAGAGATGCCATGTTTGAGGCCATTTCCAACTATTTAACCTTGTAAATGGTCATGAAGGCACGATATTTTTCCTCCCATGCTCTTACATCAAGACTGTGGTTTGCTATCTTCCACTGCAAATGCCATATATTAAGCCTTCAAAGCAACACAAATTGAAAATGCTTTCCTGCATTGTTCCCATTACAATTTATGAATGATTTGAAAAACATGAAACTATATAAGTAGGCACATATTTCAACTCACAAATTAGAGAACAATATCTTGATAGATTTGGAATTGGAGACCTAGTGGCAGTTCACAAGAGAGAGACCCGCACGAGCTCCAAGTCGCGATCTCTTTCAGAGGGGACCTTGTTCTAAGCCCATGGGAAGTGCCTTTTTCCATTCCCTGTATTCTTTCCCTCCCACCATCGACATGGCTCTGAACCCACAGAAGTCGGAATTATCTACAAATTAGCGTTGAAGTGTGTTGTGGGTAGCGGTGCTCGAACAAATGACAGAGGGATTGTCCCACTGGAAGAATTTCCAAGAGTAACATGCAGAGCTGCTAACCACCTCGTCGATAGGATTTTCAAAAGGTGGCATGCAGAGCTACTAATCAGCATGTTGCCCACTCTTCCCAAGGATCCATGGGATCATAAACATATTACTCTCCACCATTAAGCTATAGATTTACCTATTATGTGGATTAAGGTACCTAGAATAAATAACAGTCAACAGATGGTTGCATGCATTCGACAGTTGTATACTTATTATATTATTTGTATAATTTTATTCATGTGGAAACTGGCACACGTCGTTCGGTTCTTCGTTGGTCAAATTCTACACAAATGTGTCTATTATGAAGGCTTGGGTCAAGGAAGTCCGAGAGTCACATGGTTGGATTTGTCTAAGTAGATATAGCCCAACAAAAGGGGTTTTTACTCTTTTTTTTTTCAATTTTCCAGTAAAGAGAGACCTTTGGGTTCAAATATTAAGCATATCTTATTGACATCAGATTCACCTCCCAGTAAGTTGTTCAGGTCATTCACTTTCAGAGAGACCCACTCATCTCTACGGCCTTTTAGTACATGCCATGATGGTCTGTGCATCTTCACAACAAAATGAGAATTAACCAACTTGGTCATCTCCTTGTTATTCTAAAGCAACAAAAACGAGTCTAGAAATTCAAAATTGAGTACAAATGAAGGTCTAGCGATTGAGTATATGTACGAGAACAATGGCATCTCGAACCAAAATAGCTAGAATATAAACACAAGAGACAACCCCTAGACATGCTCTTTCCAATGCCTTCTTATATTGGACAACCACATCAAACACATCTCTTCCTAGTGAGAGATTAGGGATTGGATCTATCTCAACCCAATTTCCTCTAGTGGATGAAATTAATACAGACCCATCGTAGTTGTGCATATATGAAACCAATTTAGTTTGTTTTTAAATAGAAATTAACATGGGGATATTATTATGCATTATGGGTATGGGATACATTTGTGTGGATGTTTCAAATCATTATTTTGGGAAATGGTAAAAAATCCCCGCAATATTCAAGTTACTGGTTTAGTTTATATTTATTCAATCTCAAGATTTTGATTTAAAGCATCCTCATTGTTTGTACATAAGACTTGGTCATATGGTGGTTAGATTTCTACTCTTGGCTATCTGATGGTTAATAAGAGTGTATATTTATACTCTTACCAAATGTATCTGAGTTTTGAGTCATTAATCTATTTTTCTCCATCCAAAGAACATGAATTTTTAACCAGTCAGAAGTAGTTTAAGGTCATGTACTCTTGGACCATTAACCTATTTCCATGTATTCAAAAAACATCCTAGAAACATGAATTCTTAAGCAAACAAAAGCAATTTAAGGTCATACTCTAGTGATTTCAATTGAAATAATAAACCCGAGTGAGTTAGTAGGGATCATCACGTACAGGCCAGACATATAATCAAGATGCACGAAATAAACTGAGGAATTTCCCATTCTATCCATTTATTCCTACCAATCCTTTGTTTTATCCATTGAATATAGACCACCTTTTACCTTTTTCCTTCTCAAGGACAAATGATTGGTCGAACACTTGCAGATGTCACAATATATTTTCACATGATTAACCAAAGTTTCCTTGAGTTTTCTGTGTTCAGAAACGTATCTTCATCTTCTCCCATCCATCTTTGGCATTCAAATCTATAAGAGAGTTGTTATATTGTTTCCCTTGAAAAATTGATTTTTTTTATTATTAAAAATTATAATTATAATTAAAACAATGGACAAATGGCCAACTGAACCTTTTCTATGATCAACAAGTCTTATAAACTCAGTACCAGATCAAATAAATTCACTTGAATGAAAATATTAATGATGTGCATACTCTGCAAATAAGATTTATATTTATATTAAATAATTTTAATTTTTAATTACAATAGTAAAAAAGTCATAGAAACTTTTACCCACGAAATCATAATTACATTGAAAAAAAAAAGTTAACCACATGGATTATTTATTAACGATTTACATTTGTAGTAAATAAATAAATTTTGAAATTTCAATTACAATCCACTTAAATGTAACACAAAATACAATGCAAAGTGACGGGGACAAACTTATTTGTCCTAATTGAACCACTTTGTTTTAGACCATGTATATATACATTAAAAAATTCAAGATTTATGACTACTAAATGTAACACAAAAATATAAAGCAAAGTGATGAGGACAAATTTATTTGTCTTAATTGAACCACTTTGTTTTAGACCATGTATATATACATTAAAAAATTCAAGGTTTATGAATACTAAATATTGGATTTGTATTAGGAGCATTCAAATTTTGACACACCAATCCATCTCTTTGCAATAGACATTCTTGCAAACAATCATAACAAATGCATGCTCCATTCATTGGCTATGCACAGCAAGATGATGACCATCTTTTTTTTTAATTTTTAAAGTTAAAAAGGAAATTTATTTCAATTATTTAATAATAAAGAGTTACTTCAACTCCAAGCTCAAGGGCTAGTTCTTGAGTTCATTTCAATTATTTAATAATAAAGAGTGAGTCCAATGAGTTAATTTCATTTATTTAATAATAAAATGTGAGTTCAACAACGAGCTCAAGGGCCAATTCCCAAGTTCATTTCAATTATTTAGTAATAAAGACTAATTTTAACTCCCAAGTTCATTTCAGTTATTTAATAATAAGGAGTGAGTTCAATGAGTTTTTCAATTATTTAATAATAAAGAGCATGTTCACTGAATTCATTTCAAGTATTTAATAATAAAGAGTAACTTCAACTGCAAGCTTAAAGGTGAGTTTCTGAGTTGTTTAACATTGGAAGGGTGGCTTATTTCAATTATTTAACAATGAGTTACTTCAATTCCAAGCTCAAGAGTGAGTTTTACCAATTTTTTAATAATAAAGAGTGAGTCCAACTAGTTTATTTCATTTATTTAATAACAAAAAGTTAGTTCAACAACAAGCTCAAGGGTGAGTTCCTGAGTTCATTTCAATTATTTAATAATGAAGAATGGCTTCAATGACAAGATTAAAGGCGATTTTATGAGTTTTTAAAGAGTGGAAGGGCGATTTATTTCAATTATTTAATAATAAAAATTTACATCAATGAGTTTATTTCATTTATTTAATAATAAAAAGAGAGTTCAACAACAAGCTCAAGGGGTCAATTATTTAATAATAAAGACGGAGTTCAACTCTCAAGTTCATTTCAATTATTCAATAATAAAAAGTGAGTTCAACTAGTTCATCTCAATTATTTAATAATAAAGAGTGACTTCAACCACTGGCTCAAGGGCAAGTTCCCGAGTTCATTTCAATTATTTAGTAATAAAGAGTGAGTTCATTTCAATTATTTAATAATAAAGAGTGACTTCAACAACAAGATTAAAAGTGAGTTTTAGAATTTTTTAAAAGTGAGTTTTAGAGTTTTTTAACAATGGAAGGACAAGTTATTTCATTGTCCATTCCTTGATTGAAGGGCGAGTTCTCTTTCAACTATGTCTCATGCTCCTTCATGGCAAGTGTGGTAATTGCTAAGAAGTGGTGAACATATAAATATGCACTGGGAGGATGGTTTCCAAACGTCACTACTCTCCCTCATTAGCATGATCTAGGTGCTAACAGGTTTCAAAATGTTGTTTCTCTCTTTCATTGGGGTGCAAAAATGCAACAAGCGAGCTTGAAAAGTATGTGAGCAACAAGCATGACATGTTACTGCAGAGAACTCTGGAGCCTTGGACTTATGAAAAGCATTTATGTTGGGTTGTTGTGGATAGCTTCATCGTTGCGTTCCAATCTCACTAGGTGCTATAAATATAAATGATGCCATGGGCTAAGTGATTTTTGCCCAGAATCATATAAATGATGCCATTTTTTATGTTTATTGATGCCTAGACATTGATGAATTCAAAGATTTATTGGTCGAAAAGGCATTTTGATAGTCATGCTATCATGCTATTGTTGTGGGAGAGAGTAGGTGTGGTCATGCTTATGATTAATAACATAATATGCTATTGAGACATGTTATACATGTATAAAACAGCATGATCTGCAAATAATATATAAGCTTATTAATGATCTGCAAATAATATATAAGCTTATCTTTTAATAAGTCATAACATAAGTTACAGATTGTTTATCAACTAATATATCCCCATTAATACCAAGCACACCTATTGGCATACCCATCCGCTTGGTATTAATGCGGATGTGCTTTTTTTTTTAAATGGAGGGATGAATATATGTTATCATGAGCTTCCCTGGCAGGATCAGTTTTGAATCTTGATCACTTGAGATAATGTAATTATTCGGGCTTGAATCTTGATCACTTTGAGATAATGTAATTATAAATACTCCATCTTATTATTATTACAGTAAAGCGAACAGCGAACTCATATTGAAGATGACGATGGAGTAATTTACATGATGATAAGCTGCGCATGCATGCATTTATTTATTAGTTGTATATGTGCAGATTTGATGTCAAATGGTTTATATGGCTTCCATTTTTTAATGAAATGATTTATTGGGCCGTCAATAATTTTAAAAATATAAAATATAAAATTGCATAGCAAAGTTTTTATGCACTCAAAGATGGACACTTTTGGACTATTGATTCTTTACTTGCGAACTTGCTCCTCTTGCAGTTTCCCATTCATCCATTCTTTATTACATAAAAGGGGCGACGTCTGGCTATGATGTCCTCCAAAACAAGAACCAATTACCTCCCTTTTATTTAGTTAAACACATAACTTAGACATAGTATGCATATTCTCTTATTCATGACTACTCACTGAACTTAAATGCTGCTGCCCGTCATGGAATAGCCTGTCCACCCACCACCAGTAAAACAACACATATATCTTAGATTCATCATTCAATTTGGCATGGAATAACACAAATGTAATAACAGCAAAACATTGACATGAATGAATGAAGAATTTGCATAATCACGTTATGCAAAGTGATCACTACTCGTTAATAACTAGTAGCATTAATCGTTTTGATGGAATGACTTACGAGAGTGGCGTTGAATGTCGCAGCGGCGGGGGGGCTGGCGGACGTTGCAGGTATTCGGAAGCTCTTCGGCTCTCTCCATCACCTCCTCTTCCTCCTCTTCCCGTCCACGCCCTTCGCGGCGGCTGCGGCGGCGGCGTTGATTAAGTTGTGAATCCTCCTGAGAATCAGAATCCATGGATAAAGATTGATCGACTGTTTGTTGTATGGCTCGGCATCGGCATTGTGGAGACATTCTGTGCAATTCCTCGCAGCATCTTTCCGATGGTTGGTCTCTCCGCTGCTCGAAGTAGTCCCGGCAATCAGACAATCTCTGCGGGTCGCACGACCGTCGTTGCTGTTGCATGTCGTCTAGTCCATACATATTGTCTTCATCTGCAGCAACACTTGGGGTGCCCCACTGAAGGAGGAGGAGAAGGACCACGCCTAAACTCACCCACTTAAGCATCACCATCGGGGACGTCGGAGAGGAGTAGACACCCATTGTTTTTCTTTCTTCGTTACAGCGATTGACGGAATACAAGTGCGAAGGATGGAAGAGTCGGTGCGTATTAACGTTGTATTTATGGAAGCCGTCGAAGGGAAGTATTGCAACCAACACAACACGAAGCGGAAGAAGAGGAACAGATGCGTTGCATGCAGCATTTGAGTCTCCACGTCCCAACCAAACGCAACGCAAAGCAAATAAGGAACGCCTGGCTGCCTCAGTTTCCAATGGCCGCGTCTTTCAAAAAAAGAGAAGAATCTTGCAGGCGGACAGAGGCCACAGTGCAGCTTATCTGCCTGGCTGCCTCAGCGTCCCAATGACGTGACTGAGATAAGGGCTTAAAGTTTAGTTCTAATGAGAGCTTAAGGTTTAGTATTTTACAAGCTTTTCAAGTTTTACTTTCTACAAAAATATAATCTCACTTATATTTTCATCATGATGGTTGGGAATAATTATCTCACCGATTCTTTTATATGTCATTGAAGTCATGTCAGCTGAGCTAATGATTTGTAGGTCCTTAGATCTGCTTAATCATATCAAAGATCAGATTACTTAGATAGGCAGCATGGCGGTTAAACCCTCATTAAGTTCAATCGGATAGGCAGTATGGTAGTTTAGCGATCAATCACTTAAGCTGGGTAGGCATTGTGTATTGGGAATAGAGTTTCCCATATTCACATTGAAGAAGTTTGCATGTGAGCAGTTATGGTGCTACGTCCAATCAACTCCAGAGTTAATTGTGCACTCACTACATTGAATAGCATCACCTTGAGTCGCCCAACAGAAGCCAGAGAGAAGAAATGAAAAATAAGGTAAGTGTCGAGGAGGCCGTGGAGAGGTCCGATGAAATAATCCCAATAGGGAAATTGGTGATGACACATGGAAACAACAAAGAGGGCATCAGAGTAGAGAATCGACGTGATCGAAAAAAATTCCATAGAGAAACCCCAATGGAGAAGCCTCGATGTAAAATCAAGAGTCGACACATGGCAAAATTCGAGAGGCATTGAAGGTTATCTAAAATAGTTGTTAATAAGGTTGCTTAGAAGGAGTCCCGACAAAGAAAAATGATAGAGAAGTCCTGACAAAATGAAAAGTGTCAGACACATATTGGTTGTTGGAGTACATCATCGGAGTTGGCAAGGATTTGGGAACACCATGGAAGCATCGATGAAATTTTACTAGTGATGTGTGTTGGGGGTGCAAAAGAGTGCATGACCGGATAAGGCTAATGAGAAAGGGGTGACGCATCGCACACGCATCGTAGGGGCATAAGAGAAAGGTTATCGAAGTTGTATATCATAGTTGCATAGAAGTAGTTAGGTGTAAAGCATTGATGGCTAGATGCGACAACCCAACGTCAATGATGTATTGATGAGATCTCATCGAAGCTACATGTAGGTGCCAATTAGGCGAGGACCAATGGAGGTGCCAACTTCGATGAAATTTTACTAATGATGTGTGTTGGGGGTGCAAAAGAGTGCATGACCGGATAAGGCTAATGAGAAAGGGGCGACGCATCGCACACGCATCGTAGGGGCATAAGAGAAAGGTTATCAAAGTTGTATATCATAGTTGCATAGAAGTAGTTAGGTGTAAAGCGTTGATGGATAGATGCGACAACCCAACGTCGATGATGTATTGATGAGATCACATCGAAGCTACATGTAGGTGCCAATTAGGCGAGGACCAATGGAGGTGCCAACTTCGATGAAATTTTACTAGTGATGTGTGTTGGGGGTGCCAAAGAGTGCACGACCAGATAAGGCTAATGAGAAAGGGGCGACGCATCGCACACGCATCGTAGGGGCATAAGTGAAAGGTTATTGAAGTTGTATATCATAGTTGCATAGAAGTAGTTAGGTGTAAAGCATTGATGGATAGATGCGACAACCCAACGTCGATGATGTATTGATGAGATCACATCGAAGCTACATGTAGGTGCCAATTAGGCAAGGACCAATGGAGGAACCCGGATAGATGATCGAGGAGATATATTAGCATTGTCGATGAGTGGAACTGAGTTGAAGGTTGATGGAGGATTCCTGATGGGATATGCATCAACGTTGCAGTTTTCAGTAGAAGAATTGTAAGGAGTCACCGCGATGAGGTCTAATGGAGAAGGCTGATAGGCATTTCCCATGAGCTAGTCATAGAGTGACACGTGGCATGATTTTTGGAGTTTTTGAAAATTTATTTGTGGAGCTTAATAGTTAAATAGTGGATGGTTTTCCTGTGAGTTTGTTGTTATGATTGGAATGTTTCCGGCTTGATGAATATTCTGGTCATCATGAAATTTTTCCACGTGTGTATATAAAGGAAGTTTGTAATTTTACTTATGTGCAATGAATAGAATTAGGTTCTACTCTTCTATGTGCTCTATGTTTGTTTGTGTTAGTTTGATGCTAGAGTGGTTTTAGCTCTACCCTGTATCTAACAATTGGTATCAAAGTAGGATAATGGTGTCAATCAAGTCTCCACCAATTATATTTAGGGGTGAATCCAACTATTAGAGTTGAATACAAAGCACTATTGTTGGTGTTAAGCTTTGCTCCACCATGTATAGATAGTTTGGTTTTATCCGACCGGTCAGGTTGAAGGGAGAGTCTTGTTCTCCATTAAGTGTTTTGTTTTGTTGTCTATTTTGTTAATGCGAAGTAATTCCTTGATGTAGTATAAGAAAAGAGTCATGTTTTGTGGTATCTGTAGTGTCTTGTAAAGTCGAGTAAAAACTCAAGGTTAGTGTATTCGAAAGTTGTGACTGAAAAAGAGAGGACCCAGGTGTATGGGTTGTATGTTTCAATATGAGAGAGGCTAAATTATTGTGTCCAACTACTTAGTTAAGGTGCAATTTGTATAGCAGTAGTAAGTTGTAGAAGCTATGGGTCAACAGAGAAGAATGAAGCAAGTCAAGAGAAAAAAAAGAAGAGCCATGGAAAAATATTTTGCAAAGGTATGTGAAGAGGTTCCGACAGTAGCAGAGGAGCATAGAAGCCATGAAGTTGAAGGATGCCAAGTCAACGAAGATGGGAGAAGAATAGATCATGGATCACCCCCACATTTTATTGGTAAGAATATCGATGTTTTCCTTGTTAAGATGGAAGTGTTCCTTTGTCATGAAGGACTGTGGAATTTTGTTATAAATGGATATTGTGAGCCCAAACATGAGGCTAGGGATGCCTTGGCATTATATTTCATCCACCAAGATCTGGATGATAGCATTTTTGTTGTTGTAGTTGAAACCACCATTGCAAAAGAAGCATGGGAAAGTCTAAAGATTAAGTTCAACGTAAGGGAGAGTGTTATAATTCAATGATTAGTTGAGTTATTGGTTATAAAAGAGTTTATGGAGAAGCTTGTAGTAGATTCATAAGACAACCATTCGTGTGGTGAATCCCACTATGTATTAACACTAGTGGATGTTGAAGATGAGGTTCTCCTGGTAGAAGCTGTGGAGTAGGTAGAAAAACTCTGTGTGGTATCAATGCTTGTAGAAGAAAAGATCATAGAACTCCATGTGTGTGTAGATGAGCAAGCACATGAGTATGATGAATCCCACTATTTACATACAACAGTGGATGATGTTGCCACAAAATTAGAGATCGAGTTCTTGCGCAAGGGACAACGAAGGGTACCTCTATAGTCTTATGTGTTAGAGTTTCAATCCCATGAAGGAAAAGGTCTCACTTGAAGCACACTGAAGACCCATGTTTGATAAGGAGGGTTAACTACAAGGATAATACTGAGAGGGGTCACTTTATTCATATCACAACAATGATCATATTTATATTATCGAAACAAAGTTCCATTAACCATAACATGCATACATGAAAAGGAAATATGGTCTATCCATTAGACATCAAACACAATAGAGATTATTCATACATAGAAAAACTAAAGGGGGAAATTTCATTCATTTATATTACTAATTTAACTTCTACCACATTTCAAATCCATGGCTTCACAAACTTACATTATCATCCATGGAATGACCCGTCACAATATCATAAAGAACAAAAAACCCATACCCCAATTACATTACCCAAAACCCAAAAACATAAAACTAAGGCATAATTGCTGCTTTGTTGTAGCTCGGTCTCAATCTGGTCCTCTTCTTCTCTTTTGTCACTCTTCTCTCTCTATATATATTCTTATCTTCCACTACTACTTATCCTCCTCTGCTTGCCTCATTCTTCTTTAAATAGTTGCAGGGAGGGTCCAAAATAGTTGTAGCCGTTAGGTGATTCCGTAACTTCCACCTCTTTACCCCATGCTTCCTTTCACAATTGAGGGCCTTTACAAAAATTAAGGATCCAATGGGCCCTGACCACAAGTGTTGAGTCTCCCTCGAGTCAACTCAGCTACATTCCTGAAGCTTGTGCTCATTTGTTGCAGGATCTTCAAACGAATGATCCGACTCTGGTAATGAACACCACTGTTATTTAGATTTTGTATTAGGGAGGTCAAATAAAATCATTGCATATAATAATTAAGAGTAATGCCTTCAATAAAGGATGCTTGTCTCTTAGTTGTGCATTATAGGGAGCAAAGCCAATAGTGTCTCTTGGTATTCAAAATATTCATCTTTGATATGTTCATCTTTTTAAGTGTCATCCACGGGCGCTTCACTAGAAGGCAATATAATACCATGTTCATTCATATTGCGGTATTAAATATTAATCAAAACCTAAAAATTATATTGCTTATATATTAAGAGGCAAAGGGTTTTTTTTATTTAATGTAACAATACAAAAATACTCTGGGTTCTTTTTTATATGGGTGGGCTGACAAATATCCGCCAAATGGAGATGGCGGGATCACGGCCGGATGAGAAATAAAGTTGAGGCAAGGCTCGGGCTTACCAGTATGCAAGTAAATCGCATCTTGAGGCATGCTTGAGGCCAGGGGGTTTTGTGGTGAAGTGGGTTTCTAGTCGATCATAGTCGAGAGACAGTGGTCATTGACAGCCAATTGTTACCAATAGCACTCAACCAATTTTTACCAATAGCCTTGGGAGGCTCTAAGCCTCTAGGGCCTGTTATAGGCCCTCGATAGGCCTTGGGGGATTGAATACCCAACCACTTGTTCCTATTACAGGCCTTGGGAGGTTTAGTCATCCTCCTAGAGCTTGTTACAGGCCCTGGGGCTTGGATACCTAGCCCACAATAGGCTTATTCAGTGATTGGGGAGCTACAATATGCAATCTAAATGTTGTACTATGTGCATTAGCTCTAGTGACATACAAGAAGTGATATCCTATCTCTTCATTAGACCATTAGATGTTGCAAATCATAATGATATGTGGTTGAGTAATTGCATTGTGGGTGAAGTAATGTGCATCCACAATATACATCGAAAGAAGCAAGGTGCATTGTAGAATGCATGTGAGGTCATAAGAGGGGTATCATATCAATATACAAGGTATAAATATAAAGGGGTATAAAAAATGTTAATGAAAAAATTGATACATACAATATCTAGTGAAAATAGGGGTTTTTTTAAATTGGGAAGGCATATTGGGAGGGGGTTAAAAAAAAATATTTTTGAAGGTATTTTCCAATATTTAGTGAAATTAGGGATATTGTTTCATATGCCACGAACGAAAGTGCTATGATAGCGGTTTATTGAGTGAAGCCCCCATGGTGTCATCATGGTCGAAAAAACAACAATATCTCTTTCAACAAGAGACTAAAATCCTTGAGAAAGTACGTCGATCAGCCATAACAGTAAGGACACTAATAAAGTGAGACATAACATGAACATTAGTGTGGGAAGGAGAAAGCATGAGAAGTCTCGAGCTCCTTGGATTTATCCATGGTAATGCAAGGAGCTTTTGCATATATTTATTCATCAAAGTATTATTTTATTGTGAATTTGAAGTGTCATTGTTTGGGATAATCAAGTAGGTGGAATTTAGGGGAACAATAGAGATTTGATTGGAGGGATAAGGGGCTTCATATAATAGAAGACGGATAAGTAGGGGGGGCGATGGAGATCTCTTCATCGAGATCGCAGGGAAGGATGCAAGGACATGTCTATCAAAATAGTATGATGGACTACTGGGGAAATGATTTCCTTTATAAAGATGTGAAATGATTGCAAGGTGGTGTTTTTTGGTTCATGGATTGGATAGGGAAATGATGTGTAAGAGATCGAGTGATAGGTGGAAGTCATGATTATTCTGTTTACACAATTCTTGTCGTGTGGACTAATACAGGTGTAACAATTTGTGATACAAAATGTCGGAAGAAAGCGTGCGAGGGGGTGATAATGATGGGTTGTTGAGTGATGCAGTCACATGAATGTGATTGCAAGGTAGATGATGGTGTTACATAACTAGGTTGGAGGAGGCTTCAAATTATTACATCGTTAATTGTAGTAATCAAGTGATGGTTTCACATGGGTGAGAATTGATACAATTGATTTAGTCATTAATGGATTTTTAATGATGAAAAGACAAGCTACAATGATGCGATGTGGCAGTGGTGATAGATGAACCAAAACGGGTGGGTCTCAGCTGACCACAATGGTGTGAACTAACTAACAAACAACAAAATTGAAATGAATCACTAGAACTGAGAACTTCAAAAATCATAAGACTAAAGAAACTAAATCCTAACTAAATCATTCCCAATTACAAGAGTGGCATCTTGCAGAATCATTGAGCAGAATCATAGGGATTTAGGTGTGCGTCATTCACCCAACCTAGATGGAGAATACCATCAAGTTGCACTGGCTTAATAGATCTTGAATATTTATTTTTTGCAACAATAAAAGGTCCCAACCAATGCATCTAGAGCTTTCTTGGATGCTTCATGAGTTTGGGTACACAAGGTACTCCCAAAAGACTGAAGACCTAGACCAACCACTTCACACAAACAGATCACAGATCGATACACTGATGTTTTGATGTGGTTTAAACCCTCAAGAGGTAAACACTCCATAGCCCCATCCAAATAGCAACTTGAGGCAGTTTATTATGCAAAAGAAAGAAAGTTACAAATGAGCTTCTCATAATCGATCAACTAGCCAATGACCCTTCCATGTGCTTTAAATAGAGATCATGGACTAATCAGGTTTTAAGACATGGATCAAAGGTAGGTATGATCTAAGAGAAGTTGAATCGTCGGATCACTCTATGTCTAGAACATATTGTGATCGTCGGATTAAATATTTACAAATGCATACTAATGCATACTAAGGAAACACACTTTACCTAACGGATATATTACACAAGTTGATCTTAACTAACTTCTAAGTGTCTAAATATCCTAACATCCCCCCTTAAGAACAACTTGGGATAGGATTGAAGGATTTACAAAAGTGACACTATTAGGAGAAGGAATGAGGCATTAGAGCCTAACCCCCCTTAATGACAAATTCCTAAACTCCTAACATAGATCGAAGTTTAGAAAACTTCACTTCTGTAAGAGACTTGCTAAAGATGTTTGCAACTTGATCATCTGTAGGACAAAAGAGCACTTCAAGAACATGATCATGAACAAGATTTCTGATGAAGTGCATATGTAGCTCAATGTGTTTGTTGCATTGATGTAGAACTGGATCTTTGGCGAGCTTGATGGCACTTTGATTGTCGCACCAAAGTGGAGTAGGCTGCTGCTGCTCGAATCCAAACTCTAAAAGGATCTGTCGAAGCCATAAATATTCCTGACTGGCAATAACTGCGGCTTGATATTCTGCCTCTGCTCAAGAAAGATCAAGAGCTTGTTGTTTCTTACAATGCCATTACAATCCCAAGTGACAGGTCTAGATCCCAGACTGAAAACATAACCTACAGTAGACTTTCGATCATCAACATCGTCGGCGCAATCTGAATTAGTGAAACCAACCAACAAAGGTTCCCCCCTTGTACTGTAATGAATCCCAAACTGAATTGTACCTCGAATATATCGAAGTATTTTTTTAGCTGCTTTCCAGTGACTTTCATGAGGTGTTTGCATATAACGGGAAACACGACGAATGGCAAAGGAAAGGTCAGTACGGGAATGAGTCAAGTATAAGAGACTACCAACAAGCTGATGATACAAGGTAGCATCTACTTCAGGTGAAGTACAAGTGGCAGAAAGTTTGACTCCAGACTGGAAAGGAGAAGGGGTTGGTTTACAATCTTCCATGTGAAAGCGACGAAGAAGGTCACAAGCATACTTAGACTGATAAAGAAATATTCCTTATTTGGTTTACAGGACTTCGAGACCAAGAAAATAATGCAAATGTCCTAAGTCTGACATTTCAAATTTTTGCTTAAGACTGGATTTCACATGGGTTAAAAGCTTAGGGTCACTACCAATAAGAATAAGGTCATCAACATATAGAACAAGTATGATGATATGGTTTTCTACTTTCTTGGTATATACATTGGGGTGAGAATGACATCTAGAAAAACCAGTGTCAAGTAGAAAGCTATCCATTTTGGCATACCAAGCTCTAGGAGCTTGCTTAAGGCCATATAAGGATTTCTTAAGGCGACAGACAAGGCTAGATTTATTTTGAACATATCCAGGAGGTTGTTCCATGTATATTTCCTCCTGTAAATCACCATGTAAGAATGCAGACTTGACATCCATTTGATAGAATTCCCAGTTATGTAAGGCTGCAAGGGAAAGAACAAGGCAGATGGAGTTCATTTTTGTGACAGGAGCAAAGTTTTCATTGTATTCAATCCCTTCAACTTGGGAAAAACCTTTGGAAACTAACCTTGACTTAAGTCGTTCAACACTTCCATCTGATGCATACTTAGTTCTATAGACCCATTTACATCTGGAAATTTTTCTTCCTTTTGGAAGAGGTACAAGATCCCAAGTATCATTCGCCATTAAGGAACGATATTCTTCATCCATAGCTGCATCCCAATCTAGATTTCCTGAAGCTTCTGCAAAAGTTTCTGGATCATGATTCTCGGAAACTTGAGCCAAAAGAGAAGAGGATCACTGAAACTGAGAACATGTTTGACGTTGATCTCTAGGATCACTGGCAAGATCACCAACTGCTTCACATGTTGAACGGACCCATTGAGGAAGCACTTGTGTGGGTGCAACTGGAGGAACACGAGCAGGCGAAGGTGGATTTTCATCTTCACTGTTATCATCAGAAGATGGAGTTGGAAATCTGTCAAGGAAGTTGGAAGTAGAAGAAGGAACAATCCCCGAATCAGGATTGTAGGCCAAAGATGGCACAACCACCGAGTTAGGCTCGCAGGCCAAGAGATTTTCATCAAATTTAACATCTCTTCTAATGATTATATCATGAGAATGTGCTTGAAGAAGTCTATAACCTTTTACATCTTCAGAATATCCAACAAATATTCACTTTTCACTTTTAGGCTGCAAAGCTTTCCATTTTTCATCTGAAATGTGAGCCCATGCTTGACTACCAAACACACGGAAGTGACTTACATCGGGTTTAGTTTTACTCCATGCTTCTTCCGGTGTGATACCTTGTAAAGCTTTAGTGGGGGTGCGATTAACTATGTAATTTGCACAATTTATGGCTTCATCCAAAAATTGAAGACTTAGTCCCTTAGATTAGATCATATAATTAGCCATTTCTTTTAAAGTGTGGTTCTTCCGTTCAACTACACCATTTTGTTGTGGTGTATATGGAACAGTGTGTTGTTGTTGGATTCCTTGTTCAATGCAGAAAGTAGTGAACTTGTTGTTAACATATTCTCCTCCATTGTTGGGTCTTAACTTAATAATTTGATGACCAGATTGTTTTTCAATAAGGGCCTTGTAGGCCAAGAACGTGTTAAATACTTCACTTTTAAGTTTTAGGAAATAAACCCAAAAGCATCTGGAGTAATCATCAATGAAAGTTAAGAAATATTTGAAACCAGAAAAGGAAGCAGATGGAAGACAACCACACAAGTCACTATGCACAAGCTCCAAGGGAACTGAGGCGTGCCAAGAGGCACGTTTGTCAAAACTGTCCCACTGATGTTTTCCGAGTACACAACCGGAACAAACACCATCCCTGCAAGATACCATCGGAAGACCTGTCACCATATTGTCTTTACATAGTTGTTGCAATGAGTGATAATTTAAGTGATCAAATCGCTCATGCCAAAGTTTGCTCAAGTTATCACTATGAGCAACAAAAACTGAAGGAAAAGGTGATGACTCTAAGTTGTTAAATTTGTACAACCTGGTAATATCATCAACAATTATGGTTGCTAGGACATGTTGAGGATCTTTAAAATCATTGATTACAACTTGGTGAGGTGTGAACATCACAGTTTTACCTTCACCAGAATGAGTGATTTGATAGACTGATAACAAATTGTAGGAAATTCTTGGAACAAATAATACATCACTAAAATGACCATTATCTACTGGAACTGTTCCAGATCCTACAACACTTAGAGATCTATCATCACCAACAAATATTTGTTTAGTGTTACATTCTTGCAAAGTAGAAAAGATGGCTTGATCCTTAGCCATATGATAAGATGCTCTAGAATCAATGAGCCATTCATTTGAAGTAGAAGAAAAAGATGCAATATAAGAATAACCAAAAGCACAAAGTGCGTGTCCATGAGAGGTAGATTCTGAAGGCGAATCTAGGCTGATGTGGTGCTTCTTCATTGCTGCTTCTAAGGCTACCATCTTCTTGAAACACTTAGATTCATCATGATTATCTTTCCCGCAATAGTTGCAATGACGCTCAATATTCTTTCGTTTTGGCTTGCATCCTTTGTCATTTTTTAAAGAAGGAGCTAATTGAGAGGGTTTGGGACCCTTGTTTGAATTATTATTGCGAAAATTTTGTTTCTTGGGAGGCTTGGACTTTTCTTTCTGTCGGGACAATAAGACTTTCCCAGATGTATCTGCATTGCTAATCATTCTAAGATGGATGAGCTTATATTTCTCTCTAATCAAGGAATCACAAAAGGATTCAATACTAAGCTCTTGATAGCTATTTGCATTCAAGGATTCTTTCATGGAGTAAAATGTAGATACAAAAACAGAATATGCAAGTCCAAGTTTTGAAAGAATATGATAAATGCATTGTTTGTCTTCTCTCTTAATCTTGCATTCTTCACATAAGAGTCTAAGAGTTTTGTACTTAGATAAATAATATTGAATGCATGAAAAACCACATGGATTTAAAGAAATCAACTCATTTTCGAGTTGATGACCGCGAATTTCATTGTGTTTACCAAACACAACTTCCAATTTTTTCCAAGCTATATCGTGTTCATCAATGCCATATATGTGGAATCACAAATTAGTAGAGATTAACATCCCAATCAATCCACGAGCTTCATCACATCTATTTGTCCATTTTATTTTCTTATCATCATCAGTGGGTTCTGTTTCTTTCCCTAAGGTAATTCTGAAAATTCCCCTACTTCGTAGAACATCCTCCATACGAGATTTCCATGAGAAATATGTGAAAAACCTACAACAATTAATTAATGAAAATATAAGATAACATAAATAACATAACTCAGAATCACTTTTATTGATCGCAGGCCACTTCGAGGGGGAAACCTCCTTTGAGCAAGCTCAATACAAATAACTTCATGGTACCTTCATTGGTCTCAACACAAACTTATATACCAAGTCTAGGTTCCAATACCATGGGTCAATACCATGTGTCAATACAAACCATGGGCCAATACAAAATATGGATCAACAATTACTACGGGACGACTTACAAAGCATATGCGTCCAACAACAATAATACAAACTATGGATCAACAAATACTACGGGACGACTTACAAAGCATATGCATCCAACAACAATATTCTAACAAAGTAAATAGAAGGGTTGACATGGGTTCCTAACATCCCCTCCCCCTTAGAAAAAGCTTTGTCCTCAAAGCTTTAGATGTGGAAATTGATGCAGAATCTGAAGGAGTGGTTCCACCGTAGCATCCTTGGGTTACATTTTGGCCCACTAGCGCCTTTTGAGTTTCAAGGAGGATTGCTTGGAAGGCTGTAGATGAAGAAGGACCATATCAACTGCGTGAAAAGTGCGTTCATAATGGTGTTGATCGGTTTGTTATTTCAGTTGAATTCTTTCCATGTGAAGATTGTCCTACAGAATGAGAAGAATCTGATCACAGTTTCGAAGAACCGAATCAATTGCCTGAACCGGGGAGTTGCTGAGCATTTATGGAAGAAGAACTGGCAGTGCCTGTCCATAAACTACTTCATATGGTGTCCTTTTAGATGTGGTATTGTACCACTGGAGCGCTTCTAGGAAATCCATAGAAATAGTTGTCCACATCTTTGTAGGGATGGGCAAGGGTTCAAGTAGTCTCGAAAGGAATGTCGTTTCACCCTTGATGACCTAGAAAGTATCACACACAACCACCATCTGGTGAATTTTCATTTTTAGTCCCTGCCAAAAGAAATTGCATTGTTCCCGATCATAGGTTTTGAGGAACCCAGAGTGCCCTGCTGATGAAGAAGCATGGAGTTCATAAAAGAGATAGCGCTGTTGAATAGATTGTAACCAATTTGGAATGAACAGAGAAATAGATGTAAGAGAAACTTGATCATCAAATTGGCGAGAAGGAGCATCTGCCACCATATTATCCTTACCCTTCTTGTAAGTGATCGCATATTCATAACCCATGAGTTGGATAACCCATGCCCGGTGTGCTGGTGAGGAGACCCGTTGTTCCAGAAAATGTTCCAGACTTTGGAGATCAGTTTGATACAGAAATAATTTCCTAGTAGGGATGTCTGCCACTTCTGTACTGCAGGAAAAATAGCCATCATTTCTTGTTGAGATGTAGATGCGTCTAAATGCTTACCAGAAAGGTCTCTTGAAGGCGGCAAGCCCACTGGTGCAACAAAGACACATGCATATCTATCCAAGGAAGTAGTGGAGACAATTGGTGGGTGCATCTGGATGGAATGGAGCTGAGCGATGACACCATGTGAATTCTTCTTAAGAATCTTTTCCAGACGATGTGAACTGATGATGTGGAGAGACCCTGGTTGCAAGCCCATAAATTTGTGTTGTGTCCCATTGACTGAAAACTGCATCCAAAGTTCAGCAAAATCTCATAAGATGGGGCCAAGTGTGCGTAACCATTGAACGCCCAAAACCACATCACATCCACCTAGGGACAAGGCAAACATGTCATAGCTCAGGTTATAATCTTCCAGAGAGATACGCACATTGTGACACTTCCATTTGCAAGGTAAGGTGCCCCCATTGGCAACCATGAATTCAAATTTAGAGCAAGGATGGACAAACCAATCAGCATGTTTGGTGCTCTGAGGGTCAATGAAGTTGTGAGTGCTACCAGAATCAATGAGTATTGTAAGAGGAAGCTTCTTGAAGTAACCCTTGACCCACATTGTTTGGGGGGTGGTGATGACGGATAAAGCATGGAGAGATATCTCTAATTGTTCATCCTGAGATAGGGGGTCAATATGTGAATATTGAATGTCTCCCTGATTATCCATTGTATCTGGAGCTTCTTCACCAATTTCAGAGGCAGAAGAAGAATCCATATCCAAGAGATAGAGCTTTTGTTGAACACATCTATGTCCCTGAGTGAATTTCTCATCACAATTATAACAAATCCCTTCTGAAACGGCTCAGAATGGATCTGAAATGGCGCGAAAGTGATCAGCAACAGTTCAGCTGAAAATAGATATGGACCTTAGGTATGTGCGGCTTCATATCAGTTCAGGGGATTCACTTAGCCACCAATGTTGTCTGACGGCTTGCATATTGGGGCAGTACCCCTCACTCCACGGCTTAGGTAAAACTGATAACCGCTTTGCAACAAATGAGAGCTCTTGGTTTACCTCAAGGGTGGGAACTAGTCAATCAGGTAGAGGTCGTTGCCCTTTTCACTGGAAGGTCCTCTCAATGGGCTAGGTACTTCGGGGTTCCTATGGTACTCCTCACAATGAGTTTTAGGGCTTATGCCCAAGTACTTCCCACAGTTAAGTGGATAGGGATTATTCCCAGATCCGAAGCTGCGACAGATGCGAAAAAAAATTTGGCAGAAATTTTAGCCAGCGAGCCCAAGAAAGTGCTCTGATACCAGATGTGAAGAACCTGCAACAATTAATTAATGAAAATACGAGATAATAGAAATAACAGAACTCAAAATCACTTTGATTGATTGCAGGCCACTTCGAGGGGACAACCTCCTTTGAGCAAGCTCAAAACAAATAACTTCACGGTACCTTCATTGGTTTCAACACAAACTTATATACTAAGTCGAGGCACCAATGCCATGGGTCAATACCATGTGTCAATACAAACCATGGGCCAATACAAAATATGGATCAACAATTACTACGGGACGACTTACAAAGCATATGTGTCCAACAGCAATAACACAAACTATGTATCAACAAATACTACGGGATGACTTACAAATCATATGCGTCCAACAACAATATACTAACAAAGTAAATAGAAGGGTTGACATGGGTTCCTGACAAAATAGTTGGAACTGATAAGTAAAATATTACAAGGGGCAGCCATATTGTAAATTAATGGCTGTAAAAACAAAAACCAATAGTCTAGATGCGAAGAACTTGAAAAAACAGGCGGTTTCAAAAAAAGCGGCATTGAAAACTGACTCTGTATGATGAAGTTATGCTTGATTAAATAAAATGTTGAAGATGTCCTCAATAGTGACGTGGCAGATAGAGAATTACCAACTAAAAAAAGAACCCCCCTCTTCCCAAGATGAACCTTTGAAAATCACTTTACAAGAAAGTTGCTTTAAGTGAATCACTTTTGTAAAATAAGTGATTTTCACTTTTACAATGATGTTACTTTAAATAGTGCAACAAAAAAAATAACTTAAGTGACTCACTTTTTATTTTTAATTTAAGTGAGATGCACTTTTGCAATAAAGTAACTTAAAATTAGAAATTGCATGCACCTTTTTTTTAAAAGTAACTTAATAAGACTTGAACTCAAGACCTATTAAGGAATAAATCAACTTTGAACCAAGTGATCTAATATTAAAAGGTACGTAAAAGAAGGGAAGGAGGACGTGGGCTTTTTTTTTTTTTACTCTTCTCTCTCGGTCTCCGTGCTTGCCTCTTTTCCTGCAAATCACACCACAAACTGAAACAAAAAAAATTTCCACACTTTTGGGGTTAGATCTCATTAGCTTTCCCGGAAAGTCTACGTTTTCTCTCTATTTCTGATTCGCCGCGATTGCATAAGGTGCACGACAAATAGCATACATAGCTGAGAAAAACCCTTTCCCTTTATGTTTCTGATTCACCGCGATTGTGCAAGGTGCACGACAAAGAGCATACGCAGATAGGGAAAGCAAAAATCCAAAACTAAAAAAATCTAATAATAAAAACTGATCAAATATGAGATATATATATTTTTTAAAATAATAAAACATCACTGTAACATTATACCTTCAGAGCTGATGAAATACACGTTTTTGAAGTAACCGGAAACCGTTTTCGATCAAACGAAAAGTATTTCCCAACGGAAATAGCACTCTAGATGCAATGGAACACCTCCAACAACCCATAAATGCACAGAAATTGTAGAACTAGAAACCCTTTCAAGTTTCAGCAACACCAGTTCAAGATCTAGATCATAACCGGAAGCAGCTCTTCATAAACGATCTGATACCATGTTTGGGTACATAGGGTACTCCCAAAAAACTGAACACCTAGAGCAACCACTTCACACAAACAAATCACAGAATGATACACCGATTTTTTGACGTGGTTTAAACCCTTGAGAGGGAAACACTCCAGGGCCCCAGCCAAATAGCTACTTGAGGTAGTTTATTATGCAAAAGAAAGAAAGTTAGAAATGAGCTTCTCATAATCAATCAACTAGCCAATGACCCTCCATGCTCTTTAAATAGATATCATGGACCAATCGGGTGTTAAGCCACAGATCAAGGGTAGGTATGATCTAAGAGAAGTTGAATCGTCGGATCACTCTATGTCTAGAACATATCGTGATCGTTGGATTAAATATTTACAAATGCATACTAACAAAATATACTTTACCTAACGGATATATTACACAAGTTGATCTTAACTAACTCCTAAGTGTCTAAATATCCTAACATCATGAACATGCTATCATAGATGAAATACTTGGTCTCCTTACTTGAATCATTTTTGCTTGATTTGTTTGTTATGCCAGGCCTTCTGTCTTTATTTTTCAATTGTTGTATGATATCCAACTAAAAATTGGGATTCTTCTAGTTCCATCAGCTCCGCAAGTTGTTCCACAATTAAATATCCTCTGCCATGTGTGTTGCATGTGCAATATAAATACTGGAAACCACAAATTCCACTTGGACTATTGCTTCTCCACCATATACCAATTGGAATGGAGTTTGTTTATGAAGCTTATTTGTAGTGGTCATGTATTCCCATAACACAATTGGAATCCTATCATCCCAATCGTCCTGGTTTATGTAACATAATTTTGTCATCCTGGTCTCCATAATTTTTTTAAAGGATTATACTATGTCGTTTGTTTGTGGGTGTTACAGACTACTTTGTGGTGTTGTATCAAAAAATCCTTCATCAACGCCTAAATAGTTGTATTCAGGAAGTGCGTACCTTTGTCTCTTATAAGGATTCGAGAACACCCAAACCGAGTGAGAACATTTTTGTAGATGAAGTAAGATGTTGTTTCTGCAGAGAAATATTAGATTGATGGTACTTTGGACCATCTCGTAAGGTAGTGTATGTTGCGGTAATGATCCTTAATCAAGTTGTAAACCTTCCAATCATGGAAGTAAACCTCCAAACATTTATGCAAAAACTTCCTAAAGTATGCAATAAGAATCCTTAAGAAAACAACAGGTGCATACTTCAATCCAAAAGGCATGACGTTATAAGCAAGTGATCCCCATTCTATTGTAAACATTGTATTATTTTTATCTTTTTATGCAATTCTAACTTGGTGGTATCCCGAAAATCCATATGTTAAGGAGTGTGCCTCATTCCCTACCATTTGATTTAATACTTCATCGCTAAAGGGTATGGGGAATGGTTCATGGACACATGCAACATTCATACTATCGTATTCAACACAAACTCAAATATCCTCGGTGTCCTTCTTGCTTTGAATCACTATGGGATTGATCTAGTCCGATTCATCCACTAGGAAAATCAAACCAACCTTAACATGATTTCAAATTCCCTTTTCACCTTCTGTTTCACTCAAGGATTCAATCTGTATGGCAAGTTATTTTTCATAGTTGGTGTCTAATTTTAGCGCAATCTTAATTTCATATATATCTTCTTAAATCCCCTTGAGTTCTCTAAATTTTTGTAGAAACTAATCTTCATATTCCTTCAATAATGATGTAATCTAAGATATAATTTGTTCATCCCAATAGTTTCCTATAGCCGCTATCTTTGGGTTATCTTATGTTGCAATATTAACTTCCTCCAGTTTCATAGGTTGTGTATAAGGTGCTTCAGTTTCTCTTGGTTTCGTTTAATGTACTTCCGAGGATCCCTCCAACTCCTTGAAGCATGGAAAATTTTAGGGGCTAATATTATCCCATGTGCTAAATTGTGGGGTTTTAAATTTTTAATGGGACAATTTTTTATTAAACACCTGTTAGGTATGATTATCCAGGTAAAAACCTAAATCTGGGTGTCTATTTTTTCTTTTTTTGAGAAAATATTGTTTTCTTTTTAGCACAATTTTTCATTGTTAACTATTCAATTTTGAGATAGTTTTTTTACAATGGAAAAGCACATAGATTGTACTAGTGTATCTCTTATTTTTCATAAATGTTTCATGAATATTTTCATGGATGTTTGGATTTCCATCACATATTTTTATCAAAATTTCTCTCGCAAAATAGTCATCCAGATTCATGATTTCACCCAACCCTCATTTTATTTATTTATTTTTAATGAATAGAAGCTATCCCCGTCAAATTTAAAAAGGGGAGGCAAGGTAAAACAAATTCGCCCCACTAAAAATCAATTTAAACCTTTGTTTTCCCACAAAAATTGTTGGGATGCTCCCATTTTCCCCCAATTTCTAGAAATGGCAATTCCTAGGGGGTCTTTCTCTTTCTATCGATCGTGGAAATCAAATTCAGAGTTATATTTGTCTAGATTTTATTTGTTGAATCTCATTTTGCAAGTTTCTTAATTTCCACACTGTTATCACTCAAATCGACCCCAAGATTGTGGAAAGGGCTCTTCAAGGTAACACACAAAACCAAGTTTTAGGAAAGCTAGTTGGCTTCTATCTTTCTAGAGAGGGATCTCTCATCAATTGTTTATCAGAGCCAGATATATGTAATTATAATTAAAAGATAGATTTGTTGTTTGGTTGAAACAAGGTGAACATTAATTGGGCAATGGAGTCAAAACACTTATGATGATAAAGTGGCAATGCTTTGCAAATAATTCATAACAGAGGCAGGGTAGCTGCTCATTTACAGTGAAAGAGCTGTTTGTCTGGTGATAAGGAAGAAAATAAGAACAGTCCATCAATACAGAACATTATTAAATGAATTCTGCATTAACTTTAGTAGAAACTGGTTTGTGGATGTTTGGAATCAAAGAAACAGAGCATAACAAATATGAATTATGCCTCAATATACACTTATCCAAACATGAAAGAAAACATTAATAATGAAGTAGATAACAAGGAAACATTCACATGAAGAAGAAGATGGTACAGATTGCAAATCAAATAACACAAGAATCTCTGCTCAAATTGCTTGCTCAGCTCTACCAATTTTATTAAAGGAACATCTCAAAATTACATAACACAAAAGCCTTACGGGTTCCAACAGGTTTCAACAAGATTCAACCCTTTGTCCTTCATCACATATGAGTATATATAGGTATCCTCAGCCTTTAGGCTTGAATCATTCTAAGAGAAAATTGTTAATACTAGAGATGACACCTATACAAACAGTTTCATCCTCTCTAGTATTACTTACAACAAAACACAACAAATGCTGACAGGTAGGCTTAACATCCTTTAACAAGTGCCCTTGAGAATTTACTAGCTGGTAAATAAATAAAATGCCTTAGTAACTATTCCAAGCTACAAATATCCATGATCCTCAAATCTTCATGGATGCAGTTTCAGTTTGGCCTTTCCATACTTCTCCACGAGCTTCCACTGATTAGTAGATGGCAACTCTAACGTGGCCACCTCTTTAAACAATACTCGAAGATCTGTGTGATCCCTATATGAACAACTCCTGAAGTATGCATAAGATTCCATGAAGACCCAAACTAGCTCAAATTCCTTGGTTAGATTTTCCACCACTTTTTTTCCTATCAGAGGTTGGTTCATGTCAACAAAGCCTTCCTGATCCAACCTGCATTCCTATAACTTTGCCTGATATTCTTCCTGTGTCCTCATGGTGCCATCTTCCTCCCAAAAGAGAGGAAGTCCACTCTTGAATAAAGGGTCGAACATATCTCTGAAAAGTTTCACCTACTGTGTCATAACATCAATTCTAGCTTGAATAGCACTCACCTGTTGATGCTTATGTATCACTCTCTTGGCCCAAATGATAGTGGAAACTCTATCCTTTATGCCAGCTTCCTTTACATCATCTTCAGTCAAGCCAATCAAGAATTCCATGGCATTTTCAGCATGCTCCATAGGCTTCTTATTCAATTTTTCATTTGCTGCTACTATACTTTGCTTGGCTAGTTTGGTTATAGCTTCCTTGTCTAGGATAAAGTCGAGGTAGGGCCTTTGCTTTTCTTCCTATGCAATAATGTCATCCCAAATGACTTGTTTTGCTTCCTGCAGGGAGGTATGACCTGTATCCTACTTCACCAATTCCTCATTCTTGACATGTATCTCCTTGTACTTGGTTTCCCAAGCCTCCTTTTCCTGCTTTGCCTTTGACATCAGGGTTTTTAGATTGGTATTTTGCTTCTTTAATCTCTCCACTTCTAAGTCCCTTAGACTTGCTTTTTCCATAGCCCCTACAAGGGAGAAGTCACCTAATTCTATGGAGGAGGGTGTGGCCATGTTCTCTATCTCATTGCTCTTCTCTTGCAGCTTCTTCTCAAGGTCTTCAGACTTAGCTTTTCACTTCTTTTCACTCTCCACCATAAGAGCCATATCACTCAGCCATAGCTTCTCTTTCTCTTCAAACTTCAACAACCTAGCTTTGCAGTCTGTTAGTTCCTCCTATAACTTTTCTTTCTTATCCTCCAGCTCTGCCAATTCAGAGGCTTCTCCAGCTAGGTGGAAGGGATATTTAGCTTATTTTTCAATGATTGAATGGTGTTATTCTTCTCATCCAACAAATTTTGTATACTGGTCTTCTTGTCCTCCTGGCTTTCAGTAGCCAATAATTCTTTCCGCAGCTTCTTAATTTGTGCTTTATGGGCCTTGTTCTCTACTCTTTCTTGCCTGAGCTGATTTTGAACCTTGTTATTATTGACCTACAACCTGGATAATTCTAGTGCATACTTTAGCAATTTGTTATAAATGGCATCCCTAGTTTGTTTGTGCAAATCGATTATATTAGGAACAGGGATATCTTCCAGGTTCACCTTTAGCTCAGTGGATTTTTTCTTGGTAACCAAGGCCAAGTTCAAGGTGTTCTGGGCCTGGCTCCTGCTGGTTACCAAAGACACCTCCTTATTGGAAATCTGCCTCACCTCTTCATACAGCTTAGACTCCTCTGAGGCTGCTTCTGTGCTTCCTTTATACTCCTCCAGTAGTTCAGTTCTGTTGTTGCTTGTTGCAGCAGGTTCGGTGGATGTTTGGTCGAATACATATTCTCTGACCTGAAAAGAAGGAACCTTAAACTTTACCTGTTTCTTCTTACTTTGACCAGCTGCCACTGGTACCAACTGCTGCGTAGGTTCCTATACTTTCTTCCTTTTGAGAGCTTTTTTGTGTCATCATCTATATCCATGACATCAATCTTTTCCAACCTGCTAGTTTCTTTAGAGCTACTGACAAATGGTAAAATTGCTTCAACTACCCTAAGCTAGAGGAGCCAATTTGTGGTAATGTGGCCTGTAGCACTAGGGAGGTGGAGTCATCAGGTGTATCTATCTCCATCTGGATTTTTCTAGGATATTCTAGCAAATTAGCAGTTTCACCCAGCCCTGAAATTTCAAAATGTATACAAGTTTTTCTATTACTTTCTTTTCTCCTGTCTTAGATGATGTGGTGGGGGTCATAATTGATGGATCCTTTTGATCTGAATCCCATATCTCTCATCATCTCTTCAATGGTTGAAAGGGCAGTCTTCTTTCTAACAATGAATGGGCCTACAACCCATGGCAAGGTGATATCTGTAACCTTCTTATCATCCAAGAAATGTTCAATATCCACTCTCAGCTTTTGTCTAATGAATTCCAATGTAAATAATCTAGGGGTTAGAAAAGCTGGCAGCACATAAGGTGCATGGGAAAACCCATAAACTCTGATTGTTGTGTTGTGCTCTGATAGGAACCAGTCTCCTATCCTCTTCTTAGGAGAAGGTTGTAACCATTCTTTCATTTCTTCTAATACCTTGGGTAGTTTCCTTTCAAAGATAACATTGTGGACTTCAGCTATGATGTTGTTCATGAACTTAGTGTAGTCTGTGAGTACCTCCCAAGTGAACATCAACTCAAGAATCTGTAAGTTTTATTCATTAAAGGACAGGAACATTCTCAACAGGTAAGACTGGAATCTGAAGCTTCTGGTTTTGGGGAACTCCAGTAGCTCGGAATGGATCTTCTCAGCTAGGGCCTCATCAAACCTAAGACAAGTACACTGGGTGGATTGATTGGGTGCCTCAGGCTCAAGAGGATATGTGCCCATGACAAAAATCAAGCTTATTAAATGCTCAGTGATATAATGATCTGTATCTAATCCTAGGAACTGGGCTAACATGGTGATGACACAATTGGACTCTTCAGTGAATAAACTAGCTTCACCAAGGAAAGGTTGGTTTTGGAAGGAGGCATTTGGCTGTAGGCTAGCATGGAATAAACTTTGATTAAGCTTGGATGGGGCTTGCCTAAAATACTGAATTAGGGCTTCCTCTTTGCATGCTCTGGATTTTTGGCAGAACTCATCCAGGATTGACAGGGCCTTTCTAACAATGAGGGGACTGACTAGGCACAGGATCTTAGATTTGGATGCATCCATAATCACCCTCTCAGAGGAGGAGTAATTGGTGGTGCACCAGTCGGAGAACTCGAGGCAATTTGGGGTTTGGTCAATTGCAAAAAGATGGAAAAATGACGGGTAAACCTTATTCACGTCTACATTCCACTTTCGAATCATCTCCAATATGTCTTTTGTTGTCTCAAGGGAGATGTTTATCCACATTGTATCATAAATATCGGCATCCTTATCCTCAAGCAAATCACTTATCTTCTGGTATTCCACAACTTGGGGTTCTATCTCACTCAATTCAGTCATTTAAATAGCTTTGTATGGGACAGAAGGCCTACCTGGTTATTTGAAAGGTGGTCTGAGCTTCTCGCTGAGTTTCCTGCTTCTGCAAAGTGGTCATCTGTCACTTTCCAATGCAACCAAATCGAATAGTACTCAGATCCTCATGCAAGCCCTTTTTATATTATTTCTTTCCCTCATCATCCTCATATCTTTTGCAACAAAGAGATTTTTCAAGCTATCCATCTATAAGATCTACTCTGGGTCGTGGATCTCTGTCCCTGTTTAACCCCTAGGGCCTTTTGCGAACTTAATCCATCAAGTGTTTCCTTCCATGCATCTTAGCTTCATGAAACCATTGTCCATTGTCGATCTAGCCTTCACCCAGATCTTGACCATCAAAAGGTGCGGCCCCTATCGGGTTCACAGATTTGGGAAGTGCTGATGCTCTGTGCATGTTCAAATTGCGAACTCAATCTCTTTCGCAGCTCTTAACTCCACCATATCTACACCATTGAAAAACGCAGGGCCTACCAAAAATTTGGAAATCCGAAAATCCCATTTCTCCGTGCACGTTCCATCGACGAAGCCCCTAAAAATTGTTGATCTATTTCCGCCCACCGATCTGACTTTCGATTTACTTGCGGGTTAACCATCCCTGACCTGTACTCTACCATGCACCTTATCCTCGGGAATTTTCCTACTATGGATCCACTCCATCCATCTCTGTCCACACCTTAATTCGAGCAGTCTTTCACATATTTTCCACATTCGCAAAGTTAACTTAAGTTTTTCGATGTTCTCCATTTCCATGCCTACGAACAAACTTGCAGGGGTTTCACTAAATATTCCCTTTGGTCATATGACTCAGAAACCTAGGACCTTCCCCATTACTTTCAGGGCTCTAACCTTTCCACTTTCCCGAGACAAAACTGGTGCCAACAATTGGATCCAATTGGGGATGATATCCTCCTTGTGAGGTAGCAAAGAACCCCGCAGACCCAGTGCCTGATCCATCGGGCTGTTTTTCAAAAATTCAAACCACCATTCCTGCTTTTCTGTATGTAAAAATCAAAACAAAAGAGATGGCTATTCCTCCAGATTTCAGAGCCTTCACTTCGGGCTTCAAATCCTTTGGTTCACCACATGTACTAATGCAAATGTAAAGCAATATATACAAACTATGATACAAAGGTTACCTCCCATCCTCAGGATAGGTAGTGCTTCAGAAACCTACCATTCACTAGACCTCTTGTTAGCGGAGACCCATCCTGATGCTCTAGAATGAAAGAATTGACACCTCTATTTGCTGCAATGATGTATGGGCCTACCCACATATGATCAAACTTCCCATGCTTGTCTTCTCTAGGAGCATCCCACTTCAAGACCAACTCATCAACCTAGAATTGCTCTTGTTTAACCTTCTTGTCAAAAGTATTCTTCATTTTCTCTTGGTGCACTTGCACTCTGTCATAGGCTTTGTCCCTCTCCTCATTTAGCTCTATTGTCTGATTTATCCTTCTCTGCATATGGTTGGGCTCATTTTCATGCCCCTGCAACAGCTTCATGACTGGCACTCCTAGAGATGTGGGAAAAACAACTTCAGCCCCATATACTAACTGGAATGGAGACATTCCAATTTCCCTTTTTGTGCTAATCCTGTCAGCCCACAAAGCATATTTCAGCTTTGTATGCCAAGCTCTCTTGTTCTCCTCCAACAACTTCTTAATTATCCTTACCAAGATTTTGTTAAAGGATTCAACCAATCCATTCCCTTGAGGATAATAGGTAGTAGAATGGTTTAGGTTTATGTGGTACTTGTTGCAGAAACTTATCATCCTTTTAGATTTGAAGGAAGTTGCATTATCTGTCACAATTATTCTAGGGCACCCAAACCTAGCCAAAATATTATTCTCTAGAAAATCCATTATTACAGCATCAGTTTCTGTCCTAGTGGGTATGGCTTCAATCCATTTTGTGAAATAAACTATTGTTGTTAGGATCCATCTGTACTGACCTGAAGAATTCGGGTTGATCTCCCTAATGAAGTCTAAACCCCAATGCTGGAAGGGTGCCTCTATTGAAATTGGGTTGAGAGGAAGTGAAACCAGCTTCCTCTTACCATCAAAGATCTGACACTAATGACATGTGGTAGTGTCTTTGTACACATCAGAAAACATAGTAGACCAATAAAAACTAGCTCTCAGAATTTTATTTGCTGTTACCTTCCATGAGTGGTGCCCTCTGCAATATCCTTTATGAAAATCCTTCATTGTTTGTTGTGCTTCATTTTCCAATAGGAAATTCAACAATACACCACCAGGGTCCTTCCAATACAAGTACTAATTCATGATACAAAAATTTGTAGCCTTTAGCTTTACATATCTATCTCTTGTTTTACAAAGTCCCGTAGGAGCTTGTAGATTTTGCAAAACATATACAATATCAGCATACCATGGAGATGAAGCAAAATATGGAATTACCTGTACCCTTGTGTCCAACTAATATGAATAGCTGGTCAAGAAATTAAGCTGCAATGAAGCAAAATATGGCATTACCTGTACCCATGTTTCCAACTAATATGAATAGCTGGTCAAGAAATTAAGCTGCAATGATTCACAATTAGCCTCTGTCATCATTTTGGCTAGCCCTTGCCCCTTAATCAACTTAGTAGGCTGGATTTCAAGTTCATATTCCAACGGGACAACAATCCATTTTTACCTCTTCCCTTCTAGATTTGGTTGGGTAAGAATGCTCTTTACTGCATTATTGGGAACATGGGAAACAATGTGTGAATGGAGGATATATACCCTAAAATATTTCAATGATTTTACCAAAGCATATGCCTGCTTTTCCATGAATACATGCTTCAACTCCCCCTCTCTGAACACCCTGCTGAAGAATGCTATAGGCTGCTCAACATTTTGTTTTTTCTTCTACAATAGGACTCCAGCTACAGTATGCTAAGATGCATAAGAAAAAACTAGGAAATATTTAGTGAAATCTGGGCTTGCTAGAATTGGAGCCTCATTGATGGCCTTCTTAATACCCCTGAATGATTCTCTAGCATCTTCTATCCATTTTATTTTATTTTCCTTCTTCAACATGTTAATAATGCTCCTCAATATCTCAGCAAAACTAGGAATGAATCTTCTTAGGAAACCTACCTGTCCAATAAAGGACTGCACTTCCTTCTTGCTCTTAGGTTCCTCAACCTTCAAAATTACACTGATCCTTTCTAGATCAATCTTAATGCCATCCTTTGAAATAATATTCCCAAGCAATTTAACTTATTCAAGTGCAAAATTAGACTTCTTAGGATTCAATGAGATGCCATATTTCCTGCATTTTATAAATACTTTCTCCAAATGCTTGATATGTTCCCTATCAGATCTGGAATACACAGTGATATCATCCATGTAAACAACTACAAATTTGCCCTTCTATTCTGCAAAAGCAATGTCCATAGCATGCTAAAATGTAGCTCCTGCATTCATCAGTCCAAAAGGCATTTTACCTTAAATGAATGTGCCCCGGGGTGTAGTAAAAGCAGTCTTTTCTTGATCCTCTGGGAGTACTTTGATCTGGTTGTAACCTGAGAAACCATCCATGGTAGAAATTCTTTCAGACCCTACCACTCTTTGCAAAATGTGTTCCATCTTAGGTAGTGGGTAATTGTCCTTCAATGAAGCCCTATTTAGGTTTCTGAAGTCAATCTAGATTCTCATTTCACCATTTTTCTTCCTAACAGGCACCAAGTTAGCCACCCATTTGGAAAATCTCAGAGTCACAATGATCTTAGCATTGAACAACTTCTTGATCTATTTTTCTATCACAAGAAATAGCTTGGGGTTCACTCTTCTTAGTTTCTATCTGAAATTTTTCTCCCTAGGATTAATTGGAATGGTGTGATGGATGATGGAGGTATCATATTCTTTCAAGTCTTCATAGCTGCAGGAAAAAACATTTGTATATTTATTCAACAGATTGATGTATTCTTCTTTCTCCCTTGTAGGCAGCTTCTTGGACAACCTTACAACTCGTGGTTCTACTTCAATCCCTAGGTTCTGCTCTGCAATGACATCATCATCTGGTTTCATTTTAGGGTCTTTGGCCACATCGTTCTGATCGAACAGCTTCTCTAGGGGAATTAGACCTCATGGAATAAAATTAATTTTCAATTGGATTATGTCCTTTCCACCCAACGTATTCATCCAAGCCTTATTTTCAGTTTCTTCACCTTCAGCCGACCCATCATCTTGGAAACACTCTAAATTTTCATTTTTTGAGACGATCTGAGTGTTCACAAATTCATCAGACAGCTCCAAGAACCTCTTTATTTCCATATGATCATCAAAAACTTGCCAATATTTATAACTTCAACTTTATATTTTTTCTAGGAATATATAGGAGTCTTGAAACCACCAGCAGTAGTGGCCAAAGAATCAACCACTTGATTTTCAATTCTGGGTACCACCCTGATTTTATGCTCTGTAAAATAGTTTCCAAACATGTCCCAAACTTCATTTCTGTAGGCCCTCATTCTGGGAGGCTTTGTCTGGTAGCTGTCATTCACTTTGTTTATTACAAGCTCTGAATCCCCAGACACTTCTATCCTCTTTGCTCCCATATATTTCAAAGCTTGCAAACCTAACAACAAAGCTTCATACTTAGCCACATTATTAGTGCATTCAAAGGTCGGTTTATAAGACAAAGCTTTGAATTCTCTTCCTGGGGATATAATCTAGACACCTGCCCCAGCTCCATTTTTACTTAAAGACCCATCAAAATGCATAGTCCATAACCCTCCCTCATCCTGTTTCTTCTCCAAGGCATCTTTACTTTTTGCAAATTCCTCAATCTCTTCAACTTCAACATGTATAGGAACTTCAGGATCAGTGTGTGGTCCATCAGTGAAGAATATAGAAGACCCCAATTCAGTATCAACACCATAAATGGGATGATTTTCAGGTTCATCCTTGCTGCTGACTGCATATGCCAATATATTCTCCCTATATAACCTTCTATTAACTCCGAAGAAATGTATGGTGGCATATGACATCCATTTGCATAGTTCCCTTTAACTTTGACTGCCAGGACCTTGATAACAACATCCCAAACTTTGCAGGAACATCAGCCACTACAACATCCATCACAATGCTTTTAGCTGGAAGTTGTGTAAGAGTTACCACCATATCTTTTATTAATCCTAGACACTTGACCTTTCTAGAATAAAAAGAAAACATGTCTTTATAAGGCCTAGTAACCTCCAGTCCTAGCCTTTCCACCACTGTCTTTGGCATTAGATTATGAGAGGCACCAGAATCTAGCATGGCGTTGTGTAAAATCATATCATGGATATTTGGACTTAGATAGAATGGGGGAACTTCTTCATCCTCTATATATTCAATTTTAGGTCCAAAAAGGATATTGGGGGAATCATCTGTCACTTCTAAAATGTCAAGCAGAGGGTCACCTTGATTCTTGACCATTTTAGTAATATCTTCCCTATATTCATTGTTCCTCAACAATTCATTAAAGGGGATAGAAATCTTAACCTTTTCCAATTCCGACTTTAGGTTGAATGATGAAATGGGTTTATCTACATCAATTGGTATGGACTATTTACTCTCCTTGGGATGTTGTTTGTTATTTTTTGGATCTTTTTGTGCAATAGTTTCTTTCTCTTTCTTTTTTTTGAATTCTGTTGGGTGTTGGAAAGATTATTTGAATTGGGCTTCCCTTTATTGGTAATCACATCATAGTTTCTCAGCTTTAACTTTCTCTGAAAATCATCAATGGCATTCTGATATCCTCTCTGATATTGCTCTGAATCTAGCTCTGAAATATGACTCTCATCTTCTTGAATGAAAAAATTATGTTCTTCTTTAGTCAAACGTATTTCAGAATCATTGTCATCAAAGCGATGAATCCAGTTATCCATTCGATCTTCTTGTCCTTCCTCATCAACCAAATTCTCAGAGAATGGTGGTCTTATTTTCTACTCTTCAGGATTTCTTTTGTTTCTTTGAGGAAAAGGAGGTCTTCTAAAGTTTGGGTTTCTCACTTGGTTCTCAGGCTGCTCTCTATTAGGTGGTCTATTGTCTAGGGCCAACCTGTCCATTAATTTCTCCATAGTCTTCATCATCATTTCAAACTTAACATCACTTGCAGAGGAGGAAGCAGAAGTGGATGGTTGGGATTCTTGTTTCTTCTTATCTACTTCTATTTTACCTTTCAACTTCCCTAAAGCCATCATATTTGCTTCCACCTCTAGAGCATCCTTTAACATAGCTGACAAGGTAGGTGACTTCCTTTCTCTCAACATGCATGCAAAATCTCCATCAAAGGCACCTGCATAATGAAGTTTAGCAGCACCTACTAAGGGTTTAATATCAGCTGGGATTAAGTTGTACACCCTCATAAATTTGCTTGAAAATTCATGCATAGATTCAAAATTTCCTTTCTTTAAATGGTCATATTGAGATAGTATTTGAAAAGGACTCTTCTTTGCCTCCCACCTATCCAAAAATAGTGTTTGAAAAGCCTCAAAAGTAGGGATAGATGCTGCTGGTAGATCTTTAAACCATCTCTTAGCTTTCCCAGACAAACTCTGTGCAAACAACCTCATCTTTGCATCATCATGGTCTACCTCCTCTAAATCAATAAAATATTCAAATCTATCCATATGTTGTCTTGCTGAAAAGTTCCCATCTCCATCATATAAGGAAATTCTTTGTGAATAGTTTTAAGGGAGATCATGCAAAATAGCTGGCAGAGCCAAGGGTGCAAAGCTAGCTGCCATTGGTCTGGGTGGATTTGGTGGTACAACAGGTGGATTTTGTGGTGAAGTAGGGTTTACAAGAGGATTATTAACAAAGATGGTATTATGAGGCTGGGAAGTTTGAAAACGAGGGTTTCTTTCTTCAGTTTTTACAGGGTTTTGCAGATTATACCACAAGGGTTCTAGCAAATATGACTCAAAACTATTTGGATTTATCTCTGTTTTCTCTAGATCTGACTTTGATTTCGACCTCAACAAATAATTTCTAACACTTACTTCCGAATCCAATTCATGAAAACCATACAACTCTTTTTTAGACACAGATCTTTCAACATTAGAAATGCTAGTTTTCTCTTTTCCACTTCTATGCCTGAGCAAAATTTCTGGGTTTTCCACACTTTGCAAAATTTCAGAAATAGGGTTACCTCTTGTATGGATCTTTCTAGGCGCCAAGATACCTTCTAAAACCTTCTTTGGAAATTAATGTGGAGTTGCTAATCTCCCCAGTGGAGCTACCTTCAACCGAAAATCCCTATGAGTGGAGTCGCTAGGGCAAATGTACAACCTTCTTCAAATGTAGAAATCTTTGTTTTCCCACATAAATCCCTTCTCTCTATGTAAAATGGAACTCTTTGTCATTTTCTCCCAGGGACCATATAACTCTCGTTCCCCGACAGTGGCGCCAATTATGTTATCACTCAAATCAACCCCAAGGTTGTGGAAAGGGCTCTTCAAGGTAACACACAAAACCAAGCTTTAGGAAAGCTAGCTGGCTTCTATCTTTCAAGATAGGGATCTCTCATCAATTGTTTATTAGAGACAGATATATGAATTAGAATTAAAAGACAAATTTGTTGTTTGGTTGAAACAAGGTGAACATTCATTGGGCAATGGAGTCAAAACACTTATGATGATAAAGTGGCAATGCTTTGCAAATAATTCATAACAGAGGCAGGGCACAGGGGCTTCACTAGAAGGCAATATAATATCATGTTCATTCATATTGTGGTATTAAATATTCATGAAAAACTAAAAATTATATTGCTCATATATTAAGGGGCAAAGGTTTTTTATTTATTTAATGTAACAATACAAAAGTACTTTGGCATATTTTTTATATGGGCGGGCTAACAAATATCCTCCAAATGGAGATGGCGGGATCACGACCGGATGAGAAATTAGGTTGAGGCAAGGCTCAGGCTTATAAGTATGTAGGGAAATCGCGTCTTGAGGCATGCTTGAGGCCGGGGGTTTTGTGGTGAAGTGGGTTTCTAGTTGATCATAGTTGAGAGACAGTGGTCATTGACAGCCAATTGTTACCAATAACACTCAGCGAGTTGTTAGCAATAGCCTTGGGAGGCTCTAAGCCTCCAGGGCTTGTTATAGGCCCTCAATAGACCTTTGGGGATTGAATACCCAACCACTCGTGCCTACTACAGGGCTTGGGAGGTTTATTCAGCCTCCTAGATCTTGTTACATGCCCTGGGGGGTTGGATACCTAGCCCACAACAGGCTTAGTCAGCGATTGGGGAATTGCAACATGCAATCTAAATGTTGTACTATGTGCATTGGCTCTAGTGACATATAAGAAGTGATCTCCTATCTCTTCATTAGACCATTAGATGTTGCAAATAATAATGATATGTGGTTGATTAATTGCATTGTGGGTGAAGTAATGTGCATCCACAATATACATTGAAAGAAGCAAGGTGCATTGTAGAATGCATGTGGGGTCATAAGAGGGGTATCATATCAATATACTACGTAGAAATATAAAGGGGTATAAAAAATGTTAATGAAAAAATTGATACATACAATATCTAGTGAAAATAGGGGTCTTTTTAAATTGGGAAGGCATATTGGAAGGGGGTTAAAAACAATGATTTTGGAAGTATTTTCCAATATTTAGTGAAATTAGGGGTATTGTTTCATATGCCATGAACGAACGTGCTATGATAGCAGTTTATTGAGTGAAGCCCCCGTGAGGCAGGGTAGCTACTCGTTTACAATCAAAGAGTTGTTTGTCTGGTGATAAGGAAGAAAATAAGAATAGTCCATCAATACAAAGTATTATTAAATGAATTCTGCATTAACTTTAGTAGAAACTGGTTTGTGGATGTTTGGAATCAAAGAAACAGAGCATAACAAATATGAATTATGCCTCAATATACACTTATCCAAACATGAAATAAAACATTATGAAGTAGATAACAAGGAAACATTCACATGAAGAAGAAGAAGGTAGAGACTGCAAATCAAATAACAAAAGAATCTCGGCTCAAATTGCTTGTTCGGCTCTGCCAATTTTATTAAAGGCACATCTCAAAATTACATAACACAAAAGCCTTACGGGTTCCAAAAGGTTTCAAAAAGCTTCAACCCTTTGTACTTCATTACATATGAGTATATATAGGCATCTTCAGCCGTTAGGCTCGAATCATTCTATAACAAAATTGTTAATACTGGAGATAACACCTATACAAACAGTTTCATCCTCTTATAGTATTAGTTACAACAAAACATGGAAAATGCTGACAGGTAGGCTTAACAACCTTTAACAAGAGCCCTCGAGCATTTACTAGTGTTGATGTATATGTAACTTCAGAATGTATTTCATATATGTATATTGTACCCCTATAGAGATTGTATTATTCCTCTATATGGAAGTGTTTGTATTCCTATAGAGATGTTATTATTCCTTTATATGGAAGTGTCGTCATTTATATTGTAAGTGTCGTAACTTATACTTGATGGGTTATTAGACCACCTTGTTGGGGTCAACCCTGTATAAGTCATGTGGGTCAAAGGGTTATTAGACCACCCTATTGGGTGTCGGCCCAGTCAGTATTATGTTATGTGGTTAAGTTAAGGCTGACCTAGTAAAGATTATTAGGCAAGTCAAGTCAAGTATAAATAGAGTGCGGGAGGCACTCTATTTCATCATTCTATTCTCTCTCACACTCTCGGGAGAGTGGCGCACTTGTGGAGGAGGAGAATCTGCTGCTAGGAGATGTCTATCTCTTATGCTTGGGTTGTATCATTGTTCTATCTATCTCTGAGGAAGTTATTGGGGTTTTTCACCTTTATGGTTTTCCCCAAGTAAACTCTGTGTCTCTTGTGTGCTTGCATTATTGTGTCCATGATTGATATGTTGTAGATATGATGCACATGTTGTTCTCTCAATTAAGATCCTAGATCAGATTGAAGTAAATTTTGAAAAATTAACATGGTATCAGAGCTAGCCTGAAAGAAGGCATGGTATGGCATGTATGACACTTGTTGCAATTGTGAAGCTAGGGCTTGATATAGAAAAAACTAGTCATCGTAGCACTTTCACTATAAATAAATTTAGGCAAGGTTTCAGGGTCTAAAAATCGTACAGGGAGAAGATAAGATCCCCATGTACCTTTTTTCCAAAGGAAAACCTCTAATTCATTGTACTTTGTGATTTATGATCTATACAATATAGGGTTTCTGCCTCTTCCAGATCTCAATCATAAAAAGGTGACCTTGGAAAAAAGGTCATAACTTGGGATAGGAAGCTCCAAATGAAATTGCATAAAATGTGATAGGTAGTGCACGAAATGTACTTTCTCAGGTAACTTGTTCAGAGGCCGAAACTGAACCAGTGACACGTGGAACATCGTACAAGTTCGATCTCTTGTTTTATCTCATAAACAAGTCACGTTGCGACACTTGGCATAAATCTCTCTCAGAGAATCCATTTGAGGTCAGACCTATGGGGTTGGAAAGATGACAGGTCGGGCTATCACAAGAAAATTTTTAAGACCCTTTGGATTGAAAAGTTCAGAGTTACACCAGAAATAATCAGGTACATATTTCTGTCGAAACATAATTATTTTTTAGCACCTTCATTCATGGCTTCTGGAATTTAAGGTTTCGAAGAAAGTTGGTATTTTTGTAATCGGAGACTACGGATGAATGATACTCATCAAAATAGAAATTTAGATACCAAGATCAGAATTTTTGGTTGGGCAGAAGGCCGGGCTTGATCAGACCCTAGTTCGAGACTTTGATCGAAAAAGTGGAAAATTAGGGCTTCTGCAAAAATGATGATTTTTGAAATCTGTGACCACGGCTCGAAGCTCCTCAGAAAAATAGAAGCTTAGAGCTTTGGATCGAACCTTTTGATTGGGAATAAGGGTGCAATTTATCAAACCCTAGTTCGAGGTCATGTCTAGTGAATCCAGAAGCTTCAAAAGCAAATTTGAGGGGTGAAACTTTGCAGTTTTCAAATTATGAGTATACCAGCTTGATCAGCTCATCAAGGCACATATTTCTATCCTTTCGGAAGTTTGAAATTCAAAGTTTGAATTTTTAGGGTTTCTCTGACAAACCCTAATCCAGCTCTAGATCCAGTTCCTGCAAATCAAGTGGATTGGGCTAATCCTAGAAGAGAATGGATTGGTCACCTGCATAAGTGAAGAAGTTCCTGTTTCAGAGGGAGATGATGCTAAGGCCTTACATAAGAAGATTACAAGCAATCTCAACAGGTATGACTCATCCAGGTATGTTTCCATATTTGTTCATGATTAAGTTTATGGTATGTTTGTCTTCATGTTATTACGATTAGTACAATCTTGATTAAATTTAGACTTGGCATATCACCTTAATAAAATTATGAATGCATGATAGAAGATATTCATTGATTAGGGTGTTGACACTTATGATTGTACTAATGCATTATGGTGTTGTATGAGGTTTATGTTGTCCGCTAACATGAAAGGTACACCAAAAAAGACAAATCATGTTTTAGTTCAAGAACATATGATCATGATGACATGAGGACAAAGATTCATCCATTGTCATGAATCACTTAGAAGATCTATTTGTGAGGTATGTATAACTTGGTTCTATAATGGTTAACCTATGAGATATGCAGGCTACTAGCACAAGTCATTGAAGAGAACAAGAAGACATCATGTGGGTATGTTAGACATAACTAGCTAACATACCAATCCAGGTATGTTTTTCCTATATCAAGTCATAATCCTACCTTGTGTTAGGATCCCTTACATAAGTATACTTGGTATGATTGGTTATGTTTATTCATAAAGTTAGAAATGTAAGTAATCAAGGGTTTATGCATTTTATGTCTCTTATCTTGATTGATGATTTAACTAACCAGAAGAGTCCTATGATCAAATAAGAATATGCATGAGTAAAAGGAGACCTCCCTGAAACCTTGAATACTAATGTTTATTATCTGTGTTTGAAATGATCATGACTATACATGTTTAAGATTATTGTGTTTTGATAGTATTAAGATTATACTAATAAATGTGTGATTATGTATGAGACCTCGAGGATAACACAATGATGATACTAATAAGGATGCATAGTGATGGATATAAGTTCAAGGATAGGTAATACAAGAAGCAAAGATCAAGAGGGAGCACACTCCAGTTGTTCCTACAAGGAAGCAAAGATCAAGAGGGAGCACACTCCAATTGTTTCCTACAAAAAGAAAAGATCAAGAAGGAGCACACTTTAGTAGTTTCTGCAAGGATGCAGATATTCAGAGGGAGTTGACCACTTCTCACAATCCAAATTAGAATGGAGTTGTAGAAAAGAAGCAAAGACTGAGAGGGAGTCAACCCAACAAACAAACAAAGATAAGTTTTTGAATTATCATTCCTTGCATATTTTATTGTCTAAATAATATTGTTCAATAATGTATATACTCATGTTCCTAGAATTGGGTTGTGTATTGTGCATAGTTGCATTGATGAACAATATACTACTAATATACATGGGTAAGTGGCCTATGGAACTATACAACATCGCATTGCTACTTATCTAGAATGAAACCTCTTTGCTGACATGTTGGGAGTTGTGCACACTCTTAACAATGTTCTGATAGAGATTGGAAGGCATGTAGAAAGTTACGGGATATGGATAAATGTTGTATTGAAGCATTGGCTAAGATAATTCCATGACTGTATAACATACTTCTTTATGTGTAAGAATTTGTTCTGAAAACTATAAGATGTTTTCTAATCATGCAATTTAACTTGTTGTGTAGGAAAGATCGTATACCATCACCTACAAAAGAAGGACTACAACATTTGTTCAGCAACAAAGTTATCTATTGAAAAATTTGAAGATATTGAAGTTCCCAGAATGTGGGAAGAATGCCATGATCGAGGAGTACTAGTCAATCATGAAGATGTTTGGGATGCAGTCCCAAGACCTGAAGGGGAGTCTGTAGTGACTTCCAAGAGGATCTACAAGATCAAGCATGCTACAGGTGGTAGCATAGAGAGTTTTGCTCCTGTAGCTAGATACACTTCCATTAGATCCGTACCTGCTCTGGCTGTAGTGATGAAATGAAGATACACCGGATGAATTTCAAGACAGCTTTCTTGAATGGTGTAGTTGAAGAAGAAGTGTATGTGAAGCTGCCACTTGGTTCTGAGACACATGACAGGGAGTCATATATGTGCAGAACTTGGTATGGTAGGATAGACAACTTTCTATCCAGTTTGGGCTTTACCAAGAGTAAAGCGGATTCCAACCTTTACTACAAGGTTGAGGAAGGAAATCCAGTGATACTAGTTTTGTATATGGATGATCTATTTATTACAGGTGAAGATAGATTGATTGTCGACACACAGCAGAAGCTTGCTGCTGAGTTCGAGATGAAGAACTTGTGGATGATGCACTATTTTCTAGGTATGGAGGTGTGGTAGAGTGCAGATGGAATCTTCCTTGGACAAGGGAAGTATGTAGTAGAGATCCTGAAGAGGTTCGGGATGATGGACTGCAAGGACATGGCCACAACTATGGCATCAAACCTGAAGCTTTTGTGTGATGCTTCATCTGAGCCAGTTGATATTACTATGTATCATCAGATGATTGGGTCCTTGATGTACCTGACGAACACGAGACCAGATATTTTCTTTGCGGTGAACACATTGAGCCAGTTCCTGACGGATCCGAGGAGTGTTCCCTTGGTTGCTTTAAAGCATATTCTGAGGTACCTGAAGGGTACAGTTGATTATGGGCTCAAGTATTATGTGAATCAAAACTTTAACCTATAGGGTTATGTTGATTCAGATTGGGCAGGCAGTGCCGCAGATAGGAAGAGCACTTCTGGGTGCTGCTTCAGTATGAGATGAGGTGTGATCTCTTGGTTTAGCAGGAAGCAATCCTATGTAACACTGAGTACAACCAAGACAGAGTATGTTGCAACACGTTTGGCTAGTTATGAGGCAGTATGGCTCCGGAAGCTACTGTATGAGCTATTTGATCTCCCGCTGGAGGCTACTGGTATCTTTTATGACAACCAAAGTTGTGTGAAGATGTCTGAGAACCTGGTGTTCCATGACAGGTTGAAGCACATTGAGATCAAATATCACTATATCAGGGATATGGTGCATAGAGGAGCAGTAAAGCTCCTGTATGTTGCGACGGATGAGCAGGCAGCAGATGTACTGACGAAACCACTAGCCAGAGTGAAGTTTGAGTACTTCAGAGAAAGGCTTAGTGTTCTTCAGATCGATGACACTTCAAGGAAGAAGTGATGGACACACCTGCTGGAGCCATTCCAAGCATGGTGAGAAGAGGATCCTTCCCATGGATGTGGATGTAAGTACTGGATGATGAGCATCAGGACGATGCTCCAGTTACTGCTTTGTATATGCATCATTTGGATGCTCTGATCAGGTAGATCATGTATTTGTATATGTATCAGGTGGATACTTGTATGATCAGGTTGATCATGTATGATGATATGTATCAGGTGGATACTTGTATGATCAGGTTGATCATGTATGATGATATGTATCAGGTGGATACTTGTATGATCAGGTTGATTATGTGTGTTGATATGTATCAGTTAGATACATTGTATGATCAGGTGGATCATGTATTTGCATATGTATCCGGTGGATACTTGTATGATCAGGTAGATCATGTATGTTGACATGTATCAGGTAGATACTTGGTATGCATCAGGTTGATGCTATGAGTTTGATCAGGATGATCATAGATGACGAGCTTCAAGATGTTTCTCCAGATGATATGCATCAGGTTGATGCTATGAGTTTGATCAGAATGATCACAAATGACAAGCTTCAGGATGTTGCTCCAGATGATATGCATCAGGTTGATGCTATAATGACGATCAGGATGATCATAGATGACGAGCTTTAGGATGTTGGTCCAAATGATATGCATCAGGTCGATGCTATGACGATGATCAGGTTGATCATGTGATGATGTACATCAGGATGATGTATGGTGAGTATCAGATTGATACTCTGTGGCTGTGGACAGGTTGTGCAGGTAGCATAGAAAAGGTCCTTTAAAATGCAGACAGGTAGAGAGGTGTGCTCGTAACATCCTGGGATGCTCTATCTAGATCAAGACAGGTAGAGCGGTGTGCTCGTAACATCCTGGGATGCTCTAAGTAGGTTTTTCTATGGTTTTGCATAGAAAAGATCCTTTAAAATCCAGACAGGTAGAGTGGTGTGCTCGTAACATCCTGGGATGCTCTATCAAGATCCAAACAGGCAGAGCGGTGTGCTCGTAACATCCTGGGATGCTCTGAGTAGGTTTTATTGCGGAAGTTCACATAGAAAAGATCCTTTAAAATCTGGATAGGTAGAGCGGTGTGCTCGTAACAGCTTGGGATGCTCTATCGAGATCCAGACAGGTAGAGAGGTGTGCTCATAACATCCTGGGATGCTCTGAGTAGGTTTTGTGAAGGTCAACATGTAAAAGAACCTATAGTCTGTGCTAGGTTTTGTTGACACATGTAATCAGGCCTAGGTTCCATAGTATGGCCACTGATGATGAAGACCTACAGGTGATGGGCCTACATCCAGTATGAAAAAGGACTGGCTCTGTAGAACTTCCTATGATGAGTAGATTCAGAGATTGATTGAGATAGAAGCAGTAATGATGAGGATGATGACTCAATCACGATTATCCAGTGACGAAGATCCAGAGAAGAAGACTTGTGCTAGAAGACTTATGTCGAGAAATACCTTCCTAGTTAAGAGGGAGTGTTGATGTATATGTAACTTCGGAATGTATTTCATATATGTATATTGTACCCCTATAGAGATGGTATTATTCCTCTATACGGAAGTGTTTGTATTCCTATAGAGATGTTATTATTCCTCTATACGGAAGTGTCGTCATTTATATTGTAAGTGTCGTAACTTATACTTGATGGGTTGTTAGACCACCTTGTTGGGGTCGGCCCTATATAAGTCATTTGGGTCGAAGGGTTATTAGACCGCCCTATTGGGGGTTGGCCATGTGGGTCAAAGGGTTATTAGACCACCCTATTGGGTGTCGGCCCAGTCAGCATTATGTTATGTGGTTAAGTTAAGGCCAAACTAGTAAAGGTTATTAGGCAAGTCAAGTCAAGTATAAATAGAGTGCGGGAGGCACTCTATTTCATCATTCTATTCTCTCTCACACTCTCAGGAGAGTGGCGCACTTGTGGAGGAGTAGAAGCTGCTACTAGGAGATGTCTATATCTTATGCTTGGGTTGTATCATTTCTCTATCTATCTCTGAGGAAGTTATTAGGGTTTTCCACCTTTATGGTTTTCCCCAAGTAAACTCTGTGTCTCTTGTGTGCTTGCATTATTGTGTCCATGATTGATATGCTGTAGATATGCTGCACATGTTTTTCTCTCAGTTAAGATCCTAGATTAGATTGAAGTAAATTCAGAAAAATTAACAACTAGCTGGTAAATAACTCTAGTAAATAAACAAAATGCCTTACTAACTATTCCAAGCTACGAATCTCTGTGATCCTTGAATCTTCACGCATACAGTTTCAGTTTGGCCTTTCCATACTTCTCCAAGAGCTTCCACTAATCAGTAGCTAGAAAATTTGACGTGGCCACCTCTTTAAACAATACTCGAAGCTCTGTGTGATCCCTATATGAACAACTCCTGAAGTATGCACAAGCTTCCCTGAAGACCCGAACTAGCTCAAATTCCTTGGTTAGCTTTTCCACCACTGTTTTTCCTATCAGAGGCTAGTCCATGTCAGCAAATCCTTCCTGATCCAACCTGCATTACCATAACTTGACTTGATATTCTTCCTGTGTCCTCATGGTGCCATCTTCCTTCCAAAAGAGAGGAAGTCCCATCTTGAATAAAGGGTCGAACATATCTCTGAAAAGTTTCATCTGCTGTGTCAAAACATCAATTCTAGCTTGAATAACACTCACTTGCTGATGTTTATGTGTCATTGTCTTGGCCCAAATGATAGTGGACACTCTATCCTTTATGCCTGCTTCCTTTACTTCATATTCAGTCAAGCCATTCAAGAATTCCATGGCATTTTCAACATTCTCCACAGGCTTCTTATTCAATTTTTCATTTGATGCTACTATACTTTGCTTGGCTAGTTTGGTTACAGCTTCCTTTTCTAGGATAAAGTCGAGGTAGGTCCTTATATTTTTTTCCTCTACAATAATGTCATCCCAAATGACTTTTTCTTGCTTCCTGTAGGGAGGTCTGACCTGTAGCCTGCTTCACCAATTCCTCATTCTTGACCTGTATCTCCTGGTACTTGGTTTCCCAAGCCTCCTTTTCCTGCTCTGCCTTTGACATCAGGTTTTTCATATTGGTATTTTTCTTCTTTAATCTCTCCACTTCTAAGTCCCTTAGAATTTTTTCTGCCATAACCCCCATAAGGGAGAAGTCACCTGATTCTATGGAGGAGGGTGTGGCCATGTTCTATAGCTCATTGCTCCTCTCCTGCAGTTTCTTCTCAACGTATTCAGACTTAGCTTTCCACTTCTTTTCACTCTCCACCATAAGAGCCATATCACTCATCCATAGCTTCTCTTTCTCTTCAAACTTCAACAACCTAGCTTTGCAGTCCCTTAGTTCCTCCTGTAACTTTTCTCTCTTTTCCTCCAGCTCTGCCAATTCAGAGGCTTCTACTAGCTGGATGGAGGGGATCTTTAGCTTCTTTTTCAATGATTGAATGGTGTTATCCTTCTCATCCATAAACTTTTGTATATTGGCCTTCTTGTCCTGCTGGCTTTCAGTAGCCACTAATGCATTCTGCAGCTTCTTAATTTGTGCTTTATGGGCCTTGTTCTCTACTCTTTCTTGCCTGAGCTGATTTTGAACCTTGTTCTTATTGACCTGCAACTTTGATAATTCTAATGCAGACTTTAGCAGTTTGTTATAAATGAAATCCCTAGTTTTTTTGTGCAAATCGATTATATCAGGAACGGGGATATCTTCCAGGTTCACCTTTATCTTAGTGGCTTTGTTCTTGGTAGCCAAGGCCAAGTTCAAGATGTTTTAGGCCTGGCTCCTACTGGTCACCAAAGAAACCTCCTTATTGGAAATTTGCCTCACCTCTTCATACAGCTTAGACTCCTTTGAGGTTGCTTCTTTGCTTCCTTTATACTCCTCCAGTAGTTCAGTTACGCTCTTGCTTGGTGCAACAGGTTTAGTGGATGTTTGGTCGAATACATATTCTCTTACCTCAAAGGCAGGAACCTTAAACTTTACCTGTTTCTTCTTACATTGACCAGCTTCCATTGGTACCAATTGTTGCTTAGGTGCCTCTACTTTCTGCCTTTTAAGGGATCTTTCTATGTCATCATCTATATCCATGACACCAATCTTTTCCAACCTGCTAGTTTCTCCAGAGCTACTGGTAAAGGGTAAAATTGCTCCAACTGCTAGGGCTAAGCTAGAGGAGCCAATTTGTGGTATTGTTCCCTGTGGCACCAGGGAGGTGGAGTCATCAGGTGTATCTATCTCCATCTGGCTATTGTCAGGATATTCTAGCAAATTAGCAGTTTTAGCCAACCCTACAATTTCAAAATGTATAAATGTTTTTCTATTACTTTCTTTTCTCTTGTCTGAGATGATGGGGTGGGGGTCAGAATTGATGGCTGCCTTTGATCTAAATCCCATATCTCTCATAATATCTTCAATGGTTGAAAGGGTAGTCTTGTTTCTAATAATGAATGGGCCTACAACCCAGGGAAAGGTGATATCTGCAACCTTCTTGTCATCCAAGAAATGTTCAATTTCTACTCTCAGCTTTTGTCTAATGAATTTCAATGTAAATAATCTAGTGGTTAGAAAAGATGGCAGCACATTAGGTGCATGGGAAAACCCATAAACTCTAATTGTTGTGTTGTGCTTTGATAGGAACCAGTCTCCTATCCTCTTCTCAGGAGAAGGATGCAACAATTCTTTCATTTATGCTAATACCCTGGGTAGTTTCCTTTGAAAGATAACATTCTGGACTTCAACTATGATGTTGTTCATGAACTTAGTGTAGTCTATGAGTACCTCCCGAGTGAGCATCAACTCAGGCATCTGTAAGTTTTCTTCACTAAAGGACAAGAACATTCTCAACAGGTAAGACTGGAATCTGAAGCTTCTAGTTTTGGGGAACTCCACTAGCTGGGAATGGATCTTCTTAGCTAGGGCCTCAACAAACCTAAGACAAGCACACTAGGTGGATTGACTGGGTGCCTCAGTCTCAAGAGGACATGTGCTCATGACAAAAATAAAGCTGATTAAATGCTCAGTGATATACTGATCAGTATCTAATCCTAGGAACTGGGCTAACATGGTGATGACACAATTGGACTCTTCAGTGAATAAACTGGCTTCACCAGGGAAAGTTTGGTTCTAGAAGGAGGCATTTGGCTACATGCTAGCATGGAAGAAACTTTGATTAAGCTTGGCTGGGGCTTGCTTGAAATACTGAATTAGGGCTTCCTCTTTGCATTCTCTGGATTTTTGGCAGAATTCATCCGAGATTGACAGGGCCTTTCTAACAGTGAGGGGACTGACTATGCACATGATCTTAGAGTTGGATGCGTCCATAATCACCCTCTTAGAGGAGGAGTAATGGGTAACGCACCAATCGACGAACTCGGGGAAATTTGGGGTTTGGTCAATCGCAAAAAGATGTAAAAATGATTGGTAAACCTTATGCATGTCTACATTGACTTTCCTAATCATCTCCAATCTGTCTTTTGTTGTCTCAAGGGAGCTATTTATCCACACTGTATCATAAATCTTGGCATCCTTATCCTCAAACAAATCACCTATATTCTGGTATTCCACAACTGGGGATTCTATCTCACTCAATTCAGCCATTTAAATAGCTTTGTATGGGAAGAAGGCCTACCTGGTTATTTGATAGGTGGTCTGAGCTTCTGGCTGAGTTGTCCGCTTCTGCACAGTGGTCGTCTGTCGCTTTCCAACGCAACCGAATCGAACAGTACTAAGATCCCTATGAAGGCCCTTTTTATATTATTTATTTCCCTTATCATCCTCATATCTTCTACAAGAAAGAGGTTTTTCAAGCCATCCATCTGTAAGATCTACTTTGGGTCGTGGATCTCTGTCCCTATTTAAACCCCAAGGCCTTCCACAGACTTCATCCATCAAGTGTTGCCTTCCATGAATCTTAGCTTCATGAAACCATTATCCATCATCGATCTAGCCTTCGCCCAGATCCTGACCGTCAAAAGGTGCGGCCCCTACCGGGTTTGCAGATTTGGGAAGTGCTTATACTTTGCACATGTTCAAATTGCGAACTCAATCTTTTCCATAGCTCTTAACTCCGCTAGATCTACACCATTGAAAAACGTGGGGGATACCAAAAATTCACAAATCCGAAAAGCCCATTTCTTCACGCACGTTCCATCGGCAAAGCCCCTAACAGTCGTTGATCTGTTTCTGCCGCCGATCTGACTGTCGATTTGCTTGTGGGTTAACCATCCCCCTCCCGTACTCTACGATGCATCTTATCCTTGCAAATTTTCCTATAGTTGTTGATCTCCGCTACTATGGATCCACTCCATCCATCTCTGTCCACACCTTACTTCGAGCAGTATTTCACATATTTTCCACATTCGCAAAGTTAACTTAAGGTTTTTGATGTTATCCATTTCCAGGCGTACGAACAAACTTGCAGGGGTCTCACTAAATATTCCCTTTGGTCATATGCCTTAGAAACCTAGGACCTTCCCCATTACTTTCAGGGCTCTAACTCTTCCACTTGCCCAAGACAAAACTGGTTCCAACACACACAAGAAGGGAAGTTGATATCTACTATCAGGTCTTATAGTGACACATTTGCATCTAGGATATTTTTTAATCACATTGCCTTAGATCCAAGGTTTCCCCAAGAAACATGGGGATTGTGAAGCTTGCAATTGGAGATGTGAGAATAATGTTTCTATGGGTGTTTGCAGAATCATGCCTAGTGGCTAAGAATTCATTCATAGTCGTTTATTTGGGTGTGCAACAGGCCATGTCGTTGCTTATAACCATTGCCATTCTTTTCTACTTATTTTGTGTTCTCCTTTCTGGGACAGGCCATGGGTGGATCAACTTGGAATCCCACTATCTTTGTTGCTTCTTTTTCTTTGGGTGTTGTTAGGTATTTTTGATATCTTTCTTGTTTTGTTTATTGAATTTTATGGTTCTCAAAGGATTTTTGTAGGGTTGACATTGTATTTTTTGGTTGGTTAACCTATTGTTGCGGCCTGAATTTTTCTCTTTTAGTAATAGGCAATACGTTAAATATGGACTTATAGAGATGGAAAAATGGATATGTGAAGCATCAGAGAGGGTATGAAATGCTTAACTCTGTTTTTCTAGCTTCCACGTAGAAAGGTGTATATGATGCTATGTTAGAATTGATGATATTGTGTGTTATTTGACTAACTCTCCCTAAATTCAATACACATGGATGTCTCAGGATGAATTAAGATACATAAGGAAAGTTGTTAGTTTCTTGGTATGATTCTACAACACTTGTGATTCCTGAAAAACATACCTATATGCATTGGTATTTCTCTCTTAAAATGATATTTGGTAAGGTGTGTGCATAAATGAGGTGTTGGTGGGGCCTTGTAATAGTATGGAGAGATAAATGAGGATCGAGGTGTTGGTGGGCCCTCATATTAACATTGATTCTATTTGTCATGATGATGAAAATTTTCATTGTTCTTTTCCAAGAATATTCCTAGAGTATGGTGAATTTCTATGTATTGTGATAGTTGGAGTGAGGTACCAAAATACCACCAAAAGAGGGATTGTTATCTGATGGTTTATTAAGATTTATCTCTTATTTAGTATTTTTGTATATGTTTTCCTATTACTATATATGGTTTTATACTTGATCAAAAAATGCACCAAGAATTCACAAGATTTTATAATTTAGTGAAAGATTCACCAAGAATTTAAATGGTTTTATAATTTAGTGAAAGATTCACCAAGATTTTATAATGTTTTATAATTTAGTAAAAGATTTACCATGATTTTATAATATTTTATAATTCAATGAGATATTCACCAAAAAATTATACATACATAATATAACACTGATAAAATAACATTCATATTCCACGGGGGGGTAGAGCAATCAGTATGAGTAATTGAGTTGAGAAGTTGTAAATGGAAGGGCACAAGTTCAGGATCCCCATGGGTACTTACAAAAAAAGATAAAATGACATTCATATTTCTCTATATATCATGGGGATTAACCCATTTATTTTACATAGAAATTTAGGGGGGGTTCTTAAAATTTTCCCTTCCTTGAAGGTTAAATGTCGCAAATGTTCTAATTCATACAGGTCTATATTCTCATGTTCCACCTTTGCACAACAGAGAGGAGATGCCAATTCTAGAATCACGAAGGTCAAGTACGAAATTTCTTCATGGATAAGATATATATATATATATCTATATATCTATATATATCTATATATATATATATATGAGTTTCCGACATTTTTTAATTGATCCGTTAATAATGTGAGAAGAACCTGCAACAATTAATTGATGAATACACGACATATGAGATCACAGAATACTTTTATTGATCGCAGGCCACTTCGGGGAGGCAACCTCCTTTGAGCAAGCTCAATACAAAATCAGTTCACGGTGCTTTCATAGGCCTCAACACCCACTTATATACTAAGTCTAAGCACCAATACTATGGGTCAAAACCATGGGCCAATACAAACTATGGACCAACAATACTACAAGAGACTTACAAAGCATATGCGCTAAACAACAATAACACAAAATATGGATCAACAAATACTACGAGACAACTTACAAAGCATATGCGTCCAACAATAATATACTAACAAAGTAAAGACATGGGTTCCTAACATCCCCTCCCCCTTAGAAAAATCTTTGTCCTCAAAGATTTAGATGTGGAAATTGTTGTTGAATTTGAAGGAGTGGTTCCCAGATAGCATCCTCTGGTTGCATGCCGTGCCACTGAATTAAGACCTCTGTGATAGAGTGAGAGCGAAGCTAACGAGTGCGCTTATTGAGGATGGCCTCTGGCTCCAAAAGGATGGATCCTTCATTATCCAGTTCAGGTAAAATAGTTTTTCCTCTGATGTTGGTGCCAAGAACTTTCTTTAGACAAGAGACATGAAATACTGGATGAATGCAGGAAGAAGGAGGAAGTTCCAATTTATAAGCAACAGACCCAATCTTCTGAAGAATTTGATACGGCCCATAGAACTTTGGAGCGAGCTTATGACGCCCTTTGAGTTTTAGGGAGGATTGCTTGTACGGTTGGAGATGAAGAAAAACCATATCACCTACTTGAAAAGTGCACTCAGAACAGTGTTGATCGGCTTGTTGCTTCATGCGATTTCTTGCCATGTGAAGATTGTCCCGCAAAATGCGAAGAATCTAATCACGGTTGCGAAGGACTATGTCAACTTCCTGAACTGGTGAACTGCTGGGGGTGTATGGAAGAAGAATTGGCGGTGCCTGACCATAGATTGCTTTATATGGGGTCATTTTAGAGGTAGTGTGGTAAGAGGTATTGTACCACGATTCAACGAGAGGGAGCCACTTTGCCCACTGATGTTCTTTTTCATAGGTGAAGCAATGAAGATAAGTTTCCAAGCATTTATTGATAATTTCAGTTTGACCATCTATTTGTGGGTGATACCCTGAACTCATCTTCAGTTTGGTGCTAGTGTGGTGAAATAGTTCTATCCAAAAATGACTGGTGAAAGTCGCATCACGATCCGAGATAAAGGAAGAAGGGATGCCATGAAGACAAAAGATTTGGTCTAGAAAAATTTGAGCGATTGAGGAGGTTGTATAGGGATGGTTGAGAGCACAAAAATGACTATATTTGGAGAGGCGATCAACCACAACCAAAATCACTGTCTTCCCTCCAGACTTAGGGAGCCCTTTAATGAAATCCATAGAAATATCTATCCAAATCCATGTAGGTATGGGAAAGGGTTTGAGCAATCCCGGAAGGAGTGTCGTTTCACTCTTATTGCGCTAGTAGGTATCACATTTAGCCACCATCTGTTGAATTGTCCTTTTCATGCCCTGCCAAAAGAAGTTACGCCATGCCCGCTCTTACGTTTTGAGGAACCCAGAGTGCCCTGTCGATGGAGAAGCATGGAGTTCATAGAAGACATCATATTGAATATATGTGCTCTGGGGAAGCACCAGACGACCCTTGTATCTCAAGGAAGCACCATCCAAAGAGTAATGTGGTATAGCAGAAGGGTTGTTGGCCAAGCGTTGGATGATTTGAGATAATGAAGAGTCATTAACATAGCCTTGTTGAAAATATTGCAGCCAATTTGGAACAGGCATAGAAATAGCTGAAAGAGAACCTTGGTCATCAAATGTGCGAGAAAGAGCATCCGCCACAATATTGTCCTTACCCTTCTTATAAGTGATCTCATAGTCATAACCCATGAGTTTGCTAACCCATTTTTGTTGTGCTGGGGAGGATACACGTTGTTCTAGGAAATATTTCAGACTCTGGTGATCAGTCTCGATGCAGAAATGATTCCCTAATAGGTATGGGCGACACTTCTGTATTGCATGCAAAATAGCCATAATTTCCTTCTCATATGTAGAGGCAGCTAAATTCTTACCTGAAAGGGCTTTGCTGGTGAATGCAATAGGTTGTTCCTCTTGAAGGAGAACAACACCAAGTCCATTGCCGCAAGCATCACTCTCAATAATGAAGGGCTTGGAAAAATCAGGCATAGCTAGAACAGGTGTAGTACACATAGCTTGTTTAAATTTGGCAAATGCACACTCGGTAGCATGTGTCCATGTAAAAGCATCATTTTTCAATAGAGTAGTTAATGGAGCTGCAATATTCCCAGAATCCTTGACAAACTTGCGGTAGTAGCCAGTCAACCCCAAAAAACCATGAAGGCTCTTGAGTGTCTGATGACGCGGCCAATTGTTCATGGCAGCGATTTTGGTAGGATCCACACGAACCCCTTCTGATGAGATAATGTGCCCGAGATACTCGACTTCCTTCTGTCCAAAAACAAATTTAGACTGTTTGGCATGGAGATGATGGTCAGATAAAAGTTTCATTACAAGATCCAGATGTTGGAGATGTTCATCCCAGGTTTTACTGTAGATGAGGATATCATCAAAGAATACCAGAATGAATTTCTGCAAGTAGGGATGGAATATTTTGTTCATCAAGGCCTGGAATATGGAAGGAGAATTAGTGAGGCCAAAGGGCATGACCAAAAACTCATAGTGGCCATCATGTGTGCAGAAAGCTATTTTAGGGATATCATCCTCATGAACCCGAATTTGATGATACCCAGAACGAAGATCCAACTTGGAGAAAAATTGAGCACCATGAAGCTCATCAACAACAAGAATTGGAAGCTTATCCTTGATAGTGAGGTGATTAAGTGCTCAGAAGTCAATGCAAAGGCACCATGACCATATTTTTTGTGGACAAGAAGAATTGGTGAAGAAAAGGAACTAGTGCTTGGGCAAATAATACCTTGCTTCAGTAAGTCCTGAACGAGCATTTCAATCTCTGTTTTTTGGTGAAATGGGTAGCGATAGGGCCTGATGTTGGGAGGAACGCTTCCAGAAAGGAGATGAATAAGATGGTCCTCTGGTCTTGAAGGTGTGAATCCCACTGGTTTAGCAAAGAAACCTATATATCGATCCATAATTTGTTGTAGATCCAAAGGAGTAGTGGAGACCGCTGATGGTTGCATCTGAATGGAATGGATCTTAGTGATGACACCATGTGAATTCTTCTTAAGGATTTTTTCCATGCGATGCAAACTGATGATGCCGAGAGACTCTGGTTGTAAGCCTGTCAATGCGTGTTTTTGTCCATTAGGCGAAAATTACATCCAAAGCTCAGCAAAATCCCATAAGATGTGGCCAAGTGTGCATAGCCATTGAGCACCCAAAACCACATCACATCCGCCTAAGGTCAAGGCAAACATGTTAGAGCGCAGGTTATAATATCCCATAGACATACACACATTATGACACTTCCCTTTGCAAGGTAAGGTTCCCCCATTAGCAACCATGACTTCAAAGTTGGAGCAAGGATGGATAAAACAATCAGCTTGTTTGGCGATTCAAGGGTTAATGAAATTATGAGTGCTACCAGAATCAATGAGTATTGTAATAGGAAGCTTCTTGAAGCAACCCCTGACCCGCATGGTTTAGGGGGTGGTGATTCCAGCTAAAGCATGGAGAGATATCTCTGGCTGGTTGTCCTGAGATGGAGGGTAAATAGGAGGCTTCAGAATGTCGACCTGAGCATCCATTGTATCAAGAGCTTCTTCACCAATTTAAGAGGCAAGCAGAGAATATATATCCAAGAGATAGAGATTTTTCTAAACACATCTATGTCCCCGAGTGAATTTCTCATCACAATTATAACAAAGCCCTTTTTCTCTGCGTTCCTGCATCTAAGTTTCAGACAAATGCTTGATAGGAGTTGGTCGAGGAGTTGGTGGGATGGGAGGTCATTGAGAACCCATATTTCAGAAGGGAACAAAAGTGGGTTTGGAGCGTTGTTGGGCTGCACTCTTGTCTTCTGCCAACTTAGCCAACCCTGGGGCTTCCATCATTGTGTTGGGATAGAACATTTTGACCTCAGCGCGAATTACATCCTTTAGACCACTGATAAAACAACTCCGGTAGAAGTCATCAGTCAATCCTTCAGTGTGGTTGGCTACTTTATCAAATTCAGTTTGGTACTCTCTCACAGTGCCAATTTGGCGAAGTTTAGTGAGGGCTCCTGTGAAGTCATCAAAAGCACTGGGACCAAATTGTTGCAAAAGGAGCTGAAAAAAATCTGTCCATTTTGGCTCCTCATGAGCCTTGATGTACCAACGGTACCATTGAAGAGCTTCCTGTTCCAAATGAAAGGATGCAAGTGGAACATTGTTGACATCAAAAGTATTATGCAGACTGAAATACTATTCTGCACGATAGATCCATCCAGTCGGATCAGTACCATTGAAGTGAGGAAAATCAAGCTTCGCACCACGAAAATTGCTGGAAGAAGAGAACCCATTGTCTGATGAAGACTCGGACTGTCGTTTGTTGTTCATGGCTGAATGCTCAAGGTGGAGGCCGAGAAATTTTTCATTCAAATCCTGGAGTTATGATTGGATGGATACAAGTGCTTCTTCCATGGTTTTTGCTCCTGCGAGGGTGACAACCATAACCAGGAGTTTTTTTTGTTGTTGTTGAATGGGTAGAAAAACAAAAACAGAAACTGTTTCAGAAAAGGAAACTTTGGATTTGGGTAAAAATCTGAAGGAGAATTTGGGTTTGACTAGGTTTTGGACACTGTCGAATCGACAGGGAAGCAGAAAAGGAGGATTTTAGAAGCGGGGTGAAAGAATGGGAAAATTTGGCAGAGAGGAACAAAGAAGCAAAATTAGGAAAGGAACTCTGTGGTAAAATTTGAAGGTGATTGGGTGAAATCCAAAGAAGTTATGGCAAACCCTAAAAATAGACAAATGTGGGATTTCAGGCTTTGGGAAGTGGAATTTGGGATAGGGTCCTCAGGAATGAAATATGAAGAATGGGATTACAGGGGTTCCAGGGACGTTTCAAGGGAAATAGAGTGAAACAGATGGATCTAAAATGGCATAGAATGGATCTGCTACGGCACAGAAGGGATCGAAAACAGATGGATCTGCAATGACGCGGAAGGGATCAGCAACAGATGGATCTGAAACAATGTTGAAGGGATCGGCAAAAGATAGATCTGAAACGATGCGAAAGTGAGAGGAAATAGTTTTGGACAGAGGAAATATGCGATTTATCAGCTGAAAATAGATATGGATCCCGTATGCTCGACTTCCTAATGGTTCATGGATTCACTCGGCCACCAATGCTATCTGACGGCTTGCATATTGGGGCGGTACCCCTCACTCCACGACTCAGGTAAAATTGATAACTGCTTTGTCACAAATGACAGCTCTTGGTTTACGTGACGGGTGGGAACTAGTCAATCAGGTAGGGGTCATTGCCCTTTTCGTTGGCAGGTCCTCTCAATGGGACAACTACTTCGGGGTTCCTATGGTACTCCTCACAATGATTTTTAGGGCTTATGCCCAATTAATTCCCACAGTTAAGCGGATAGGGATTATTCCCAGATCTAAACCTGCAATAGATGTGAAAAAAAATTTGACAGAAATTTCACCCAACGAGCCCAAGAAAGTGCTCTGATACCAGATGAGAAGAACTTGCAACAATTAATTGATGAATACACGAGATATCAGATCACATAATACTTTTATTGACTGCAGGCCACTTCAAGGGGGCAACCTCCTTTGAGCAAGCTCAATACAAAATAACTTCATGGTGCCTTCATAGGCCTCAACACACACTTATATACTAAGTCTAGGCACTAATACTATGGGTCAAAACCGTGGGCCAATACAAACTATGGATCAACAATACTATGGGCAACTTACAAAGCATATGCACCAAACAACAATAACACAAACTATGGATCAACAAATACTACGGGACGGCTTACAAAGCATATGCGTCCAACAACAATAAACTAAGAAAGTAAATACATGGGTTCCTAACATAATGATCCTTTAATTGTTGTTAGTGCTTCTATTACCGAATCGTTGGTTGTAGAAAATGAAAAATCTTGATAGAATTTTTATCCATAGATTGTGGAAAAATGAATTACATAAAATTTTGGTTGCAATGCATATGATTCCCACTGATTTTCACATTGATCACTGTGATCATATGGATTTGTATCTTTCATGTAAAATTTTGTGGCTCTGTTAACGGACCTGGAAGTTTTAAACTTGATCATTAATGCTAGCTGGGTGGTGTTGTGGAAAAAATTGCACATTGTCCATTCCTCCACTTGATAAGGGGATAGGCCTTGTAGGTTGCAGCAAGGCCTTAGTACTTGGAGCCCCTGTGTGTTGTGGGTTGTCCTCCAAATGATCCTACAAGATATTGTTAGTGGAATTCACATAAAATAAAGGAAATTGAACAAAATACATTAAAAAGGAAATGGAGGGATAATGCAAACTCCAACAATAATCAAAGGTATGCAAAACCACTTTGTATTTCCCAATGGTCAAGCTATACAACACCTAGGATGTGTGGGATTCAAGGGAAGCCAAAAATATCCCTTAGGTAGGTTCTTATTGTCCAAACTATATGCTAAGTGGCTGGTAGAACAATGGACAGAAACCCTTTCCCCTTGGAGGAAGGTGGCGAGGGATCTTGGGAATGCTTACAAAGGTAGGAAGAGGTGGGCTATGAGGAAGATCCAACACAAATACAACAACATACCTTTGCTCTTTTTTCTCTCTACAAAATTCATGTCAATGGATTCCTTTTATAGGGAAAGAGGTGGAAAAGAAACAACTAGATCCAAATGTGAACTCATACACTGCATGAACTAGTTTCAAGGTACACCAAGGGGGCTATTTGATGCCACCAAGTGTGTGAGGATCCAAATTTAGATTGTTGGAGGTTATGGGGCCTTCAATGCACTGTGGGAAGTAGGTGGTCCTTTTGTTTTGACAGTAGCACAGCTATTGAAGGGAAAGCCGCACGAGTGTCACGTGAGCATTGAACTGATAACATGCGCTATAACATGGGTTAACAATGGTTCAACCGAGTGACCTCTTATTTTGAATGGTCTTGGGAACTTTTGGACTCATGTTGTATTTTGGATTTGTTGAGGATGCCTTTGGTGAACTGCATTCTTTATGTTGATGACACATTACTGCAAGAATCGTCGAAATGTCACATGTGTGCAAGATTTAGGTGTTAACAGATGTCCCTTGATGTATGAGGTTCAGAAGCTACTGTAGAGCCAATAATGCATCATTGTTTCTTATGTTTCTCTCTTTTTTGGTAGGACAAGGCATTGTGGAAAATAGGGGTATCCCATGAAGGAAGACTATTGGTGACGATCGTCGGAGCAGTAGTAAAGAATGGTGTTTTATACAAATGAGGTGGGTATACCCATGCTCGTGAAATGTTGTCAAGGTGATTACAATTAGAGAGGACCAAAGGGATCAACGCAACTATACTATTGGGTCATGGATGAAGGCATGTTCGATCCATGTGAGGGTAAATGAACTATGAACTACTACATAGTGCTAAGGAAGCAGTAATGTTGATGATCATGATAATCCCACTGGGGTGGGGGACCAGTGTGGTTGTCAAGCTTCCTAAGGGAGAATTTCACTGTTCCAGATGGACTACCACCATGGTTTGCAAATGTGAACACTACTACCTTCAAAAGTATGTTTCCCTCTGATGTCATAGATGTTTTGACATCGAGCATAGGGGAAACCACTAAGTTAGGGAGCACTAATGAATCTCCCTACAAAGTTCAAGGTGATCCTTTATAATGATTGAAAGGGATCCCAAGGTACAACTGCAACTCTCATAATATAGTGTTTTGATGTTGACGGGAGCTGAAGTATATGATAAAATGAGGGTCTTATCCTAATAACCAATACCATGTTCTAACCAATTATTGGACATACAAAAATGACACAAGACTGGATGATAAGAGTGGGGCTCATAACTTCCTTTGATCGATGTAAAAATGGGGAGTGTGGAACGTATCCTTCCTTTCAGAATGGTATAGGTTGAGACGGAGGGAGACAAACTGTAAATGAAAGCGATTTGATGGAGACACAATACAGAGAATAATGGTGACCTGAAAAACAAATAATGTTGAGTATAGTGTGACTCAAATACATCGATCAAAGGTGATCATGGGTTGCTTCCAAAAGAGTAGGGTGTTCCCACAATATGATGTGATGGGAGAACGGTTTGTACATAAAAAATAATGGTGGGGTCCCCACATTTTTGGGTGTGTCGGAGGACCAATTTGATGATGGGTGGACTACTCATGGTTTTGAGTGGGTTGGGGGATGATTTCCAAGATGAGGTGGGGGTTAGTTTTCAAGCACGAAGACAAGTGCCCCATGAATCAATTCCATGCAGATTATTCCTGCAGGATAACTGAAGAGAAAAATTTAACTCTCGAGGGTGGGGGCCCCATAAGTATATTCGTGGGGGTGATGATATGAGGAAGATTATGGAAGATAAAATTCTCATGGAGGTATGAGTGGTATTTTTGAATCTTGATCATAACATATGCCAAGGAATCAAATGACATCTATTGGGAGAGTCAGAGGAGTAAATGCACAACTATAAAATGATGAGCCAGGGGTGATCGTTTCAAGTTGCATCATATTCCTCAAGCTTGTGGGGGGTTTACATCATGGGTGTCAATTTATGATGGGGTGGGAAATGGTGTGCACACCCATGGGGGAACACGCTATTTGCAGTGATGACGTTGATGCCCCATCAAAAGTAGGAATGAGGGCCCTATGGTTATCAACGGGAATATTGATAAATGCATTTGTAAACAGAGGGAATACAATGTCTATATGTTAGTTTTCAAAATGATATATGTGGTAACATGCCTGATGCCATTGTTGATGGATGGAGTCTTGTTCTTATAACGGAAAAATAAGAGTCTCTGGCCTGTATTGGTCATTATCCCGCACATATGACGCACATACCCAAGTGTGGTAAAGAACGTGACCAAGGTATTGAAAATGAAAAAAACATAAAACCAAAACAAGCCGCACCTGTGGGGTTCTTGAAAAATAGGGGTTGGGATAAGCTCTTCGAAATAAGGGTTGGATGGATCTATGTCAAAGAGATTGAGGTGTTGATCATGGTGGTGCAAACATTATGTAAAACAGAGATATGTTTTGTCTGTAGGGTCAGTTTGAAATTCGTGCCAAATGAGTTCATATAATGGGTGGGGCCTACATTTCAAAATAATTTTTACTATTCCTTGACAACCTCCTAGAGCACTTTTTAGGTGATTCTGGGAAATTTGAGCATCCATTTGATGAGATGCGAGTTACAAGTATGTTGTAACCTTATCTATTTTTGTTTGGTACATGTAGAATTAGGAAAACTGGGTCCCTGGGATTCCAGGGGCCTAGGTTAGATCTTAAGTGGCTACAACACAATATTTTGGAGAAATCTCATGCTATAACATGGGATAATGGGAAATCGTGTACTACATTCATGCGAGATTTTCCCAAAATTGCACACGGTAGTAGCATGGGAATGTATCATGGAAAAAATGCACTGTTCCACTCTATGCATGAGATACAAGCTATTCGATCATGCGTTGGTGTAGCACATTTGTTCGCTGAACAATGGCGCTACACCAGCGCGCGATTGAATAGTTCATATCTCATGTGTTGGTTTCATGCTGGTAAGTGAGATACAGTCGCATTGGGCACGCCATTTTTTTGTCAATGTCGCACTACGCGTGGGCTTCCTAAGGGGAGGCCATGTGTATGGTGGTTTTGTTGGATGTATGTCTAAGGGTGGACATTTTCCTTGTGCAGGTGATCTTGAGTTCATTATGGTTGTGGTGGGTTCCACAGAGTGGAAGGAGAGGAGTTATGATGATTTGATGCCCCTAGTATTTGGGGATATGGTAGTGACATAGACGCTATGCAATGTAGGGCTCTTGAATTTCTTCAAGTTCCCCTTGATGCAGTCATCCGAGTACCTTCTATGGAGACTTCTAGATATGTGGGACCTTCATAGGGGGTCTTCAAGATTGTGGGAGAGGACCTAAGCATCACAGTATAGGATATCTATTTTCTAACGGGATTTCCTCACCCAAGAGTGCGAGAGCCACTCCCCCCATATATGGAGAGGGATATGATCCATGGTTTAGTGGATCAGTTTTATCATGGTAACTTGAGTGCTCTTAACTCTAGTCATATTCTAATAAGCCATCTAAGTACTTTGTTTGTGAGGGGTGTAGTGGCAACCATTGTGAGGGTGTTGGGGTTTTTATCCCCCAACCATATTACTTGGGGGGATTTAGTGCTCATGGAGTGGGTTATTGTCAGTCATCTAGTGGCGTGGAGGCCATTGTTGCTCCAAAATATGACCAGATAGATGAAATATCTACGGTGGGGAGGTTTGAGGGGGACCTTTTATTTTAGGAGTATAGTGTGCTCTTATTTATTTGAGCAGTATCCTACACTGAGACTGCCCATATTTGTGCCTCCAAGGGGCCTACAGGAGCCTTAGATGATGTACTGGGGGTGAGTTCTTCCCTAAACTGGTGGTGGGCCTGTGGGTGCCTATTACACCCCACACATTTTGGAGGTGTAGGAGAAGCGCATTGGGGATATGGAGTGATACCCATGGAGTGGGATGGACTACGGGGGGGATCTAGATCAGTTTCTACCTCCTACAAAAGGCTTCGATGCTACATTGATAGTTATATATACTGTTGTACATATTTTGTTTATGCACATTTTGAATATATATGCTTATCATGTACTGAGTGTGGTTTCCATCATGTGATGCAAATATTCATCCCATATAGCCAGATCATCAGGTAAGGCAGTGACGACATCGAGATAGGGGGGCCAAAACGGAAACTGGAGCAGATCTGGATATCGGGGCAGTTGCCGCAGATCGGGGAGTAGCAGTGGGAGGAGTTCTTGCTAGAGGGGAAGCTTTGGGAGGAGCTCCTACTGGAGGGAAAACTACAGGGGATCAAATGGCTATAGTCATGGGTGATTTGGAGCGGCAACTCAACACTATGTCCACAGGGGTTGACAACATAGTTTTTTTCGACCTTGAGGATGAGGATTTAGCGTTGACTCTTCATTTTTCGATGGAGTGTGGGCTGGATTGGAGGCCCATTATGCGGAGGTTGGCGGTGGAATGCCACATAGAAAGGGAGGTGCAGGAGGGCGCAGTTCCTCCACCACGATAGAGGCCATGACAGGGGCTAGGACTGGATCTAGTACTAGAACCTGAGATATATAGAGTCGAGGCCATGCGGACTTTGGTCATCATGGGACCCAATGATCCACCAAATGGTGGGTAATATTTATTTTCTATAGGGATTTGAGCTCGCTTTTGTATATATTATTGATGATCCTATGTGAGATGGTTTATAGGATGTATCTCCCATAAGGCTATTATGTATATGCCCCTGGAGGGACATTTTGTACACAACACATAATTTTGATGATATATATATATATATATATATATATATAACATTTGCAGCATATGTGGTATACTTCTCATGTGTATGTTGTGTCTATGTATGTGATGGATGTATGGTTCATGTTTCCTATATGTTGATCTGATGCATATGTAGTGGTAGATACTGACATGTATGTTTCCAAATGGTTATCAAATCTATGGGACAAGATGATGATATACTTGTATGTGTTGTAGTAGGTGTGAAACATAGATATATATGTTTGTTTGTTGGATGTGCAGGAATATGAAGTCGTGTGGTGTATCAGGTGCTAGTTCAATACCTCGTTAGAAAAAAAGCTAGTGAATGTGTTGGCATTTCTCAGTATGCGCATGAAAGTAATGGTTTCAAACTATCAGATGAGAAGGCACACATGCAGGAACTTGTGGAAAGGAGTGGGTTGAGGACATGAAATACATTGTGGAAAGGAGTGGGTTGAGGACATGAAAGGAGTGGGCTAAAGGAGATTTCTGGAGATAATAGAAGAAAAACCTTCCCGTGGACGTAGCCCAATTGAGTGAACCACGTATATCTGGTGTACTATTTTCCTTGTTCTCTTTATGTTCTTATTTATTGTGATATGTTATTGATTCCTACGATAGGTAAGCTAGTTTAGCTAGATCTATGGTTCTAACATGGTCTCAGAGCTGGTTGCTATGATCTAGCACCTTCTATATATTTCAATCAATAACTAGTATCATTTGGGAATTGTTTATTTTGTAGATTTTCTTTCTATCTAGTAGCCATTAGGCTTATCTCCAGATCTGGGCATGTTTCTGTAGTTTTTTTTCTAACTCTAACCTTGTTGTGTAGATTTTTGCATAATTTTTTCAAGGATTTCTTGAATGTTTTTTTGTAGATCTTATGATTTTTTTCTTCTCCTTAAGGAGATCTATCTTCCGGTTGACAGGTTGGCAATTTTGATCCAAGTTTGGTAGACTTTGTGCAGGTTTCCATCTTCAGCAGATTCGATACTTTTTTCGGCCTCAAACTTGGCATTCACGACTTTTGCTGCACAGAAACCGTAGTTAACCACGAGTTTCCCTATTGCGAACCCGTGAGTATACTGCAAACCCATGACTTCCAGTGTGTAGACCCGCATGTGCTATGGCATAATCGCATCTACTCTCACTGTTAAATCGTGCTTACTTCGGAATACTCGCCACCCTTCTGTGCAGAGACCTACGAATGCATCGGCATAGCCACGACTTTACTGCACAGACACCTGCGAACACCCGATTAGAACCTCGACTTTCTCCTTTACGGACCCGCGAACCCGTGGTTGACTCTACTGTTATCCCGCGAGTAACCGCAACCTTGTCATGCAGAACCTGCGAGTATCAGTTTTTATTCACTAGTTTCCTGTTGGCAGACTCATGAGTGAATTTTCATGGCACTTTTCAAAGGAATGTAAGTAAAAGTTTCTTTTCCTTTACTATTTTTCTAACTATGTTTCTGCAGATTCAGATCAGTACGGTAAAGTGTTTTAGTTTTCTATTATTATTTGCATTTAGGTTTTGCTTCTAATCATGTTTATTACGAGATTATTTCTTGTTCTTGGTATATATTTGTCTCCCATTCCTATATAGAAGCATTGGCATTTTTTAAGGGCATGGATCTCTAGTATTTTGTAATGATGATAGCTATAAACCATCTAATGCTTAATTTTTTAACAATATACTTAATAACTAATTTTTTCTTTTTTTGTTTAATCACGTTGATTTCTAATCATGTCATGTTTATAAAAGCAATTTTATAAGAACAATCTCATATTTGTAAATCTTGGGCTCACTATTTATATGTTCTGGCTGACACTTAATGTGTAAAAGTAACTTCATTTTCCTTTACGAGCAAGTTAATCTTTATTTTGATCATATTATGTTGCCATCTATTTATAGGATATTTTCTAACCTTTGGTGTATAAGCATTTTCATTTATGTATGTTCAATTTTTATTTTATGATCTTTATATGTCTTAATCTTGGAAGTTCTTGTGTGTAGATAAGTTCTTTCCTAAGCATATTAATCTTTGATCTTTGTTATCACCTTATTCCAAAAATAATGAAGCGCCATCTTCTATTATTAAAGTCATGATGTTCATCTATATGATATCATTTTCGATGTATAGACCATTGGGGTCTTGTTTCTTTGATGTTTGAGGACTTCTACAGATATTTATATTGCACCTTGATGGGAAGAATGTATGTTATATGCATGTATATTGGTCATATGAGTATTTTGTACACTATTGTGGTGTTCTTATCGACATGTTCTATTGTCTCAACCGCCAGAAGGTATCTGTACACTGGTGTGGATGTTATATCAGAGTTCTTCAGCTATCAGTTATGGTTGTGATGATTGTTGTGGTGATCTAGTCACCTTGTTGTTGGATTGCATCACATGTTCTCGGAATTTTACTGTTGGATCTAGTAGCAATAAAGGCTTCTCTTTAGATCTAGGCATATTGTTGGTATTTCATCGTACAAACGGGTTCGTGTGCAATTTCATGATTCAGTGAGAAGTGGTTGTTATTCATCAAATTCCATTTTGCAGCTTATGGATATTCTGGAAGTTGTCATCAAGGGGGAGCAGTAATGACTCCTTCCTTCCTTAGTGTTGGTGTGGGATTTTATCCCAGCCATTATTAAGGGGGGGGTGTTGGAATATATTAATTATATTCCTTGGAAGGCAATAATGTCTTTGTATTATGTCGGAAGGTATCCACAATCTTATGTAAAAGAGTAATATAGTTCCATATTCATTATGGTAAACTATACTCTTGACATCCATCATTATATAAAGAGATGTTATTATGGAGAATTATATTATCCCACATGAAATATGTGAGAGTAATTCCTCCACCTATCTTGTTATATAATAGGGTCAAGGGAGTCACATCACAAGTACTAAGATACGACAAGTGATAAAGTGGTATATGCTCATAGATAGTATTGACACATGGTTTTGTGATCTCAAGCTCTACTATATTTGTATTGGGGTTATTTATAGTTTCTCTCTTGTAAGATTGAAGGATATTTATGGAGATAATAGAAGACAACCTTCCCTTGGACATAGCCCAATTGGGTGAACCATGTATATCTGGTGTACTCTTTTCCTTGTTCTCTTTTTTTTTTTCTTATTTATTACGATATGTTATTGATTGATAAGATAGGTAAGCTAGTTTAGCTAGATCTATGGTTATGACATGGACCCAGGGGAGAGAGGCACCCCTAGAATTATTATGATGTCCTGATTCCAATGGAGTCAATCGTTCGCTAATCCTAGGGGCATAGGATTTTATCTGAGCAGCAGAATTGAGTTCTATGAGATGATGGAAGTGTGTTTCGGTAGGTTTGACATGTGAACGTTGGACATGAGTTCACGATTGATTCATTTCCAAAGTTGACCCCTTGTGCAAGAATTGCATTGTCTCTCACCGAGAGAAACCCTAGATTACAAAATTGACAAAATGGGGGGGATCTGGGCCATGGAAGCAGGGGAGAGAGGAAACCCTAGCATTATTTTGATCTCTTGATTCCAACAGTTTCAACGATTCGTCGATCAGAGCCATAGTCATCGTTCTATGGCTAGTTGCAACTCACATCCTAGAGGCTTTCAGGGACACATGTTGAATTGGTCTTGGGGGCATAGGATTTGATCCGGGAAATAGAATTGAGTTCTGTGAGATGCTAAAGTGTTTTTGGGTAGTTTCGACATGTGAACATTGTCCACGAGTTCACAGTCAGGTAATTTCCAAAGTTGACCCCCTTGTGCAAGAATTTGCATTGTCTCCCACTGAGAGAAACCCTTGATTACAAAATTTCCGAAATGGAGGGGATTTGGGACATGGACCCAGGCTAGAGAGGAACCCCTAGAATTATTCTGATGTCCTAATTCCAATGTTGTTGATGGTTCTTCGATTTGATCCACATTCATCATTCTATGGCTAGTTGCAACTCACCTCCTAGAGGCTTTCAATGACACATGTTGAATTCGTCTCGACGGCATATGATTTAATCTTGGATAAATAATTGAGTCCCGTGAGATGTTGTAGGTGTGTTTGGGAAGGTTCGACATGTGAACGTTGGCCATAGTTTCAAGCTCGAGTGATTTCCAAAGTTAACCCCCTTGTGCAAGAATTGCATTATCTCTTACTAAGAGAAACCTTAGAATACAAAATCGTTTAAATGGAGGGGCTATGATCCATGGACCTAGGGGAGAGAGGAACCCATAAAATTTTTACAACGTCTTGATTCTAATGGTTTTGATGGTTTTTCAATCCGATCCACGGTCATCATTCTATGGCCAGTTGCAACTCGCCTCGTGGAGGCTTTCAGGGACACATGTTGAATTGGTCCTATGGGCATAGGATTTGATTTGGGTAGAAGAATAAAGTTCTGTGAGATGCTACAAGTGTTTTGGGGAAGGTATGAAATTTGAACATTGGCCATGGTTTCATGGTCGAGTCATTTCGAAAGTTGACCCCCTTGTGCAAGAATTGAACTATCTGTCACTAAGAGAAACCACAGATTACAAAATTGCCAATATGGAGGGGTTTTAGGCACTACATCCAAGGGCGAGAGGCACCCCTAGAATTATTCTGACATCCTGGTTCCAATGGTGTCAACGTTTCATCGATCCGAGCCACAGTCATCATCCTATGGCCAGTTGCGACTCGCCTCCTGAAGGCTTTTAGGGACACATGTTGAATTGGTCCTGGGGGCATAGGATTTGATCCAGGAAATAGAATTGGGTTCCATGAGATGATGCAAGTGTGTTTGGGTAGGTTTTACATGTAAACATTGGCCACAGTTTCACGGTTGATTAATTTCCAAATTTGACCCCCTTCTGCAAGAATTGCACTGTCTCACACTAAGAGAAACCCTAGATTAAAATAACACTAAAATGTAGGGTCTCTCAACCATGGAACTAGGGGAGAGAGGAACCCCTATAATTATTCTGATGTTTTGATTCCAACAGTGTTGACGATTCATCGATCCGAGCCACGAACATCATTCTATGGCCAAGTGCAACTCGCCTCCTGGAGGGTTTCAGGGACACATGTTGAATTGGTCCCAGGGGCATAGGATTTGATCTTGACAGTAGAGTTGAGTTCCATGATATGTTTCAAGTGTGCTTGGGAAGGTTTTACATGTGAACATTGGCCATGGGTTCACAATCGATTCATTTCGAAAGTTGACCCCTTGTGCAAGGATTGCACTGTCTCTTATTGAGAGAAACCATAGATTACAAAATTTCCAAAATGGAGGGGCTCTGGGCCATGGATCCAAGGGAGAGAGAAACCCCTAGAATTATTTCGACATCCTAATTACAATGGTGTCGATGGTTCATCGATCCAAGCTGCGTTCATCATCCTATGGCCAGTTGCAACTTTCTTCCTAGAGGCTTTCAGGGACACATGTTAAATTGGCCTCGGGGGAATAGGATTTGATCCGGGAAATGAAACTTATTTTTGTGAGATTCTACAAGTGTGTTTAGGTAGGTACAACATGTGAACGTCAACCACGGCTTCACGGTTGAGTCAATTCAAAAGTTTACCCCCTTGTGCAAGGATTGCACTATATCTCACTGAGAGAAACCCTAGATTACAAAATCACAAAAATGGAGGGACTATGGGCCATGGACCAAGGAACGAGAGGAACATCTAGAATTATTCCGATCTCCCAATTCCAATGGTGTCAATGGTTCATCGATATGATCCACATTCATCGTTCTATGGCCAGTTGCAACTCGCCTCCTAGAGGATTTTAGCGACACATGTTCAATTAGTCTCGACGGCATAGGATTTGATACAGCTAATTGAGTTCTGTGAGATAATTCAAGTGTTTTTGGGTAGGTTTGACATATGAAAATTGGCCACGGGTTCACAGTTGAGTCATTTCCAAAGTTTACCCCCTTGTGCAAGAATTGTACTACCTCTCACTAAGAGAAACCCTATGTTACACCCAAAATCTACCCACCATAAGATTTAGTGTATACACCCTGAAGATATCTTAACTAAGTAATCACCTAGGGAGGATTTGTACCCAATTGTGCTAGGTTTTGAGAGGTCGTCGCAAGCTTCACATGAGAAACATGCGACGTCGCACCTTGCCTCATTACAGGGTGTGATGAAGTCAGCTAGATGGAAAAAATAGCTTCTTTGAGGTTCTTATTGAAGCTTGCTGACTTGGGACCCTATCCTGACCTCTTGGAGGAGTTGGGACTCGGTTCCTAATACTTTTGAGAGATCCCTTAAGCCTCTCCTATCATATCTCAACATATCCTATCCACTTAGTCCTATTTAAATGAAGCTCACTCCCATCCCAAGGGGAGGAAGTCTATGGTATCTACATGCTGGTGAAATCACCCTTGGAACATCTCCACTCACCTATTGGAGAACTCATACTTCCTTGGAAAGATATGGCAATTGGCTTTGTTGGAGAAGGGCTGCAGCGTTAAGCCTTAGTTGTAGTTCTATATCTCTATTATGTACTTCCCTCTTTTTACAGTAATTCAAATGCTTTCCACCAATATTGTTCATGTGTGTAATGATATTGAGTAGTTTACCTGCTTAACTGTTTACTTAGATCTATTATTGTATAGATGCCTTTTACTTGTTTCTCTTGTTTCTTGTCTTGACAGGTCTTGCAGCTTGGATCTAACGATCGTGAGACGTGGAGCAGCATTCAGGAGAAAGGATTGCGAAGTGAAAAGTAAGACATCTAATACTCGATCCTTAAGTAGATCTAGGAAATGCATTAGTAGTCTGTTCTATTTGTTCTAGACAAACTTTGAGCTAGGGAGATCCTGCTCACGTCCGCTCAAGTGGATAGTCTGATAACAAATATGGCAACCATACTGGGGATTATAGAATCTGGTCAATAGTTGTCAATCTAAGAGTCATTTTCAGTTGATTGCTTGACACGAGCCTTTTTATTTTTTCCATTTGCCTCTTGAAGCTGATTTCACTGTTAGATCTTCATATTGAATACTCTAATCTGCTTCCTCTGAGTTTATATGACTCATTCCCAAACCATTCCATGGTTCATTGCTGAGAGATCTGATTCATTTTTTATTTTAGACTTCACCTGTCGCACCTGGGTAGTGGGAACAGAGCAACACTGTGTCATTTCTGGCCTCTGTTCTTTACCTGTTAGTTACTCGTCGCATCCCTTGCATTGGTAAACTGCGACATCGTCGCACTTCCCATGTAGGTAAACCGCGACGTCGCACAGAGTGCACCAATTTGTCAAAATTTGGTATCCAGGCATCTCCTCTCCATTTGACAGTCTGGACTTTGGTTTGCTGTATGAACTCCCTCTGTGCTGCAAAATCCAGCCAGAGATCCCATTTTTTACTTGTGTTTTGAGAGTTTGGTTTTGTTTGGATTGATATTGGGTTCCGTCTTGGAGAAGCTTGAATACCGATAGTGGTGGATACTCTTGTCTCCTCCAACTTCATCCGCTCACCCTTGCATTCCCTTCCTTCCATCCCTGATCTGGTCATTGCATTAGATCAACCTCCATACCTCATTTACATTTTTTATGTTTTAGCTTTGCTTACTTTATTTTCTTGCTACTGCTTGGTTTTGAGCTAAGTGTGCCTTTTAGCTTGATTGAGTGCTTGTCTTTTATTGAGTTTTCTGAGTGTACTAGTGCTGCAAGTAGTGTTTTCTTTTCATTCATTTAGATCTGAAAGCTTGGTTGTTATCAAGTTTATTTGTTGATGCATCTATTGAAAAGTTTAAAAGTGCTTCTTCCCCATCATTTCTTGAGTGTTTTTGAAAGAAAAACTTTCTTGCATTGGAATGTTTCGTTTATCAATCTTTTTGAAAATTGAATGAATGTATAATCATTTGTGTTTTTCTTGAAATATGAATCGCTTATCTTCTTGAAAGACTCAAGCTACACTTCCAATTTTGCAAAAGTGTCTCCATGCTAGGGAAAGATAAGTGCATGTTCTATTTTTTATTGCTTTTGGGCCATTGAAAGTGAAATTGAAAAGCTTGCATACTCCATCTTAGAATTCTCTCTTTTTATTGCCTAGTATCATTCTCGTTTTGAAAAGGAAAAGAAAAAAATGTTGTAATTTGGATAGTAGTGTTGTGATTTTTGTGTTTCATTGAAAAAAGGAAAAGAATACTTTCATTGTCAAGTTTTGTTTGAATTGGGATTATGTTGCATTGTGTTGTTTTGGCAATCTCGACGGAAAGAAAAATATTTCTCCTTCCCATTGCTAGAATTCATTGAAAGAAAAGAATATTTCGTGCATGTAGCTAGGGCTTGCATTATGCTTCTGATTTTGTACTCACCTCATGCATTCACCTAACCGTCTAAGATAAAATTAACAGTAGAACTAGGTAAAAATTTTAGCAACTTGTGTCTAAGTTAGAGACATGTTCTGGCATCGTTAAGCATGGCAACTGTCATTATTTTCCAGCACTGTATCCCAGGGGTATTGTAGTCTTCCACGTACTTATCAGTATATCGAGCTCCTTCACATACCCACCAAGTACCATAATCCATACTTGGTGTATCTTGAAGGGTGTATCATGTACTCGGTAGTATATTGGAAGGTCTCTTGCCGAACGGTTGTGAATTAGACAACACCACTACAAATTTGAGCTCCCACGTACCTTGCGTATATCGAGAGACACCACTAGGATTCCTAAAATCAATTGAGCTAACCATTTGGTTGTCTTGGCAAAGCAATACACTGAGAACAGCAATCGGGGAGATTAGCACGCACGTACTGTCCAGGTAATCGGGTATGCAAGAAAGGGTATAGTCCCAATCCTCCTGTCGCGTCATATTGTTGGACCCTGCAGTATATCGTGGTTTGTGATGGCTTTATAATCCTGTGAGGTTCCAGAATTTTGAATCCACTCTGTCACATAAGTATGCTTGTTGCCTTAGTTTGAGTAGGTTTTTCTGGACTTCTTTTCTTTCAGCATACCCTTAGGAGAAACGTTGTTTCATCCATCCTAGCTGATTGTCCTGATGCTCTGGTGGATTTTCCCTAGAGAAGATCCCATAGGATCTTAAAATTATCACCCGAATATCCCCTTAATCTAGAGGTTATTTCGAGGGTAAGAATGGATCAGCTTAACACGGTCATAGTTACTGAAGTGGAAAACCCCACTCTGAATGTTGGAGGACTTTTGTTTCCACAAAATCCTCCAGATTCACCTGCCTCTCATCCCCTGCAGGATGAAGGAGCACAGATCCCTGCTTCACAAGACCTTTCTCCCATCATCCCGGGAGAACCTGGATCGTTGGAATGGATAAACCGACCCTAGGACGGCCCTACAACAGCTGTTGGTCCTTCAGTAGTTTATTGGACCTCTTCTACAGACCACCCAGTGGCTCATTTTTCCATCTCATCCCCACTTAACTGGACTACTCCGGAGCTCTCTAGACCCTACTGTAGGCCTGACCCCACCGATATTTTTGGCCCTATCCACGAATGTGTGGAACAAATATGTCTTAGGGGTGATGACCTTCGAAGAAAGAGTCTCAAGAAATGCTCTGAAGAGTTTCGAAATTGGAACTTCCAAATAAGATTCGATGGCAGATCCATCTCGGATCATCCGACATCTTTTGGATCATCGGAACAATCTTCCCACAATGAGACCATTAATAAGACTGGTCAACCCTCACAAGAGTCTAGTCTTGCACCTCATGTGAACCAACCTGTGGAAGGACAACAGTCCAACACACTTGTTACACCACAGTTACTTTACCAGTTCCTCCCCTGCCTCAAAATTCGAGGGGAGGATATTCCATTCCCATGGATTATCCCATTGGTAATGTTATTACTATGGTATCTAGTCAACAACCTACATTGGTTCAACCTCTGAATAGTGGTCAACCTGTTGTGGCTGGGGGGAAACCCCCATTTCCTAACCAGAACATAGGCGGTGGAATCCCCAACAAACCTTCCATTGGACCTTCCCAACCCGCTAGACCATCCACCATGGGATTATCTAATGTTGGGGGGGCATCCAATGTAACCCTACCCTCATGGAGTTAAGCGTATCCAGGTTTTGTTAACCCTGCGCCCGGCCAATTTAATCTCGGAAACGCACCATACGGGATACCTTATCCCAGGAATCCATTGTTGGCTTAAACTGACCCAGAGGTTTCCAATTAGACCCAGGTTCTTTGCGGCTCTCCCTTTTGACCAACAAAACCCCTATGCACTGGCCCTTTCGGCAACAACCTGCGAGCAGGCTGAGGTCTCACCCGAGGTGTATCTTATGGGGTACTGCAAAATCAGGTTTCCATACTAAATGATGAGTTGTTTATGAACAAGCTGCGCAGCATAGGACAGAAGGAGTGCGCTGTAGGTCAAAGCGATGAGGCGATGCAGTACGTAGTAGGATCAACGCTGCAAGTGACTACGGTGCGGTGATGGAAACACTCCGGGCCTCACTAAGGGCTTCTCGCTACTGCGAATCTTCTACTAGAATGGCAAATCAACCACACTTATCCTCTACTTGGAAGATCTTGAAAAGGTTAAGGCACTAAGATGAATATCACCCATCCATCCATTTAGGCACTTGCTAGTTATCTTTCTAGCATTCATTCAAGGAATTAGATTATTACAACGTGAACTGAATTGATAGACGTGACTAATTATGCTGCATTCCTTCACTGTGTTTAAGAAAGTATTAAACTTAAATGACTATTTCACGATCTTAACATATAATTGAAATGTTTGCCATTCATTTCTTCCCATGGAACCTAGCATGTCATTCCAAAACTTATTCTATTGGTAAATGCATCTCAAAGTTCTCCTATTACAGCATGCAAGGAAACATTAAAACATTCATTCTACAGGCAATACAGATAGTCATTCATTCATAAAACATAATCGCATAACACAGGATTTAACGTGGTTCACTTCCCGGGATGGAAAGCTACGTCCACAAGAATGGTTGGTAATATATTTCTTTCAAAAGGGATGGGGCATCCATTCTTAGTCTGCGCACTCAGCTGCAGACTCTCCTTTCTCTCAGCTAGGTCTTTGCGCACACAGCTGCAGAGCCTTTACAATATTCTCAGCTCAGAGAGATTTCTCAATACAAAAGGTTATATTATGATTACTCTAGCAACTAGCATCTATCCCCCAAACATAGAGCAACCCCATCCCATACAAAATTGTCTTCTTAAATAGATCATGCCTGAAGGTCATGTTTGTACAATGTCGAAGACCTAAAACCCAAAACCCTAAGGGTTTCCAAAATTGTGCTAGTTTTCCAAACCGGCTTGCTGGCTCCTGGTAGCGTCTGCTTGATCATGGTGTATCTCCACATCGCTATCGGCCTTCCTGTCGCACGCATGCCTACAGGCTACTTCTACCGAACCATTTCTCTCTAACGGTTTTACCTTCTAAGCGTGCCAAACGTCGCATTCCTTAACAGCCCATGCATGGTCGCCTTCCTGATTTGCTTATGTCCACCGCTCGACAATCTTGGAATATCTTTCCAAAAATGGCTCTACCGATCCAACCAGTACCTGCACCTGATACTTGTCCAGCACTCAGCTTTGCTTGCTCCACATGGCCTCCTAACTCCGCAGCACTGCTTCTACGCAGTACTGGTCTTCGCATCATGGCCAAAACTTCGATGCTGCGAGCAACTCCACAGTCTGGTCGAAAGTTGGATGCTGCGCGCAATTTCGCTGCATCCTCAATACTTAGGCAAAATTGTATTTCTAAGCTACACTCAGCTCAGCTTTCCCTGCTTATCTCAAAAATGTGTTTCCAAAACTTTTGTCTCAACCTGGGCCCAACATGCCCCTAACACTTACATGTGGCTTGTCCCCGAGCCACTTGCTGCTTCAGTTGTCTCACTCCACTCCACGATCGGTGGGACTAGTTTGGCTGCGAACTCATTATATACACCGAGCAACTGCTCCACTACTTGTCTAGTATCCTACTCAACTTGCTGAACTGTTTCAAGTAGCACTGGAGTTATCTCTTCTCCAATCTAGTCCTGTACCTGCCCCTAGTTTTCGCACAGTTCCTTTGGCTTATCTTCTATCTGCTGCGATACTATTGTAGCATCCTCCAGGAGTTGCTGTGACTGATTGTCCATCTCAGTCTCCTTCTCTCTTAATGCTTGGACTTGATTCTTTAAGCCTAATACTTCCATGTACCTTGACAGCCTCTCCTTGGGTGACAAAGCCTTGAGCTCTGCGTCCAACTTTTCTAACGCAGTTTGTTTTTCTTTTATCGTGGTCTTTACCTGCAGCAGCCCCTAATCCTCTTCAAGGGTGGTGAATGCCTTGGAAACTTGTTCCAACATATCTTTGCACTGAGCCATGCCACTTTTTATGTTCTACGCGGCAGTCCTGACGGCTTGCTTTCTCAACTGCTACTCAGTTAATGGCCCCTGTATGTTCATTTGTGCCTTCAACGAGGTAATATCAACCTGATAAAAAATTTCCTTATCTTGCATCTCCGACTTCAATGATCTTACCCTGTCCCCGATCCTCAGAACTGTGTCCGCAGGATCATCCTGGAGTTCTATACCTTCAATATCTTGCGCAACATTGGATATGGTAGTCTCCAAATTTTTTCAGCAGTCCAGTTCGTTCCGTAGTGGCATTTCTATGTGTAGCTAAATTTTCTTGTTTGCTATGGTGAGCTCTGCTTGTGACTTCATTGACTTAATCGTACATTCATGCATCTCCTCAATGATCTGCGTGTGGATGAAGTGCAATCCTGGTAAGGGGATTTTGGCTAAGTCGAGCTCTACCCTCTCGACTCCCTTTATGTCCAACACAACTTGTTCTACCATTGGCAATGCAACAGCCAATGGGTCCACATGGACAATTCTAGTCTTCGATGGCAACGTTATTTCTAACTACGGCGGTTCTTGCTACGAGGTCCCTACCGACCTCCCTTCAGCTCCTACTTTACGTGGCAAGGTAAGGATTTTCTGGACATCGTCCATTTTCTTCATCAGACCTTGCATTGCGAGTCGCATCTTCTGCAGGTCATCTTGGATGACCATGTCCTTCTTTTCTTTAACCACCATGGGTTCCTTCATCTGCTTTGAGACTGTTTCGGCTATCATCTCGTAGTCATCATCATTGAGGACTGCCTCCGATTGAATCTTTTTGGCCTTTACCTTCTTCCTCGACTTTGGATTCTGCGAAGTCTCAGGTTCTTTCCTCTTCCCTGTTTCTTCAGTGATTGGGCATGATAGTGAGATTGGCTCATCTTTTGTTGAATCTGTCTCCATGTCCATAACTTCTACACAGAACTCTAGTGGCAAATCTTTCATGATGTCTTCAACGTCCTGCTCATACATGATGTAGTTCCCTGGGAACCACTCTGGTTTCTTCGTTTGTGCTTTCAGCGATATGAAGATACATTTCATATCCGCCTCAAAGTCGATGACGCGGATATACTTCGCCGTGACCTACTTTGTAATGCGGGTTGTCTTCATGATTGCATCGCATAGCTGGATATAGTACTGGTAAAAGACTTCTGCTATCGCATGCTGGTGCTCTGCATTTGTGTTTTCCTAGAGGTTGACAAACTTAAACCCTCTAGGATCATTGGTGTCCACAATGACGCCCACATAATCTCGCGGCTCCTTCCATCCACAAAAAGCAATCAGGACGATGAGCTAGGTGAAATGGAACTGGCCGCCATTCACTTGTGTGTCGTTGCATTCTTCAAGGAACTCATTCAACAGAAACTGACACCAATTAAAGTTGGTGCCTTCAGCCGCTGCGGCACCAAGGAGTATTGCGCTCGCAGGCACCTCCAAAGGCCTAGCTGTTTTGAGTATCTTTCCTGCGAGCAACTACGTTACAAATTTTGTTGATCTATCCTCTATGTCATCTGTCAGGAAGCCTCTTTTTGCCTTCACCATCGGATGGGTTTTCTTCATCTTCTCAATAGCCTCGTTTTCTTTGCTCTTCCCCTGGAAGAGTTGCTTAGGATCCTTATCGTGCTTGCTTAGCCCAATGATGCAGTGGATCAAATCGATGTTAGTGTTAATGTTCCTATCCAGCCACAGATAACCTTGGTGGATTCGTGCCATGAGTGTGCGAATGACGATATTAATATCTGGGGAATGGTCAAAATGTAGCAATTTGAGCAAGTTTAGTAGCCCCAACTGAACGACAGGTGTTAGCGAGCTCTTGACAACCAGGTTAAGAGTTCCCTTGGCATCCTTTTTCCAGCACATATACTGGTCTGGTTGAAAATCTGGGTACTTGGGAACATCTGGCTTGTCCTTCTTCATTCCCAAGAGGTCATAATCCTCCCATTTGCATTATGCTATCTTTCCCAGCAGATTCTTAGAAATCTTCACATGTTTTGAGATAGGTGACAGCGGGATGTCATATCTCACATTCTTGGACAATATAAACACAGGGGCATTCAGTGCCCGTGGGGAGATATATTCGGGTGTCATCTTCAAGGGTTCTTTCTGAAATACTAGGGATTTTTGAGCTGAGGAGCCCATCTTTATGACCTTGGATCGAGGTGCAGTTACGTCTTTTCCTTTATCTTTCGCTTTTTCCTGCATTGTCGGATTAATTCTTGGTGATCTGTGGGATCCTTCACCTTGTTCTATAGCAACCTTCTTAAATGGATTTTTCATTAACTATTGAATCCCTCCGTGCTGAAAGATCCTCAGTGCTTCTTCAAGGGTCAGTTCTTCTTCTCTATAGGCAGGTTCAGACATTCACTAATGAGGTAGCGACTAAGGTAGACAGAATACAGATGGCTACTAGCTCGGAGAGGTTAATCACAAGAAAATTCTAAGTGCTCGGTAATGCCTATGAGTCTCCCAATGGTGTTATTGATGGGCGTAGCAGACCCCCTCCTGCGCCCTTCAATGGCTAGATAGGCATTTAATGTGGTGTTCGTTGGAGAATTTGAGTGGATCCTTTGGTCTTTTCCATCGTCAGTGTGCTCAGAACGGTTATTTTCTCTTTAAATGCTGAAGTGGTTGCTGTAACAGTCATCTAACGGCTATTTTCCTGAAAATCCATGCAACGGCTATTTTTATCTGAGTACTACGCCGAACTGCACTGCAATCCATTTTCCATGGAGGACTAGGTCACCTACCTGAAAACACTTGTTCTTTATATGGCGATCATGCCATGCTTTCTCGTGGTCCTTCTGAGCTTGCTGGTGGAATCCTGCGATGATGCGATCTTCCTCCAAGCCCAGTAAGTGTAGCAATCTCTCTTCTAGAGCTTCGCAATCTACCATCCCTATGAATGCAGCGATTCTTAAACTAGGGACAATATATTCCATAGGAATTATAGCCTCCTTCCCATAAACCAACCAAAAGGGTGTATGTCCAATCAATTTCTTGCATGTGGTCCTGTATGCCCATAACACAAATGAGACGCGCAGGTCCCAATCGTCTCTATTTACATTGCATACCTTAGTGAGTGAGTTCACCAATATTTTATTGAAATCCTCTACAATACCATTCGCCTGTGGATGATATGGAGTACTGTGCTAATGACGAATGTGGAATTCTTCTATAATCGCCTCAATAGTCTTGTTCAAAAAGTGAGTACCTTGTTCACTCATCAAAATTTTCGGACAGCCAAATCTGGTGAGTATTTCTTCAAAAATACACTGCACAGCAATACTAGCGCTGCACTCGTTGACTAGTTTTGCTTCTGCCCATTTGGTGAGGTAATCAGTAGTGGTAATAATATACCTTGCACCCGTTCTTTTTCCTGGTGGGTTTATAGGACCCACAATGTCTATTCTCCATTTTTCAAATGGCTGCAGTGTCAACTATGGATTCAATGGCATCTCATCTCAGCGTGATGGTTTTCTTGTCCTCTGACAGACATCATGTTGGTTGTGGAGCTAGATCTTCTAGTCTCATAGATGATATTGTATTAGCCATGTTTGTACCCCAGTTTTATATGACATGTAGGTGGACTGTACAGTCACCCCAGCGGGGGGGCATTGCCCTCGAAGAAAATTTTTGGGGCTGTTTTTGCCAGCTCTTTTGCGGGCCCATGGTTTTTGGTATCCCGTGGTATTTTCCCGTTGTATTTTCCTTATAAAATAAAGACATTGTAATACATCTAGGGATGATGATGTATTAGGTTTTATGCACATTATTGGGCACATTATTGGCCAAGAAGGAGTGAATATACACATGGAAAAAATCAGGGCTATCTTGGAATGGTCATCACCAAAAAATATTACCGAATTGAGAGGCTTTATTGGCATATGCACCTACTACAGAAAATTTGTGAAAGGGTTCTCCAAGTTGACTTCTCCACTCACTGATTTGACTAAGAAGGATACTTTCAAGTGGGATGAAGAGGCTGAAAAGGCCTTCCAAAAAATGAAAGAGGTAATGAGTAGTTGTCCCATACTTGCACTTCCTGATTTTACTAAACCTTTTGTTGTGGAATGTGATGCTTCAGGTGGAGGAATAGGGGCTGTCCTAAAGCAAGGCCAACACCCCATAGCCTTTGAGAGCAGAAAGTTGCAGCCTCATGAAAAAATTTACTCCATCTATGATAAAGAAATGCTGGCCATTATGCATGCATTGGCCAAATTCAGACAATACTTGGTGGGCAGCAAGTTTGTGGTGAAAACTGACCACAATAGTCTAAGACACTTTCTCACCCAAAAGATCTAAATGAAAGGAAACAAAAGTGGGTAAACAAGATTCAAGATTATGATTTTGATATTGAATATGTCAAAGGAAAGAATAATATAGTAGTAGATGCTTTGTCAAGAAGGCCTTTTTTTTCTCTCATGGATATTGCCAAGGATTGGAAAAACATGCTACTAGTTGAATATGCCAAAGACAAATTTGCTTGTGATGTGTTGGATGGAATAAAAGGGGATGATAATTATAGGATTTTGAATGGGCTAATATATTATAAGGGAAGAATTTATTTAGTTCATAACTCCAAGCTCAAGTACCGAATTTTGCAAGAAGCACATGATTCCCCACTAGCGGGCCATCCGGGGATCTTCAAAACTTATAGACAGTTGAGGCAAAGATTTTTTTGGAAGGGGCTGAAGGAAGATGTTCAGAAGTATGTGAATGAATGTAAAGCATGTCAACAAAACAAATCAGAACTTACATGTCCAGCCGGCCTATTACAACCATCGCCCATTCCGGAGCAAAAATGGGACAGTATTTCCATGGATTTCATCACCAGATTGCCTAAATCCTTGGGTAAGGATTGTATCTATGTGGTAGTTGATAGGTTGACATAATTTGCTCATTTTTTTGCTGTTACATCATCTTTTAGTGCTGCATAAGTGGTTGATATTTTTTTCAAAGAAATCTTCAGATTGCATGGGCTTCCCAAGAGCATTGTCAGTGATAGAGATAGTAGATTCATGGGTGCTTTTTGGAAAGAAATTTTTAGATTGGTAGGCACTCAATTGACTCCAAGTACCAGCTATCACCCACAAACTGATGGACAAACAGAGAGGGTAAACCAATGGTTGGAAGAATACCTAAGAAACTATGTGGGAGGGCAGCAAAAAGCATGGGCAAAATGGCTACACTTGGGTGAGTTTTGCTACAACACCACTTATCATATGTCAATAGAAATGTCTCCTTTCAAAGCATTATATGGTTATGATGCACTTACATTTGCTGACATTATATTTGGTGATAGTAGAGCCCTAAAGGCTAAAGATTGGGTGGAAGAGAGCCAAGAAATTTTAAAGCTCTTGAAAGACAATTTGCAGGTTGCTCAAAATCAGCAAAAACAATATGCTGATAGACATAGAGAAGAGAGAACCTTTCAAGTCAATGATTTAGTATATTTAAGGTTGCAGCCCTATAAACAAACATCTCTCAAAAAGAATGGAGCAGAAAAATTAAAACCAAGGTACTATGGGCCATACAAGGTAGTGCGGAAGGTTGGAGAAGTAGCATATGAACTAGAACTTCCGAAAGGGAGTAAAATCCACAATGTATTTCATGTTTCTTGTCTTAAGAAAGCTCTTGGTCAGCAAATCATCACTTCGAAAATACTTCCTCCTTTGGATGATGAAGGTCAGCTCACACTTGTTCCGGAAAAGATTTTGAAGACACGGGAAAGAAGGTTGAGGAGTAGAATCATCAAAGAATATTTAGTGCAATGGAAGTACTTACCAAATGAAGATGCCACATGGGAAGAGGAGAAGATTTTGCAGCATCCAAATTTGAAATTGCTTGAGGACAAGAAATCTTGGGTGGGGAGGACTGTAATGTCCCCATTCAAATAAGTGCATAGTAAGACAATCCCATCAATCCTACTAATTTCCTAGGTTGGATGGGCACATGTGGGATGGTAATAAGGAAGCTAATAAATGATATTTAGACATTAGAAGGGTTCAAGCATTTAATAAATATGATGAATAAATAAATTCAAGAGAAATTCTAGGTGGCAAGTGGTTTTGGAGACATATGGAGGTGGTGGGACCCACACTAGCTTGATTTTTCAATGACACATGGCAGCTCTCTCTTGCCAATTCGAATTCATGGGAAGGTGAACACTCTTGGGTGAGTTGGTAAGTCATAATACATGGCATTGAGCATCTTAGGTCGAAATGGGATGGAATAGTAACCTCCATGGGAGAGGAAGAGTCAAATTGGAGACTAGTGGACACTTGGGCTAGATTCCCTAGTTTTATGACAACAATAATGAAGCATCTATGACATTTATGACAAAATTCAGACCTGAATTCTTACACCTGACCATTATGACATGTCACCCCCAAAAATAGGCTCAAGGAAGGCGCTCATGGAGTTGGATGAATCTAAAGAGACTCAAATTCGAATTTGGGAGAAGATGGAAGGTTGGAACTAGGAGACAAGTGGCAAATGAGGAATATTTTCTAAATGGAAAATTATTGAATCTATTGAGAGGATTTCGACCCCTTGAAGGCTAATGTTGGTTATAAAATGTAGAAATCAAGTATGAGAATGGCTTTTGATGATTTGAGAAAAATTGCATTTGTGAAGAGAGAACTAGTGGATGACTAGTTTCTTGCCTTAGCCAATTTCGAGGGTGAAAGATTCCCATCCAAGTTGGTGTTTGGAGAGGCCAATCAGGTCTTTCATGGTGCTTTAATGGAGTTTTATTTGCAGGTAGCAGCTACAGGAAGTTTCATGGTTTGTTTTAGTGCAGCACTTTCTCTCCACCACTTCCAATTTTGAAGGCATATTCGGGCTCCTTGAGGGATTGCGCTTTGGGTGAGATCTTGCACTCATTGGGAGAGCTTCATATGATATTTTTCTGATTGTAATAGATTCATATCCTCTGTTCTTCATATTCAGAAACTCTCAGGTCGAAATACCCATTGAATGTATGCAAAATTATTGATTAATGAGCAAACAATGTCCGTTTCCCCAATGCTTTGATGTATGACACTATAAGGTTGATTATTTCGAATGGATGGATGATTCTATGATATATTTGTGATTAATATACTACCATGGATATATTATACAAGTTTCATGTACTGTACTTGAGCATTTGAAGCATTTTTACTCAGTTTGTTTGTATTGAGAGGTGAAATAGTGCCATTTCCCCAAGGGTCGAATTGGGGGTTTTTGCTGTTGAATGTGAGAGAGTTAGAAAAGTAGTAAAAAAATCAATTAGTGGTGCATATGAGACCTAAATCACATACTTAACACACTACATACCTCTGTTCATAAATTTGTGGGAGTTTGGAGGCATTTGCAAGGCCATTTGCAGTGTTACCCCGGGGGGATTTGATGCACAAATTACTAGTCAAAATTACCTATATTGATCAGAATACAAATCAAGTTTGCAGCAGTATTTGGAGGGCCATAAAACATCCCTGAACCTAATATTCAAGTCTAAATACCATTCATACACTCCTACAGAAGATTTGGGAGCATTTGGGTTGATTTGGAGGTCAAAACAGTAAAACTAGTCAAAGGTCGAAATTGGGGAAAAAGTGCAAAAATTGGCATTTTAATAAAATTTTGAAAAAGGGTCATTACAACATTCCATTCCAGGACTAAATATATACAGGTCAAGTACCATTTCATACGCTCTGTTCTGGAAGATGAACTGTTGAAGCTGGGAAAGATACATACTAGCCAGAATCCTGCAAACATGTTCACAAAGGTAGTGACCAGAGAAAAACTGAGTTCATGCTCGATTTTAGTTGGCCTTCTAGCATGAAGGTGAAGAGGAGAAATCTTCCAAGTCCAAGTCCAACAAGTGCAGTAGCGGTAGAGTTGCTGTGATCAGTCTCCAAGTGGGAGATTGTTGGTTGTGGAGCCAGATCTTCTAGTCTCATAGATGATATTGTATCAGTCATGTTTGTACCCCAGTTTTATATGATATGTAGGTGGACTGTACAGTCACCCCACACGAGGTTCCAGGGGAAGCGCCCCCGAAGAAAATTTTTGGGACTGTTTTCGCCAGCTGTTTTGCGGGCCCATGGTTTTGGGTATCCCGTGGTATTTTCCCATTGTATTTCCCTTATAAAATAAAGACATTGTAATATGGTTAGGGATGATGATGTATTAGGTTTTATGCATTGTAAATATCTTTGAGATCAGGAGAGAGACTGTGAAATAGAGAAGAGGAAGTGCAGCGGTTGTGCTGTAGGTTGTATCCCTTCACCTTGCTGGACGGTAATAATAATAAGGACTGGAAAATTCAGTGTGGATGTAGCCCAAGTTGGGTGAACCACGATATATCTGTGTCTCTCTTATAATGTGTATTTGTGATTATATTTGCATTTATGTTTATTGTTATTGCTCTGCGATCCTATTTTTCTAACACATCACAGTTCCTGCAATGTTCTTTGGCATCTTTATGGAGCGTAGGCCACCATAGCCCTGCATGCAATATCTTCTGCGCAGTATCCCTTCCTGCATAGTGACCTCCCACGATTCCTGAGTGTGCATCTGCTAAAATAAATGGCTTATCATGATCGAGTACGCACCTACGCAGGACTTCATCTAGCCCAAGTATGTATAACTAACCTGCAATTATAGTGAAGTTCATGGCACGCACCACTAACTGTTTTTTCTGCTAGATAGAGAATTCCTGGGGTGCCATCCCTATGGTTAGGAAATCAATAATATCCTTGTAATAATCATCGGCAACCTGTATAGCAAATAGTTGCGCATCAGGTAGATTGTCTTCAATGTTCATCGGCTCCTCTCTTGACTCAATCCTTGACAAATGATCAGGTCCCAAGTTTAGTCTACCTAGCTTGACAATAATCTAAAAATCATATTCCTGGAACAGCAATAGCCATCTGCATATGCGTCCCCCTAACACTGGCTTGTTGACTAAGTATTTCAATGCAGAATGGTCAGTAAACATAAGGAAGTGTGATCCCAGCAAGTAGTGTCTAAATTTCTGTAGGGAATATACCATCGCAAGGCCTTCCCTCTCAGTAGTAGTATAGTTCTTTTCTGCTATTGACAGCTTCCTACTAGAAAATGCAATAGGTGGTCAATACCTCCCTCTCCTAGTAGAGCTAACACGATCCCGAGGGTAATACATGATGCATCAACATGGACATGGAATGGCTTTGTCTAGTATGGAAAGACTAGAATCGGTGCAGTCACCATCTTTTCTTCAATGTATCAAAACCCTGTTCGCATTCTGCATTCCAAATGAATGGTGTGTCTTTCTTCAACAACTTCTCCATTGCTGCGGTTATCTGCGCATAACCCTTTATAAATTTCCTGTAGTATCCAGTATAGCCTAAGGTAGAGTGCAACATCTTGACTAAATTTGGTGGTAAGTTTGTGATAACTGCAATCTTCGTAGGGTCTACCATCAATCCTTGCTTACAGACAATGTGGCCAAGTAAAATTCCATAGGGCACACAAAAAATACACTTCTTCAAATTCAAGGATATTTGATGTTGTCGACACTTTTCTAGCATCATATGAAGATTTGCGCAATGATTTTTCAATAGACCAAACACATTCCAATCATCAAAATACGCTTTTAAAAACTTGTGCATAAAATCTTTAAATGTTGCGATGACGACTCTGTAGAATATGGAAGGTGCATTCTTCGGACCAAAAGTCATGACGGTGTACTGGAATGACCCCCATTCTATAGCAAATGTCGTCTTATGCCTATCCGCAGGATCAATCCTGATCTGATGATAGCCAGAGAAACCATCAGTGAAAGAATATGCCTCATTTCCTCCAACGTTATCAAGGACTTCGTCTATGAATGTAGTAGGAAATGGGTCGTGCATGGAAGCATCATTCAATTTTCTGAGATCCACACAAATCCTGATCTCGCCTTTTGCTTTTTTTTCTTGAACAACCATGGGGCTAATCCATTCGGATTCTTCGATTGGTTCAAAGATTCCTGCCTCTAGCATCTTATCTAGCTCTATGCAGACTTTTTCCTTGTAGCGTGGATTTAATCTCTATGGTCTCTGCTTGATAGGCTTAGCACCTGGCTTTAAAGGTATTTTCATGACCCCTAGGTCTCCCAAAATTCCTTTCACCTCTGTAAATTTTGTCGGAAACAGTTCCTGATACTCATGTAAGGTATCTACGATCCCTGCAACAGTCTGATCGTCCTAATAATATCCTATTGATGCAAACTTCGGCTCTTTGTCTATGCCAATGTTCACTTTTTGTGTTTTTACTGGTCCAGTTATATCTGGGATTTCCAATGGAGGTCCTTCTACCTCGCACATGCCTTTCAACTCTGGTATATCTATGTTGTGCAGGTCCTCCTCATCGCTTTCATTTGTATCATTGGTATGTTCAACTAAGTTGTAATACTCAATCAAGTGCTCTTCATGTTCCTTCCATTCCGATTGTAAGTGCGCAAGAACGCAGTTTGTCCCAAAAGATTCCTGTAATGTTATGTTTTGATGAGGACAGTCATCCTGGAATATGCGCTTCTTGATTAGCTATAATGCTTCATGGATTAATGGATTCTCATCTTCAAAACTGAAGTCCTTCTGGAAGTTCGCAGTGATTAGTTTCCAATCAGTGAGTTCGCTGCACAACTCCAGGTCTAGGTACCAATTTTTGGGATACCCGCATCCAATGTATGTACAAATAAATGTACCCATTTTGTAGGTGGTCTTCCCACCCATGCCTTTGAACAAACTTCAATATGCTGACTAGGGTTTGTTTGTCCATTATACTTTTCGAAGGGTAAAGTAACCCTTTCGGTGAACCGGATCTGCATCTTAGTTTTGCATTGATCCCAAGTGGTCAATGTCTTCTTATGTGCATTCCACCATCTGGCAGGTGTATCGCGCAATGCTATATCTAAAGCTGATAGTCTATGGTCATCTGGTATAGCTGTAGTATATTCCCTTATGAAACTATAAACATTAGAAGAACCATCATATGTGGGAATAGGACTCACCTCTTTTCCGATCCAGCGCAGTGATTTCGTAACCTTCACACATCTTCTTGCTAATACTTCATGCATGCAGCTTTGCCAATTCTCCAGTCCTGTATCTGAATCAGAGATACAAGAAGTGTCACATCGCCAGCTGACCGTACCATCTACAATAGGATTAATGTAGTCTTCCTTGTTCACAGTCAGCTTGTATAGTCGGTCTAAATCTTGAGCTTGGGATTCCTCCTGAATCGGCTCACTGTATCTGTCACCATCGTTAGGATCCAATGGTGCGATGACCCTAATATGCTTCCCTTCAAAGATCATCTTCTTCGTCTTCAATTTTATAATAGCCAAGTTATCCATAGCCCAATCAATTCCCAATATTGCTGGAAAAGGTTGACTATCATCCACAATTTCAATAACTTCAAAGTCTGCATGACTCTGTACTCCATCGATGTCAACTACTACATTAGCTAAGTGGCCAAAAGGTATGACCTTCTCTTGATTAGCCATTCTTAACTGGATAGGTGACCAGAGAAACTTTGGTCGACCCATCTGCTGCCATGTCTGCTTAGTCAAGACATTCACTTTTGATCCCACATCAAGGATGACTTCATCCATTTCAGAATCTCCTATCTACGTAGTGAGCCTCATCTCTCGGCCTGTTCTTTTGTGCTTCCTTATATGATGTACAACGCTATCTGGAGTCTCTGTTGCAATCTGATGTTCATACTGGCTGATGAGCTTCTGGAGCTCTACTATGGCTTTGTCACTTTTTAGTAACTTCATGCAGCTTCGCAAGAACTGCGCAACAAAAGTAAGGACATCTGTCTCAATGCTTGTTTTATCATAACGAGCTGGCATGTCTTCAAGATGCATTGTTTCACTGCGCAGTGGGATCCTTAATGACTTATCTGTTGGTTCTCTAAAGGTATCCCGCGCGTCAATGAATATCTCCTTGTTCTTCTGCAAGTTAAGAGGGGTTTCTTTTCTTGGAGCTTTCCTTATCCATACTATTTCAAGGGGATCCTTCTTCATATGTGCCTCCCCTGATGTTGAAGCTTCTGCTCCTCTGTCGTGGCCTGTCTCGGCACCACTGTGCATGACCACATTGATGCTCAGATCCACTGGTCTATTTTCTACTGCGATCCACTGGACATTTGGATTCAGAGCCTCTGTTCGTCTTCTCTTCTGCATTGCCACCTCTAATACTGGGCAATCTTCAATAACATGCTCAAATTATTTACAATAATTGTACATGGTAAATGGGTTAACACAATCTCTAGATACATGACCGGGTTGGCCACAATTATAACAAATGACTTGGCTGCAGCCTCTTCCCTACGCCGGACCAACATTTCTTCCTCTATCACAGTATCCACCACCATGACCTCCGTATCCTCCTTGGTAATATTGTGTGTTATCTTGATTAGGCTGATTTTCTTCCTGTATGCGGTATATGCCAGTGCCTCTCATTGCATCCATATCTCGTTTTCTTTCATTCATTAATTCATATGCGCGGCAGTTGGATTCATCATGTCCCACTGATTTACAAAAATTGCAGTATAAATTCTTAGGAGTTTTCACATATTTCTGGATGAGGTAACAATCTTCAGGTCTATGTCCTGTGGTTTTGCAAATTTCACACCATGGGGCCTGATTTTGATTTAATGGGTTAGGCACACCACTATTAAGATAGTCGTGGAATAGAGGGAAATGCTCGCGGTCATGACCTTCTCCTTTACAACTTGTACACCAGACCTCCTGTCTAGGTTCATATCTTTGTTCTTTACCATTTTTCATACTTTGTAGTTCAAGTGTCAGGGTGGTCAGCTAGTTCTGGATCTGAGACATCCCAGAACTAGTATCACCAATCGGCGAAGCTTCCAGCTTCATTGTGATTTCCAAGGCCTCTGCCTATGATAGAACCTTCTGTTGCATCAATGGTAATTTGATATGTGGTAACAACACAGCAATGAACCATTCTTTATGTTGTTCTGGCGGTATAACAAAACTTACTTGGTCTAGCAAGGTCTTAAACTTTTGATCAAATTCCCAGACCGTTTCAGTTGGTCTCTACTTTATTTCCTTTAACTTAGTTATACACTGAGATTCAGACTTTGGTTTCTTGAACTCAGCCACCAGCGTGGCTTTAATTTCTGTGAGGGTTTTGGGTTGTATCTGAGAATATTTCATAAACCAGTGTAAAGCTCTGTCTCTAAAGTTGGTGATGATCTGTGCTTGCTTCACAGCATCATCCTAGATTTGTCTTACACTCCATATGGCTTCACAAAGGAACCAATGTTGATCAGGGTCTTCTAGGCCAGTTCCTTTGAATATTGGCAGTTTCATATCCGTGTTTGCCATTGTTGGGTTAGTTTGTGGGGCACTCTGGTTAGTGTGCGGCTACTATAAAGGGATCTGTGTAGTGAACACAAATGGGACTATTGGGAGGGACAGACTAGGTTGACTAATCTGCGGGGTGGGCCGCGTAGCGAGTGGGTTCTGCGATAAGGGTGGCGCGGTTTGTGCAGCCGACGGATTCTCAAGGGCAAATGGTTGTGCAACTTCATTATCAAGGTCACAAGGGATCTCCGTATCTATATGAAGTTTAGGACCATTAGGATTCTTATTAAATTTATATCTCTTGCCACTTCTAAGGGTATGTGTCTCTTCGTCAGAATCAATATATGTATTGTTTATCATGACAAACTTTGACAAAATTACTGCATTCTTAGAACACCTTTCTCAGCTAACATCATCTTAATGTATAGACTGAGATTGTTCAGAAACTTACCTTGGAATCCTCCGAAAAAATTTGCTTATGCTTGGCTGTAGGATTTGAGTGTGTCTACGGCAAATTCTATTACAAAGCCTTCTAGCATATGATCGACCCAATAATCAACTGCGTGTGACAATGGGCTGTCTAATGCTTTGAGCTATGTCGTGAGCTCAGGATTCCACTCCGTGGGCACTCCTCCCTGGAAACAATTTTTCTTCTCTACGAGCCACGAGATCCACGCATGCAGTTCATTTGGAAATGATGCCCAAAAAATCTCGTGAATGTCATCCAACAGATATCTATCCGACCACTGTGTGTCGCTTAGACGCGGTTGTCTGTTCTCTTGGCTGTTAAAATCTCTTATGGCCTTATCCCATCAAGTTTGGATTTCTGTCTTTTCAGGATGCCAATAGTCAAATCCTTCAGGGAACTGATATTCTTCTTCACACATCGTGATTGCAACTCATTATGGATTCTAGCGCGATAACGGAACCATTTGTTGGCTTAAACTGACACAGAGGTTTCCAATTAGACCCAGGTTCTTTGCGGTTCTCCCTTTTGACCAACAAAACCCCTTCGCACCGGCCCTTTCGGCAACAACCTGGGAGCAGGCTGAGGTCTCACCCAAGGTGTATCTTATGGGGTACTGCAGAATCAGGTTTCCACAGTAAATGATGAGTTGTTTATGAACAAGCTACACAGCGTAGGACAGAATGAGTGCGCTACAGGTCAAAGCGATGTGGCAATGTGGTACGCAGCAGGATCTATGCTGTGAGTGACTACGGTGTGGTGATGGAAACACTGCAGGCCTCACTAAGGGCTTCTCACTACTGCGAATCTTCTACTGGAACGGCGAATCAACCACACTCATCCTCTACTTTGAAGATATTGAAAATGTTAAGGCACTGAGATGAATATCACCCATCCATCCATTCAGGTACTTACTGGTTATCTTTCTAGCATTCATTCAAGGACTTAGATTATTACAACTTGAACTAAATTGATAGATGCGACTAACCATGCTGCGTTCCTTCACTGTGTTTAAGAAAGTATTAAACTTAAATGACTAATTCACGATCTTAACATATAATTGAAATGTTCGCCATTCATTTGTTCCCGTGGAACCTAGCATATCATTCCCAAACTTCTTCTATTGGTAAATGCATATCAAATTTCTCCTATTACAGCATGCAAGGAAACATTAAAACATTCATTCTACAGGCAATACAGACAGTCACTCATTCATAAAACATAATCGCATAACACAGGATTTAACGTGGTTCACTTCCCCAGATGGAAAGCTATGTCCACAAGAATGGTTGGTAATATATTTCTTTCAAAAGGGATGGGGAAACCGTTCTTAGTCTGCGCACTCAGCTGCAGACTCTCCTTTCTCTCGGCTAGGTCTCTGCGCACACAGTTGCAGAGCCTTTACAATATTCTCAACTCGAAGAGATTTCTCAATACAAAAGGTTATATTATGATTACTCTAGCAACTAGCATCTAGCTCCCAAAAATAGAGCAACCCCATCCCATACAAAATTGTCTTCTTAAATAGATCATGCCTGAAGGTCATGTCTATACAATGTCGAAGACCTAAAACCCAAAACCCTAAGGGTTTCCAAAACTACATCGGTTTTCCAAACCGGCTTGCTGGCTCCTAGTAGTGTCTGCTTGATCATGGTGGACCTCCACGTCGCTATCAGCCTTCCTGTCGCATGCATGCCTTCGGGATGCTTCTGCCAAACCATTTCTCTCTAACGGCTGTACCTTCTAAGTGAGCCAAATGTCACTTTCCTTAACAGCCCACGTGTGGCCGCCTTCCGGATTTGCTTATGTCCGCCGCTCGGCAATCCTGGAATATCTTTCCAAAAATGGCTGCTACTGGTCCAACCGATACCTACACCTGATACTTGTCCAGCACTCCACTTTGCTGGCTCCACGTGACCTCGTAACTCCGCAGCACTACTTCTGCGCAATACTGGTCTTCGCATCACGGCCAAAACTTCTATGCTGCGCGCAACTCCACAGTCTGGTCAAAAGTTGGATGCTGCACGCAACTTCGCAACATCCTCAATACTTAGGAAAAATTATATTTCTGAGCTGCTCTTAGCTTAGCTTTCCCTACTTATCTCAAAGAGGTGTTTCCAAAACTTTTGTCTCAACCTGGGCCGAACATCCATACACTTGATGAGCCCCCATTTTAGGTATCTTATAGTTTCTTTTCCCACCAGAAAACACAAGAGAGGTTGAAAAGATACACTCATTAGTGGGAAAATGATTTACCTTAATAATTTAATGAAGTGCTTAAAAGATTATTTCTATTATGTTTTGAAAAGCATTTCTATGAGCTAATTGCATGTAAAATGAGGTTGGATGAGCAGGTATAGGTGTACTCAAGGATAACGTGTGAATCAAGTGGAGAACTGGAAGAACATCACCAAACTCGGTGCCTTTTTCCTGATCTATAGAGAAATAACTCCTATTCAAAAGAGAATCGGTAGTTAGAAATTTTTGTTAGGTTAAGCATTAGGATTTTATAAATATGGAACTCTCGGGTAGCGAGAGGCCCCTGCTGCTATTTTGAAGAATTATTGTTTACGTTTCAGACTATCAAGACAGTTGTGTTACAGACCTGGTTTTTTAAACGATGAAGTTTCTATTTTAAATAAAGACTTGATGTTATCTACGATTCAGCATTTATAAGTTCTTTTCACTCCTGAGTACGGGTTAGAGAGGGCCCCTCCAACATGTAGGTCAGGAGATCTTGCAGTACAGGTATTTCTCATTATGTGTTGTGCATTGATTGAATTTATATTGCAGATGAGAGTATTCTAAATAGCGTCTAGATAACATGATTTAAGTTCTGTAGTGGTTGATCACTTCTGATTTCGTAGTTCATTACAATGCATTCCGTAGTATGATAATGCTGCGTTTGTAGTCCTGTAGCAACATTCCGTTGAATCATAATTAACACCCATTTCTCTATGTACTTGCATTTATTTCTGAAGCAACAATCTAGATCTTCAGTTTATGTATTCGTTTCATTATTAGAACTTCTTGTAGAGATTGATTCCTTTCAGTATTTATTGGTTACATGATCTGATTAACGATTGCAGCATTAGATAATGGCATTCTGAATTCAGCTTTAGCCTTAGATTATGTTAGATCATACTTCGAGTTTTATGCATTCAATTTACAGTAAGATTAAAGGTCAAGCTTTCATTTCTTTAGAATAGGTCTGTTATAATTCCAGCATTCAATTTCATAGAATAATTTTTATTGTTTTCAGCAAATTAATTCTTAAAATTAGATTGACTATTTCCTACATTCAAATTCTTATCCATAGATTTCCTACTTTCAGTATTTGATTTCTTAGCATAGGAATTTCTTTTCCATAGATTAACAATCATTTTTATAGTTGATACAAACACCTAACTTTGACAGAGACTATCCTAGAAGAGCACATATAGTGCCAGCGCCTGTAAAGTTTGTACGTCCCCTGGTTTGCTAATTAAAGTAAAGCTCCTAGTCTAGATGCCCTCATTAGGCACCCATACTTTGAGCTCACCACTTTTTGGCATCGATTCTCTTTTGAACAGGAACATCAAAAAAAACACAAAAAGAAAACAAAAAAATCACATAAAACAAGAACATAATTTTTTTCCAATGAATGCCTCGTCGGCAAAGGGATAGGTTTGGATGCTTTATGCCTAAGCATCCCATGAGCAATAACGGTGAAAACAATTCTTACCACTCTCAGTTTGGATCCCCAAGCTCTAAAAATGAAACTGATTCCACATACGATCTAAACAGAGACAACTTCTCTACTAGTTCCAGCTCCAACACCACTATGGCTGAGGAAGAAGAAGAACCCAGGGAGATTTTCACCTTTCCCATTAGCATACCTCTTGGAGATGCCAGAATGAAGAATATCAACCCTAACAATCTGCCAAACTTCCATGGATTGACTTCAGAAGATCCCAACACATTCCTGCTTGAGTTTGAGGTAGTTTGTAGATCTTTCGATTATCCTACAGATGCACAAAAGCTAAGGCTTTTTCCCTCCATAGTGAAAGATTTATCACTTAGGTGGTTCATGAGTTTAGAAGGAAATAGTATTTTCAGCTGGGATCAAATGAAACAGGCATTCCTAGAAAAGTATAGGGACTACTGCGAAGCAAAGGATACAAGGGATGAAATATTTAGGATGCAGCAGGGAGACCGTGAATCCTTAGAAGATCATGCCCAGCGATTTCAGCTCAGCTACAAACGAGCTAACCATTGCACCCTAGACCCTGAATCGCTGAAACTGGTCCTTCTTAGGGGGATTAAAGAGGACAATTTTGAGATCTTAAACCTCTTGGGAGATGGAGACATATTTTAGAAGACTTATGACCAAATACTACAGATCTTCAAGAACCATTCTAGGTCTGGGAAAAGCAAGAATGGGACAAGAGATACACATTTACCCATTGGATCCTCATCATCTTCAGCACCCAATCTTACAAAATCTGACTTAGGAAACCTGTTAGATGACATGAAGACCGAAATCTTACAATCTCTGGCCATGGAACTTGATGCACTACAAATAAAAAAGAAGCAGGATGAAATTAACCAAGCCTTGGCAGTATTCTGTCCTCGTTGTAGAAGAAAACATGAGAAGGGCAGTGCACCTTGAACACCATAGAAGTATGTGGTCTCTGCATTGACGCCCATTCCACTGATAAATGTCCCCTCTTACCCTCATGTAAGGTGGCTATTCAAGACCCAGCATCTGAGGTGGCAATAGAACAACTCTGTTTTATAAATCAGAGGAGGAATAATTTTGTTAGACCATATCAACAGAGCAATCAAGCCTACTATAATCAAGGACAGCCAAATTGGAACTCTGCACCAACTCAATGGCAAGCACGGCCAAATCCAAACCAATGGAAACAGAATCAACAAACATATCAACCATCCTATAACCAATCGTATTACCCACCATCTTACCCACAATACCCCCCACCTTTTCCTCCATCCACCACAAATTATGCAAATCAATACCCCCATCCATCAAATTGGAGGGCCCCATTACAACAACCACTTATTATTCCACCCCCATAGCCTCAGCCACCTCCCAGACCTCCACCCATTCCAGCCCAACCAATCCCAAGTCCTAATAATAACAAACCTCCACAACAACAACAGGCTTATAACGTTGATATCACACAATTCCCTACCTATTTCGTAGACACCATAGAAATAAATGAAATAAACCTACGATCTGGAAAAACGTTGTAGAATACATCCCCACACAATATCCAACAACTTGAAGCTCAAGAACAAACATCAGAACCCTATGTTCAACATCTAGATGAACCAGACCCTCCTGAGGACGAAACCCAACCACTCCCATGCAACAGAAACCCTCCATTTCCAGAAAAACTAGTCTGAAGTACGAAAGAAGAGGAAGAGAATACAATTTTAAACGAATTCAAGCACTTAAACATCCAAATCCCGATTTTACAAGCCATAAGGGATGTGCCCATCTGCAACAAATTTATTAGAGAGAATTTCCTAAAGAAACCAGGAAGGAGGAAACGTGACCCACCGACCATAAATGTAGTCGGACAATTGGCTGATTTAATGCTGGTGTCATAATAAACCCTAAATATCTTGATCCAGGTAGTCTTGTAGTAAACATCACCATCAATAACAAGCAAATAAATAAAATCTTAATAGATTTGGGAGCTGTGATCAATGTCATGACTAAGGAAACCATGATATATCTGGGACTCCAATCAATGGTCAGACCAACCACAACAGTACTCCAACTAGCAGACACATCCACTGTGAAACCCAAAGGAATGCTAGAAGACATTATGATCAATATTGAATCTTGGGAATACCCAACTGATTTTATAATAATTGAAATCAAAAGCAAACTTAGTGGCTATCCAATTATACTAGGTAGACCTTGGTTAGCAATTGCAGACGCTTACATAGGTTGCCGATCAGGAAATATGACAATCACCAGTGGACATGCCAGGAAGAAAATCACAATCTACCCACTAGCAATGAAATCTTCAGAGTTAGAATATCAAAATTGGACTGATGATTACCAGAACACACCAAATCACAACCTCCAACCTATCCTAACAATTGATGTTGCAATATCACTAAAAGCAATAGACGAATATGGCCATATAGATAGACAAAATATATCTTCTAAAAATCATGTTATTCAAGAATTTTTTTCCATAGAAACAGGTGACAGTTCAAAACAGAACATGGATGAATTATGGACAGAAGTGCTCGAAGAGCAAATTGAAAAAGTAAAAATCATGGAAATTATGCCTCGCAAAACAGTCAACATAAATTCCAATTTGAAACCAAAGCAAGAAAAGAAATTGATGGAGATACTAGAAGAACAAAGTAAAGCATTTGCATTGACATATGCAGACATGAAAGGAATACATCCTGATATTTGCAAACACTACATTTACATCAAAGAAGGTTCTCCTCCTATCAGGAAACCACAAAGAAGGCTAAACCCTGCATTGAAAGACATAGTCAAAGTGGAACTACAAAAGTTATTAGATGTAGGGTTCATCTATCCAATATCTGACAGTGAGTGGGTCTCACCACTAGTTATAGTACCTTAAAAAGGAGGCAAATGGAGAATTTGTGTGGACTACAAAGAGATGAATAAAGCAACCAAGAAAGATCACTTTCCTCTTCCATTTATAGATCAGGTGCTAGATACAGTATCTGGAAACAAGTATTTTTCATTTTTAGATGGTTTCAGTGGGTACAACCAAATTTTAATACACCCAGCTGATCAAGATAAGATGACCTTTACATGCCCATAGGGAACTTATGTCTATAGGGTCCTACCCTTTGGTTTATGTAATGCCCCAACAACATTTCAAAGAGCCATATTGATTATTTTCTCCGATTTTATAAATGACAAAATGGAAGTCTTCATGGATGATTTCACACCCTATGGACAAAACTTTGAGCAGGCATTAAACAATCTTGAATTAGTATTGAAAAAATGTATTGAAATGAGTTTGTGCCTAAACAATGACAAATGCAGAATGTTAATGGAAGAAGGCATCATTCTAGGACATCATATATCCCAGAGGGGGATAGAGGTTGATCAAGCAAAAGTCTCAGTAATCAAAACGTTGCCACCGCCTATCAAACAAAGGGATGTAAGAAGTTTCCTTGGACAAACTGGGTACTACAAAAGGCTTATTGAAAATTATAGTAGAATTGCTGCCCCAATGTTTGCACTTCTCACAAAAGAAAATGAGTTCATATGGACAAGCAATTGCATGACAGCATTCAACAATCTTAAGGAGAAAACAATCACAGCACCAATACTCCAAGGACCAAACTGGGAAATTGCATTTCAAATCCACACAGATGGATCAGATAAAGCCATCGGATTTGTGCTTGGACAAGAACGAGACAAGAAACCCTATGCCATATACTATATAAGAAAAAATTTGGCTGGGGCAGAACTCAACTACACAGTCACAGAGAAGGAATTTTTAGCAGTCATACATGCAATCAATAAATTCAGGCATTACATCACGGGATACCAAAGTTTTATCCACACTGACCACTCTGCAATCAGATATCTTATGAACAAGCCTAATACTAATGCAAGAATTATTAGATGGATGCTACTTCTACAAGAATTTGACATTACTATAATAGATAAACCAGGCAAGCATAATGTGGTATCCGACTTTTTTTCAAGAGTCACACATGGAAAAGATAATGAATTGGTTCAAGATAAATTCCCTGATGAGCACCTTTTTGCCATATCAACAAGAAGCCCATGGTTTGCTGACATAGCAAACTATTTAGTATCCAGGAAGTTTCCAGAACATTACAGTTATATAGAAAGGACAAAAGTAATAAGGCAAAGTGCAATATATACATGGATAGAGGGCATGCTTTTTAAAAAGGGGCCAGATCAGATACTTTGAAGGTGCATTAGGGAAGATGAAGTACATGAAATAATGCATGCCACTCACAATGAACCCTGTGGTGGACACTATGCTGCAAAAAGGACAGCCTACAAAATGTTGCAAATAGGGTATTATTGGCCAACACTCCACAAAGATTCTTATGAGTATGTGTCCCACTGTGATGACTATCAAAGAATGGGGAAGCCTACACAAAAAGAAGAAATGCCTCTTCATCCACAGATCTCCTTAGAAGCATTCGAGAAATGGGGATTTGACTTCGTTGGTCCAATCAACCCACCATCAAATCAAAATAACTACATTCTAGTATGTACAGATTACCTTACAAAATGGACTGAGGTAGCAACACTTGTTGCAACAAATGAGAACAATGTAGCAAAATTTTTCACTGAGCAAATCTTCCACAGGTTTGGTGTTCCAAGGGAACTAGTTTCTGATTAAGGACCACAATTTACATCCAACTTAATAGAGGGCCTACTGAAAAATAATAAGGCTAAACATAGAAAGTCCTCTTCATATCACCCTCAAGGAAATGGTCAAGCAGGAGTCACCAACAGAGAATTAGAGAGGATTCTAACAAAAACAGTCCAACTCCACAAAAGAGATTGGGCTGACAGATTAAGTGAGGCAGTTTGGGCCTATAACACATGGAAGACAACAATAAGATTCACACCTTATGAGTTAGTATATGGAAAGAAAGTCATGCTGCCAATTGAATTTGAAATAAAAACACTAAGAATTGCAGCAGAGTTAAACATGGAACTATCAGAAATACGACAAGAACGCATGCTAAAATTGAATCAACTGGATGAGCACTGCCAACAAGCACTAGCCCACACTAAAATCATCCAGCAACAAAGAAAGAGGTGGCATGACAAGCACCTAAAAGATAAAAAGTTCAAGGAAGGTGACTGGGCACTACTCTATGATTCCAGGTTTCACACATTCAAAGGAAAATTAACAACCAGATGGCTAGGACCTTACATCATTGAGCACGTCTATGAAAATGGAGCAGTCAAGATTATTACAATAGATGAACAACAGTTTCCCATGATAGTGAATGGACATCAACTCAAACTTGACAAGAAACCATAATCAAAAGAAGAGTTTACACAGCTACTCTACCAGCAACAACTGATGCTAATAGAAAATATGAAAAAGCATTGAAAAAAATGAATGAAAAAAAAAACAAAAAAATTGAAAAATGAAAAAAAAAAAAAAAAATTGATAGAGAAAATAGAAGGCCAAATAACAGGGCCACGTATATCACTATGAAGATCCAGCATTACTATTGCAAAGAGAAATATCAAACAAAATTCAAGTGAGCCCGAGAATTCTCAAACATTTTCAGAATACAAGCGAGCCAAATACACATTCAAGAGAGCCAGCAAAATTATCTACCACTACAGGAAAATCCAAGCACACTATTCAATCAACTCTGCCATATGATCATGAGCACTTGACCCTAATTCAAGTGAGCCTAAAATTGATTCAAGCGAGCCAGAGCAAGCCAGACATTCATCCAAAAGCAGCAACAAGCAATCACATTCATGCAACACATCATCAAAGTCAAATCAAAATGGCATGAAAAAAGAAAATGCGGAACACACATAACTACTGACACACCAAATATTACTACGGATTACACCAAATCTACTACACCATCCAACACACATGCAAATCAATAATGATCATGAACTCAAGTATGCTACAAAATATAGCAAGGTAATCTCTGAACATTTTCATTTTATTTTTAAGGTCAAATCATTATCCCCAAAACGGTTATATTTTAAGCTGAGGACAACTTTACAATAAAGTCGAAGGGAAAGGTTCATATTACAAAATCATGATTGGAAAGGTTCAGATTACAAAACCATGACTGCACATACCCGTCATTTCGACAAATGATGAATCCGCATATAACCACCATACTTCACAATAATCGCAAAGTACAAGCATAAAGCGAAATGAAGAGCTTGATCATGAAAAGAAATGGATCAATCATCAAGTACAACGAAGAATAATAAGGATAAGTGTGGAAGGATATTTAAGTTAAGCTGTATTATCGTCAAAGAAAAGGCCAGTTTTTGCAAAACAAAAGAAACCTCTTAGCACTTCCCGGAAGCAAGCCATCACAAGAGAGTACGTCACGCAGCAAGAAATCCGTCCCTGAGCCTATAAGTAAATCCATACCAGTGAGGTAAAAGACACATTCAAAGTTGTTTTTTGTTGATTGTAGAAGAGATTTTAAAATGACGAAAGGATTCAAGAAAAGTGAACCAGAGGAGCACAGCGCCGTCTACCAGAACCTGCGAATATTAACAACCATCCGCAGTGTAAGCTAGATGCCCTTCATCCTAAGACTGAAAGGGTACAACACAGGGGTAGCTCTGGAGTTTGTGAAAAATTTTAAACATATCAAGGATGAACAGCTCGTCACCCGAGTGAAGGGGTTACGTATTAATATTGATGAGGATGTAATTTCCAAATTCACTGGACTACAGAGAGCTTTGCATTGGAGCAGGGATGACAGGGAGGCGAACTCGGAAGAAAAAACAACCTTCTTTGAGAAAGGAGAGGTCTATGACGAAGACAAAAATGGATTCAAAAGACTCTCCATGCCAGCACCATGGGAGGACGTGGCTACAATCATTCAGAAGTACATCACATGCTCTAGTAGGTTAAGCTATGTCCCATCTTTCATTTTCGGATTTTAGAGCTATTAAGACACAGAACCCATTATCCACCAAACAACAACATTAGTATTCCATATTACCTGCTCCAATCTCTAGCAGAAATGAGCAAGAAGGTGGCTAAGGTTAAGGAGGATGCCTTGGCCCATCATGGGCTGATCAAGTTAATCGTCTGTGAGGAATTAAAGGCGCAGATACGAAAGCTTTCGTGGGAAGAATTCGTTTTGGTATCAACCGAATATGTTCAAAGGATGAAGGGTACACCCACAGCTGGCATACCGCCAGGAGAAATGAACAAAACCACCTCTACATCATGGGCGAAGATGAAAATTGACCTGGACCATGTGGCCAAAACCCTGGTGAAAATCAAGCACTCAAGAGAGGACTCCCCCAAGGAAAACCCAGGGATTCCTGCCAGTAATCAAGAGCCGAAAAGAAGAAGTAAAAGATTCACCCAAGAATCCCGAATCCGAGTTACCAAGGAAAAGAGTAGGGAACCCAGTCCCATAATTCAAAATGTGTCAGATGGGGATGATGATCAGTGGGTAGATCAAAAGGATCCCACTACAGAAGAGGAGTAGGATGAATAGGAAATGCAAGATGAACAGGAGGAACAGGAGGAGGAAGAAGAACGAAATGAACCAAAAGAACAAGTCAACCCCCAGGGGGACCCTCCTGAGCATAATGAAAACCCTGGGGTTGTCAATCAGCTGGTTGAGGCATGGGAAGAATTAGAAGAGCTCAGAAAGGAGCTGGCGGCATTAAAAATTGGATTAGGAAGCCAAACAACATCACCCCTATTCTCATCTGAGAAGACACGAATTCTAAGAATGCATCATGTAGGGGAGCTGAGACTAGTTGAATAGAGAAATTTGGCACTTCAAGAAAAGTTGGCTAAGGCACAAGGGGAACTAGCCAAGAAGGACCAGGAAATTGTTCAACTGAAGCATGTCTTGGCTACTACCACTGAAATATATAGTAAACTATTGGAGAATAGACCACCTTCAACAATATATGCAGTTTACCTACAAGAGAAGTGGGGCAAATTCCAGCTCGAAAGGTTGGCACAGGGACTCCCAATAGAAATCAAAACACCCAGGGAATTTGTGGATGCATCTCTCAAGGCCACAGAGTCAGAGAAGGACCAGCTCGGTGAGTTTTTCCTACACAATTTTGTAGCTCCTAACTCATCCAACTGGTCTCCAAACCCTTATATGGGCGATTTCTAGATAAGGGCATTATGTTCTTGGATGAACAACGAAATTGAATGAGCACAGGACTACCACATTTATGTGGCAGCAAAATGGCAGACCCCATTATGGATCAGGGTAGAAGCATCTCACCCTGAAAGAATAATCTATGACCACATAAATCTCACCATAGATGAGGAACTGATCCCAATTCTCCTTGAGAAATAGTAGGGGGCTGTGGATCACTTCGATCTTACTCTTCAGAGCACACATAAGGAGGTTCAGGAGTCTATTAGTGAAAGATGGCGTAGAGTGGCAAATGACCTGAAAATAAAAGAACTTCACTCCCCTGCCAGACTAGAAAATGCTCTAGGAAAAGCCAAGCTCTACAGAGAATCATTAATAAAGAATCAGCTTAGGTGGATAGGGATGAGGCTAAATCCCCCATTCTTCCTCCCTCTGGTCATTAAGGAATAGGTCAATGAGGAAGAAGAAAGGGGGGCATGGGTCAAGGAAGATCAAAGTATGGGCTACCACAAACAGGAAGGGACCCCCAAGGTGGTAGCATGGGACATCAAAGACATCATTAGAGAGCAGAATATGTCACCCAAGGATGGGTGAATCCTTCAAGGATGGGGGAGATGATGAGCCCCCATTTCAGGTATCTGATAGTTTCTTTTTCCACCAGAAAACACAAGAGAGGTTGAAAAGATACACTCGTTAGTGGGAAAATGATTTACCTTAATAATTTAATGAAGTGTTTAAAAGATTATTTCTATTATGTTTTGAAAAGCGTTGCTATGAGCTAATTGCATGTAAAATGAGGTTGGATGAGCAGGTATAGGTGTACTCAAGGATAACACGTGAATCAAGTAGAGAACTGGAAGAACATCACCAAACTCGGTGCCTTTTTCCTGATCTATAGAGAACGAACTCCTATTCAAAAGAGAATCGGCAGTTAGACATTTTTGTTAGGTTAAGCATTAGGATTTTATAAATATGGACCTCTTGGGTAGCAAGAGGCCCCTGTTGCTATTTTGAAGAATTATTGTTTACATTTCAGACTATCAAGACAGTTGTGTTACAAACCTGGTTTTTTAAACGATGAAGTTTCTATTTTAAATAAAGACTTGATGTTATCTACAATTCAACGTTTATAAGTTCTTTTCACTCCTGAGTACGGGTTGGAGAGGGACCCTCCAACACGTAGGTTAGGAGATCTTGCAGTACAGGTATTTCTCATTATGTGTTGTGGATTGATTGAATTTATATTTCATATGAGAGTATTCTAAATAGCGTCTAGATAACAAAATTTAAATTCTGTAGTGGTTGATCACTTCTGATTCCGTAGTTCATTACAATGCATTCCATAGTATGATAATGCTATGTTTGTAGTCCTGTAGCAGCATTCTGTTGAAGCATAATTAACACCCATTTCTGTATGTACTTGCATTTATTTCTGAAGCAGCAATCTAGATCTTCAGTTTATGTATTCGTTTCATTATTAGCACTGCTTATAGAGATTGATTCCTTTCAGTATTTATTGGTTACATGATTTGATTAACGATTGCAGCATTAGATAATGGCATTCCGAATTTAGCTTTAGCCTTAGATTATGTTAGATCATACTTCAAGTTTTATGGATTCAATTTACAGTAAGATTAAATGTCAAGCTTTCATTTCTTTAGAATAGGTCTGTTATAATTCCAACATTCAATTTCATAGAATAATTTTTATTGTTTTCAACAAATTAATTCTTAAAATTAGGTTGACGATTTCCTGCATTCAGATTCTTATCCATAGATTTCATGATTTCAGTATTTGATTTCTTAGCATAGGAATTTCTTTTCCATAGACTAACAATCCTGTTTACAGTTGATACAAACACCTAACTTTGACAGAGACTATCCTAGAAGAGCACATATAGTGACAATGCCTCTAAAGTTTGTACGTCCCCTGGTTTGATAATTAAAGTAAAGCTCCTAGTCTAGCTGCCCTCATTAGGCACCCATACTTTGAGATCACCCAACACTCTATGGGGGCTACAACCTGTTTTGCAGCATGGACCCCAACTGACTATCCCTCAAGTACCACCACCCCCGATCGGTCCTCTCCCACCTCCTGCTGGAGGCGGCGGGCCCCCACCTAATCTTGGTGGAGGTCCACCTCATTTTACCAACAATATCCCTCACCCTTCCGGCGATGGCGGGAATGGTCCACCACCCCCTCCTAGCAGAGGTGGCGGGGGACCACCCTATCATGGTGCAGGAGGACATTTCCCTTCGGGTGGTGGAGGTGGTCCACCACCCCCTCCAGGCGGAGGCGGTGGAGGACCTAATTACTATGGTGGCATTGGTGGTGGTGGAGACCCGTATCCTTCTGGCGACGGAGGTGTTGGGGGCCCCCATCCTTCTGGCAGCAGAGGTGGTCCACCACCCCCTCCAGGCGGAAGCGGTGGTGGGCCTCCTTATTACGGTTATGGACCCCCACCTTATTGTAATGGACCACCTTATGGTGGCAGACCCCCTGATGGTCCGAGCGGCACACCCCCCCTACGGCCAGTTTCCTCCTGGTACACCTTACGGTCATACCAGTCCTTACATGCCTTATCTGTATTATCAATATGTGCAGCCTAACCCGCAGCTGTCCTTCCTGGCAACTTTAGACCTACCTGACCTATCCCATTTAACAATGATCCTATTTACCACGGATCTAATTGGCCACCAATTCCTGTAAAACTTCCATTTGATATCCCCAAATTTGACGGCAAACTGGGTGAAGACCCTAAAAACCATGTGATGACTTACCATTTATGGTGTTCATCTAATTCCTTAATGGACGACTCGATTCATCTTAGATTGTTTCAAAGGACTCTCACTGGTTCGGCTGCTAAGTGGTACATTGAGTTGTCACCTCATTATTTTCCTGATTTTGGTTCTCTTGCCATGAACTTTTTGGCACATTTTCAGCTGCCCATACGGTATGAAACTAGTATTGAGATTTTAACCTCGCTCTGTCAGAATACCGCCACTCATATTTCTGATCATATCGACGAGTGGCGAAGGAGACGACATCTCATTAAAGCTCCTATCCCAAATCAACTCCTAGCATACTGGTTTACAAAATCCCTCATCCATACCATAGCAAGAGATGTTTCCATGCGAGGTGCTATCACCGAAGAACAAGTCATCGCAAGTGCCCATGTACTAGACCTAGTCTACACTCAATTTGACACTTTGTTTGATATTCTTCCTGACGCATCCCATGACATTAATGACCCTATGAAACCACATAAGGGACTCCAAACTGATGGAATCATTGGTTCCCTTAACATCCATCCTACTTCTAGCACTGTTGGATCATCCAACCTTCACAGATCCTCCCCATTACCAACTCAGGCTGGCCACAGCACCAGTAAATCCACCACTCCTGCTCTAACTGAAGAGGTGAATTCTATCCAATCAGCTTCATCTCAGAAGTATGGCGGCAAAAAGAAGAACAAGTGGAAACCCAAAAAGTCTTCCACCCAACAGGAACAAAAGAGAACTCCTGACGATACCAAGCAGAAACGGAAGCTAAAGTATCCTTGTTTACTATGTGGAGATGACCACTTCTCCAAAGAATGTCGCCATAGAGATGAAGTACAAAAGTTTCTTAGGGGTAAACCAAATCCCGCAGTCCTCAATGATCTGTTTCCTACTCAGAACCAGTAGATGATTGCTCAAACCCCCCCAGCCCAGGGGGAACCATCAAATACCATGCATGTTGTCATGGTGCGTAATTAGACGATCAATTTGAACACTCGCTCACGATCTTACGAATCGGTCCCTTCGAAGGAACCTACTAGAAGTAATGCTGAAAAATATTCCGACTCCTTAACTGATGTCACTGTACCATCAACTTCTCTCACCATTGAGAAGCCATCCTAAGACTCGATATTGCGACCACCCAAGAGTACGATTTGAAAAGCTGTTTTCAATCATAATGCTCGGGTGGCACAAAATTACAATATCGTAGAAGACTTGGCACAAGCTCTTTGCGCCATGTCTACCCTGGAAGTTTTGCAAAATTGTCCTAATCAACGCAAAACTCTCCTTGCAGCCATCGGTGCAATCGACCCTAGTTCCTCGAATACCATCATGTTTCGACTTGACCACTTCAAGCCGAGGCTCTCCCACCAGCTCGCATTCCAAGTTTCTACGAACATTGCTGGGAAGATTGTCCATCGTACCCTTTTGGACGAAGGCGCCTCCACTTCTGTCATGTCGATCACCTATTGGAGAGCCATTGGCTCCCCCGAATTGAATCATTCTCCTACCACGTTGAAAGCATTCGACGGGCGTGGCTTTCAACCTCATGGTCTCTTACAAGCTCTTGCAGTTGAGTTGGGCGGAAAGACCGTAACCATTAACGTGGAAGTGGTCTCGGCCCCAATAGATTATAATCTCTTGCTTGGTCATAATTGGTTTTATGCCATGTAAGAGGTAGCCTCTTCAGTCTTCTGCATAGTACAATTCCCCCACCAAGGACGAATTGTTACTATTGACCAATTAGATTTTTGCACACCAGACGCTACTACTGATTCTGGTGACCATGTTCCTTCCATTGGACAAATGTCAAAATAGTATGAGAGTATAGGGGTTGGCCTTTTGAAAGATTCATCTTTCATGGGCATTTTTTCGGCGACGGACCCCCCTAATCATGTCGCTATGGTGAACATCATCTCCACAGAGATTTCATCTCACTCTACCGATACTTGGCTTGTATCGGATGAAGCCACAACACACCTGCTTGGAGATATAATGCCTCTTTCACCCACTGAATGTATCTACGAGGCTATCCAATTAGCACCGGAGGACCATTTAACTGTGGCCTCTCCATCATGTTCTCTACGACAGACATCATCTCTACCTGATCTCTTACTTTGGACTTTTCATTCAGACAAGTCCATCATGGAAGTTATGAATGTTGACAACGGTCCGTGGGATGTGTTACATCATAATATTCCACCCTGTGAGCATCAACATTATTTGGCCTATAGGATCTATTTAAGTGACTCAGATCCATTTTTATCCTTTAGTGATACCAGTCTGCCCTATTTTTATTCCTATCCACATGTTGCATCACTATAGCATGCGTACCCACGAGTGGCATCCCTATAGCCCGCGGGTATCAAGTAAAATGGTAAAAACCACTATTAATTACTTTTTACTCCCAAAAGGTGGTCATTGGGTGACCTTTGGCTCTCCATCTGCCCAAGTAACGTCTCGATGTGTCCTTTCACCTACCTTTGAGAGGACTATATATTGAGCACATATGGCTTATGGATAGGAGGAAGAAGAGAATAGTAAAGGAACTCTATCGGATTTTTGCCCTATCTTGAGTCTGCACTCATTGATCCTTGTAGTTGTGAACCTCTTATGTTCACCTTCCAAACTCCTAGTTTGAGTTTTCCATTCATAGAGGAATGAAGTCGTGGAGGCACAAGTGGATTGATCTAGATCTTGGTTCAGATTGGTTGCCGGCAAGAGGTCGTATCACTTTGTACTTCTTCTTGTTCATTAAAATAAATACTCATATTCTCATCCATTCATGGTGTGAATGTCATTTATTATACATTGGGTTACATTTGCTTATGATATTATGGACCATTGTTATTGATAATGTTAATGTCAATTATATATTATATGTACTTGTTGGATATTGGCTGTCAAGACTAATTTGCAGATTACAAGTGCGTGGATTGAAAGCTCCAACGGGGATCTACATCAAACGTTGGATCGAGGTTGGTTACATTTCTCCATTATCTTAACATTGTCATTTATAATAGCATTGCTTTGAGAATTGAGTAGATTTTTGGTAGTCATCTGTCTGTTGTGGTATTCCCAAGCCATAGTGAGTTTTCTCCAATACAGAAATGGCGACTCCATTAGGGAAAACATCCATGTTTGCAAAATTTTTTGAGCATTAGTCCATAATTAGAGTTGCTGTTTATCGAAGCTCTGTGTCACTAATTGGCCATTAAGATACACTGTAGAAAAATTTCTTTTTTTGAGCCTTTGGACTCTCTGTTTTCCCATTTGCCTTTCCTCACCCATGGGCTAGCTTAGTTCTGTCTGCGTCTACTCACCTCTATTTACTCTACTGCTCGTGGGTACCCGCAGGATTTTCTTCGACGATAGCGTGTAACTCCGGCTTTTGTTGGTTTATGGCTATTGGTTGTTGCTGGGTGAGTTTGGTTGGTTCCTAAGTCTTTGTTGGCCTCTTTCTTGACTGTTTCATGCCTTGGTTGTGACCAGATCTCTTCATTTCTCTTGGTTGAGCCTTCTTGGTTTTTTACCAATCTTTGGTTTTAGCCTCTTGGTTTCTTACTTTTGAACTCATTCCTTTGGCTGAGTCTTGTTTTTTAGGATCTGCTGGGTTGTCTTAGTGCTCTTCTCAGCACTTCAGTGACTGAATAGTAGGATTTTGCTTGCATTTTTTCAGTCCATTTATATTGAAAAAATACAAAAATATTCATTTAGTTTTTTGCATTTTCCTTCTCGTTTATAAGTGAAAATACAAAAATATTTTATTTCCATGTACTGCATTTTGCATTGAGTGCTTGTTGCCTTCATTTAGGTTCTGCTTGTGCATTGAAAAGATAAAAGATTGCATTTTTATTTCGAAATTGTTGGTTGATTTTTCATATTAGTGACATTGTTTTATTGGATAGATGAGTCTAGGATTGGATGATTTTGCATACTATTGAGTCTACACATCACTAGTTTCATGATCATATCCCTTGAGTAATCACAGCCACTAAAATTAACGCTTAATCATAAAATTGATTAGACTGATTTTATTTATAGGGTATACCAACTAGCATAGGTTTAGAGTCTTGGAATAGATCATTGTGAGTTAACAATCCAAGACTACTAGACAAAACATTAGGTGTCTGACCAGGGAGTGGAGGAATCCATGGTATAGGTCGGTGTTCTTAGGAAGCTCTACTCAATCCAAAGTTAAGCACGAGGTCACGAGAGGTTGGTTGAGGAGATATCCCTCTGATACCGGTTGAACGTGGGAGATATATCCAGGATTTGTTTGTATCTAGAGGTACCGGAGGTTCGTCCTCTTGTGCTTCGGGATTAGCTACCCTTCCCATACGATGGGTCCCACCTGCAACTATCCCCCTGAGCATTGGTTATATTGCGGTGAACATAGTTGCCTTACCTAGGTACCACACAGGGTACTTGCAGTGGTTATGTTGTTAGTGTCGTGAGTCAGATAGGGATTGGACAGCACAGTTGTGTTCGTGCAGTGGACTTGACCCTGTCAACACAGTGAAGCTTGGGTGTCTCTATAACTGATTCTGTTACCTCCGGCTATAGTTTGGGAGTCTCAAGCCTCTCCTAGGTGAGACATATCAGCTCTAGTGTCGGGAGCTCATTTAGCCACTCTGTCTGTCTGCTTTTGGATGTAGTTTCTCTAGGTGTGTGCTTTTGATTTACTATTTTTTATCGATAGTTTGCCTTTAGGGGACATTGTGTCTCTCTCCGGAGATAAGGTGGCGTGGAGCCCTACTCTCCGTCAGTCCTGTCATTTGGTTGGTTTAAAGCCACTAGAGGTTACATGCCATATTGCTAGGGGATGCTAGAGGGCTCCCTCTGATTCTTTGGATTCACACGAGACTTACATTGAAGATTACATGGCTGCACATCCTGATATTGGGCAAGACCCTTCTACTCCTTTGGGTAGATTTGACCATACTTTCTATCCCCATACTCGTGAGGATTGGGGAGGTGATCCACCTGACACTCAACTTGGTTCTATTTGGCCTAATCCACTTTACCGGGATCCATTTGATCCTTCGAATCCGAATAATTATCTTTACGGAATGCCTGACTTACCTGAGGATGAAGAGCAGGATGAGCCTTTCGTTCCTTCATTTCCACGTGATTATAGATACGGAAGGCCTGAGACTCATGATGACACTGGCCCTACGATCAACCCCACCGCACTCTCTTTTGTTATCCCTAGTCATAATACTATCGAACCTTCCACTATGGTCGGTAGTCACGCTGGCACTACCCAAAGTGTTAGCCATACTATACCCACTAGGGGCACTACCCTCACTGGGGGCACTACGTTGTCCACCCACTCACATAGTATGGGGACTGGTCATGTTCCTCCTAACAATGCTAATGCTAGAAGACGACCACCTCCTAGAATTACTCAACCTAACCAGAATGCTGTTCGGAATACAACTCACCATCCACCACCTAATACACGTGTCACTACTCGTCAACCTAGGACTACTTTTTCACATGATACCGTTCCTCCCAACAACAGGGGTGGACATATACCACATACTTTTGCGTCCACTTCCACCACTAGAGATGCTAATGTAGGGGGTGGGAATATTTCCTATCCACATGGACATCACACCACCAACCCTGCTACTAATCACACCAATGTTGGGGCTGGGAATACTTCTCATGATTTTGGTCACCACACGACTGCTCAAGCTAATCCTAATGCTGGGGGTGGGAACATACCATACCATTACGGTCAATACAACACGGTTTCTGCTATGAATAGTACATATATGCCCCATACTCATGGTGGAAACCCTTACTACAACACAGTCGGTGTTGGACACTAGTATAACCCACCACCCCAATATGGTGCCCAAAACACGCATGTACCTGCTTACTCTCAAATGGGTCAGCCAGGAGGAGGTTATCAATCCTATGGCCATGGGCAAGCTTATGGGCCATCAGGTCCTTAGTATCAGCAGTTTAATCCTCATGGTCAAGCTTTTGGTCCATCTTATAACACAGTTCCATTTAACCAACCTTTTATGGGGGCTTATAATCCAGCTTTCCAGCCACAGCTCCCATTCCTTGCACACTTGAATCTCCCGAATCTTTCGAAGCTCATGAATGATCCTGTGTGTCACGACCCTACTTGGCCCCCGGTCCCTACCAAGCTTCCTTCGAACATTCCAAAGTTTGAAGGGAAAGGTGGTGAGGATCTAGGAGATCATGTCACGACATTTCACCTTTGGTGCTCCTCCAACTCTTTGAATCATGATTCCATTAGATTACGACTATTTCAATGCACCCTCACGGGGGCAGCCATGAAGTGGTATGTGGAGTTTCCTGGAAACACCTATAGGGGATTCAACGAGATTGATTTGGTTTTATTAGACCATTTCCAGTTGCTGGTTTGTTATGATACTGGTACTTAGTTGTTGTCCACCTTCCGTTAGAATAAGGCCACACACATTTCTGACCACGTTCAAGAGTGGCATTGGCAGAAGAGATTAGTGAAAGCCAACATTCCTCTAGAGTTTCTGTTGGAATGGTTCCTTAAGTATTCACTCCCATACATTGCTAAGGATGTTTCAATGTCCAGCATTGTGACTGAGGAATAAGCTATCTTGAAAGTCCAGCAGTTAGATCTACTTTATTCTTAGTTTGGCATTTTATATGACATTATTCCTGATGCACCAAGAACAAGACATGAGCCTACATCAGTTCCTGGACCACATGCTGATGGCATCGTGGGGTTCACATGCACTCGCCCTGTAGACTTGGTAGCTAATCAAATGCAAAATTTGTCGATAAACCAGTCTGCTCCTGGACAGGTTCACAACTTGTCCACTTCCACTCCATCGTCTGATGTAGACAATGTGCAATCAAAGAAACCGTCAGGTAACCAGCAACCTGGTGGTAAGAAAAAGGGGAGAAATAATCGTAGGGGTGGAAAAAATGGAAGTAATAACAATAGCAATCGTAATACTCCTCGTAAAGAGAATTCCAACCCTCCTCAGGAAGGCAGTAATTCTGGAAAGGATCGTAAACCTAGGCGTAAGGTGAAATTCCCTTGCAAGCTTTGTGGGGAGGATTATCTTAGTCACTTATGTCCTCGAATTGAAGAAGCATCGAAGCATTTGGCATAGAGCCCAGCTGTGTTGAAGGATCCCCTTCCTCATCATCAAAACATAGCTTCGCATGCTCCCACCACTAGTTATGGTACTAATGAAATGGCAACGTCTTCTTCCAATACTAGTGGTTATGGATGTGTGAATATTGTTCAGTCGGAGGTTTGTGTTGCTACTTGTCAATGCGATTATGGTGCACCACAACCGAATTTGGGGAATGAGCCTCCCCCTCCTCTTGGCAATTCCTTGCATATCAAGAAGCCTTCCATTATGCCACAGATACCGAAAGGTGTTCTCAAGCGCTCCACGCATAACCCTAATGCTCGAGCTTCTCAGAACTACTCCATCGTATAATATTTGGGCCAAACTCCATGTGCCATGTTGGCTCTTGAAGTTTTTCAAACCTGTCCTTCTCAGAAGCATTCCCTTTTGAGTGCGTTAGGACTTCAGGATGGGGTAAATCCCAGTGTTATCAAGTTCGATACTACTGATGTCCAACCTCGCTTGGTTTACCACGTGGCTTTTCAAATCTAGGTGGTTTTCCTTAAGATCTTCATCAAATGTACTATGGTTGATGAAGGTGCTTCCACGTCGGTAATGTCGTTAACTTGTTGGAAATCTCTTGGCTCTCCTCCTCTAGTCGTGTCTAAAACTACACTCACTGCATTCGATGGTAGATCTTTTACACCGCATGGAATTATTCCTTCGCTTGTTGTCTCCTTGGGAGGTAAGTCTATGCCTATTGAAGTCGAAGTGGTTGATGCACCCATCAACTACAACCTTTTACTGGGTCGGAACAAGATGTATGCTATGAAGGCTATCGCGTCTACTGTATTTAGAGTTATTTGCTTTCCCCAAGAAGGAAAGATTGTGATGATCGATCAACTGGATTATGTTGGCACTCCTTCCACAGCATCCACGGGATCTGTAGTCCCGCAAGTTTCTAATTCTCAGTCGGCAACTGGGAACATAGGTGTTGGAATGTACCCTTCATTGATGGGAACTTTTAACCATTCTGCACCTGTGAGTTTTATTGGAACTATTACCAACAATGCATCTCCTCCTTCAAATAATATATTATGCTGGACCTCCTATTTAGATGATCCGTGGACTTTACCATCCACGAATTCCACGTCTGGAGACATTGCGCATGTCGGGATGTCTATGCCTTTATCTCTAGTGGAGCTCACTTACGATCATATCCAACAAACCACTGCAGATCCGGATCTCTCTTCTTCCCAAACAGTTGAAGAAGATCCCGTTATGCTGCCAGTTTTGGCAGCCAGCCTATCTTGTTCACATGATTGCCTCGATGGTATCCTATCTTCAGATGAAGTTTTTATTGAGGCCATGAATGGTAATGACAAGCCTTGGGAGGATTTTCATCATCAATTTTATTTCCTTCCCACCCTTGATCTTATTGAACGAGATGAGCCTCGAGTACAACCTTCCATCCATTTGAATTTGGATCCATTCATAGTCTCGTCCAACCCTGATTTGATGTTTGAATTTGATGAGTCTTTGAGCTCTCCTATAGATCCGCAAATCAGTGCTCCTGAAGAGTTTGATTCTATTTCTAGAATTTCCAACTCTCGTGATGATGAATTTTCCACTGCATATTCCTCCACGTCCTTTAGCTTTGCTCTTCATTCCGAAGTTGATCATTTTGATCCCTCGGGTATTGGTACTATGGCACCTTCAGTGGTTCGCTCTACCTGCGTTATGTCTGAGGTTAACAATAGTAAAGTTGAAAATGTTTCTACCGTAGTGACTTGTATCAGATTTTTCTTTACATACGTTATAGAGATGATCTTGGTACTTATGTTTCTTGGAGACAGGATTCTTAGCTAGACTTATACTTGTTTACTGGTCCTTTACGACATTTGCTTCAGTCATGGAAGGCATATTCGGAACCTTGCATATAGGTTTAGGCCTCCCCATTGTTATTATGCATTTAAGCCTATTACTATCCGAATTTGCAGACACCCCTTGAGTATCCTTATCTTGCTCATGTTCCTTGCATTATGCATAGCTTTGTCCCATGCGCTTGGAACTAGTCTCACATGTCCCTGACACTCGTCTACTCTCATTACAAGCATTCTTCCATATCTCCTTTGAGCTTGTTAAAAACAGTAAGGAGGTCACGAGTTTACTTTTTCGGGCTCATTAAAACTTTACGGAAAAGATTTTTATAAAGTCTTTTTTAAGCACTTGTTAGACTTTTTCAAATCAAACAAGATTGTCGAGTATACTTGTCATTTCAGACACATTAAAGGATTTGAAGCGACATTCACTTAGGTATAAGTTTACCCCTTTTTCGGACCTTTGTGGATTAATTACGAAAAATGTATACTCTAGTCATATGTGATTAAAAGAGTTCTTCTCTCATTGTTTTACACTTTTTCAGGTGAGGAGACTAACTTTACGAAAAAGGACTTCTCAGTTATATCATGTTGTGATTGCATTGCATCATCCTGCTTGCCGCTTGATCCTTGTGTCAGCTCACGCTTACTCAATTGTTAGCTTGGTGCCTAAGCACTTTTCCCTGTCGAGCCCTGCAGAGCTTATATTTTCCCTTCATAATTTGATGACCTTTTGACCCTGAGGGAACATACCCCCGAGTGTCCACATCCTGCACGCACTTCCTTGCATTGAGCATAGGTATGTTCCACTGTTTGGGACTAGTCTGCTAGCTATTTGACACTTGTTCCCTCACTTGTTCTATTATAAGCAATTTTATTCTTTTTCAAGCTTTTCCCAAATATGAAAAAGACCAAAAAAATCAAATATTCCAAAAAGTCGGACGGGATTATGGTCACTATTTCTTGTTGGCAGCTATTGTGTCGCCTTTGAACAGAGCATTCATTCCACTCCGTACATTATGAGTCAGGACTATAGTTGGACCTTAGGAGCTGTACTTGTTTCTCAGTTTTCTCCACCGATTAGTTAAGCTTCCAGTCATTATGGAGCCCTCTGTAATGCCTCCTGCATTGCACAGTTTATGTCAAGTCTATGCTGCCTGAGTCTATCCATCTACTCATGCTCTTGTTCAAAGGAAGTCCTGAACCAGTGTCGGCCACTCCTCAGTTCTCTTGACTATTGCATGTCGGCCATCCTTATTAAGTCAGTCCGTTTCACCTGAGCTCTTCCAAATATTTCAGCATTGCTGGTACCTTGTGCTGGTTGATGGGGGATGACTTAATGCCCTTCTTCTAGCGAGTCTCGCTCCATCGACTTCAACTCATTTATTACGAGACTTGAGGCTTAGAGTTCAGTTGAGTACCTTGAGGCTTGCAGTCATTAGTGGCAGGTTCTCTCGCCATCGATAGTTTTGGGAATACATCAATGTCCCTTGATCGATGGATTCATCCTAGTGTTCGACTTCAACCCATTTATTCACACTCTGATGATTTTGCTCTATGCCTTGATGCCCATTTTCATTATTGGTGGGTCATCTCGCGTCTGTTAACGGTATGCATCATTGACCGGTAATCAGATGATGTCTCATCAGGTTCGACCCCAACTCCTTTATTCACTTGATGGGACTTGCACCATCGAAGACTTGTGTAGAAGACCCCAGGCGATTGTGGTATTCAGTATGCTATATATGACTTTGACATTACATCTGAGATATCACCTCTCAGATTTCAGCAGTTTGTACCTCCAATTTACACCAATTGTTTCCTTTTCAGTAGGAGACCATATCTTACTGTAGAGGGATCATGGCTATGATCACTTATGACATGTATTCATTATGTGCTTCCTATTCATGGCCATTGTATCAGATTGTTGTACTCTACCGACATGTACTCAGAGACACTATTGTATTATGACGAGTGAGTTGTTCTTTCCACTTGTGTCTCCATCACTCCACTTCTGAGTTTTATAATGTATTTCAGCCATCGTATCACATTTCAGTATCTGACCTCATACATTAGGGGGCATTTGTTACATCATAATCTTCCACCCTGTAGCATCGGCATTCTTTGGCCTATAGGATCTATTTAAGTGACTCATATCCATTTTTATCCTTCAGTGATACCAGTCTGCCCTATTTTTATTCCTACCCGCATGTTGCATCACTATAGCATGCATACCCGTGAGTGGCATCCCTATATCCCGCAGGTATCAAGTAAAATGGTAAAAACCACTATTAATTACTTTCTACTCCCAAAAAGTGGTCATTGGGTGACCTTTGGCTCTCCATCTTCCCAAGTAACGTCTCGATGTGTCATTTCACCTACATTTGAGAGGACTATATATTGAGCACATATGGCTTATGGACGGGAGGAAGAAGAGAATAGTAAAGGAACTCTAGTGGATTTTTTCCCTATCTTGAGTCTGCACTCATTGATCCTTGTAGTTGTGAACCTCTTATGTTCACCTTCCAAACTCCTTCTAGTTTGAGTTTGCCATTCATGGAGGATTGAAGTGGTGGAGGCACAAGTGGATTGATCTAGATCTTGGTTCAGATTGGTTGCCGGCAAGAGGTCGTATCACTTTGTACTTCTTCTTGTTCATTAATAGAAATACTCATATTCTCGTCCATTCATGGTGTGAATGTCATTTATTATACATTGGGTTACATTTGCTTATGATATTATGGACCATTGTTATTGATAATGTTAATGTCAATTATATATTATATGTACTTGTTGGATATTGGCTATCAAGACTAATTTGCAGATTACAAGTGCATGGATTCAAAGCTCCAATGGGGATCTACATCAAACATTGGATTGAGGTTGGTTACATTTCTCCATTATCTTAACATTGTCATTTATAATAACATTGCTTTGAGAATTGAGTAGATTTCTGGTAGCATCTGTCTGTTGTGGTATTCCCAAGCCATAGTGAGTTTTCTCCAATACAAGATGATCTCCACCATAGGTCATCTTTTCTTCCTCCTTTGGAGTACATAGAGGAAAACATTCACACCCTCTTCTCACCATACATCTACATGTTCCCTCATTCACCCATCCTTACATGTCTTACAGACACAGAGGGCAACTTGTCCAACATTGAGCCAACCACCTCGGTAGACATCTCAGTGAAACTTGATATAGTGGAACACATTCGTATAGGCCAGAAGTGTTCCCCCAAAGAAATAGCTGTTGGCATGGCCTTATTCAAGCGATTTCAAGATGTATTTTCTTGGTCCTATGAGGAGATGCCTAGGATAGACCCCGCGATTGTTTCTCATGAAATCAAAACCTATCCCAACGTCAAACCTGTACGCCAAAAGTTGCGACTGGTACACCCCCGAAAGATGGCGGCAATCAAGGAAGAGATTGAAAATCTCTTAAAGGATGGTTTTATTTATCCTATCCCATTGACAGATTGGGTCTCAAACGTCGTCCCTGTAAGCAAAAAGTAGGGTACCATTCGCGTCTATGTCAATTATCGGGACCTTAACTGGGCTTGTCCAAAAGAGAACTACCCGACCCCCTTCATCAACCATATTATCGATAATTGTGTCGGAAGCGTCATCTTCTCATTTATGGATGGCTTTTCTGGTAACAACCCGATTGAGATCAACCCCACCGACCAACACAAGATGGCTTTCATCTGCCCGTGGGGAACGTTTTCATACCACAAACTCCCGTTTGGCCTTAAAAATGCTGGCACCACGTTTCAGCGGGCTATGTCGTATGCCTTCCATGACACTAAGGACTTTGTGGAACCTTACCTGGACGATCTCCCTACTCACTAAAAGTAGCGCAAGTTCCACATTGATCATCTGACGACCATTTTTCTTAGATGCAGATGGTACAATATCCATCTGAATCCCCATAAGTGTATCTTTTGCATTGAGTCTGGACACCTCTTAGGATTTATTGTTTCGAAGGATTGGATCTGCATTGATCCCTTAAAAGTGGAGGCCATCATCAACCTACCACCCATGATTGATGTGACGAAACTTCAAAGTCTCCAAGGGAAGGCGACTTATTTAAGACGTTTTGTTTGCAATTTCACGGAGAAGACTCAGGGGTACATGAGACTGCTCAAGAAGGACGTCCCATTCATTTGGGATGACCAAGCTCAAAAATCCTTTGAAAGTATCAAACATGCCATCACGCATGCCCTCGTGCTCCAAACACCCAATTATTATCGAGATTATATCTTATATCTCGCCACCTCTGCTACCACTATCACCATGGTTTTGGTACAGGAGGATCAAAACACCCAGGAACATGTAATATACTATGCAAGTAAGGGTCTTGCTGACACTAAAACTAGATATTCACATGTCAAAAGACTCGCATTCGCGGCGGTCATCGCCATCCAAAAGTTTCGGCACTATATCTTTCTCCGCACCACCACCATCATTGCAGACTCGAACCCCATGTACCACGCCCTGACACGTCAGGTTCTTGGGGGCAAGTATTCACGCTGGATCATGATACTACAAGAATTTGATCTTCTTTTTGAGAAAGCCAAGTCAAAAAAGTCTTTGGTGTTTGTCGAGCTAATCTGTGGCCTTCCCCGTCCTGATGCAGAAATTGAGCACAACGACTCTTTTCCGGATGAAACATTGTTTCTCATTAGTACAACTGACCCATGGTATGGAGATATCTCATTATATATTCAAACCCAACGCTTCAACCTTCAACTACCTCACAACGACCGTCGTAAGATACGTCACCATGCAAAGTATTATTTAATCATCAATGATACTTTGTATCGCTGTGGCATTGATTCAATTCTTCGACGTTGTCTAACTCACGATGAAGCCGAACGTGTTCTAAATGACTGTCACACTGGGGCATGTGGTGGTCACCTCTCTGGGATGGCTACAGCCCAGAAGATTTTGTGCTCATGATATTATTGGCCTACTATCTTCAAAAATTGTATTGAGGCCGTAAAAAAATGTCCTCCTTTCCAACACTTCCATACGAAGAAGCGCACCCATCCCGCCCCATTACACCCGGTTATTGCCGTGGGCCCCTTTGCAAAATGGGGCATCGAATTTATGCATTGTAAGCCCACCTCGGCTGAGGAGCATAGTTACATCATTGAAGCTGTGGATTACTTTACAAAGTGGGCCGAGGCTATTCCTACATACCAGAACGATGGCAAAACCGCCACACTCTTCATGTTCAATCATGTAATAGTGCGGTTCGGAGTTCCTCAGGCTATTGTTACCGATCATGGTTCTCATTTTCAGAACCATATGGTTGATTAACTGAGCGATAGTTTGGGTTTTCACCATGAAAATTCAACACCCTACTACCCACAATCCAATGGACAAGTCGAGGCCATTAACAAAGTCTTGAAAACTATGGTCCAAAGGATGGTAGGTATGCATAAATCCAATTGGCATAACATGCTCTTTTCAGCATTATGGGCCTACAGAACCTCCATTAAAACTACCACAGGTTTCACTCCTTTCCAATTGGTCTATGGATTGGAGTTTGTCCTACTTATAGAGTGCAAAATTCCGTCTCTACAACTCACTGTCGAACTTCTTCCTAATACTACTGCCGGGGAAGAATGTCTCCTGCACTTAGCAAAACTTGACGAGTCCTGCCGACATGCCGCTCTTGCTAATGAAACACACAAGAAACACATCAAAGCTCAATACGACAAGTCAGTTGAACCTCGTATATTTAACGAGGGTGACCTGGTACTCACTTATGACCAGAAGCACGACAATCTAGGAGCAGGAAAGTTCGAATCCATGTGGCATGGACCTTACATTTTCAAATGTGTTTTGGAAAAGGGAGCTTACGAGCTTGAAGACTATGACAGAATATCTTTGGGTGAACCCCGCAATGGGCTTTACCTGAAGAGATACTATCCCTAAATTTGTCACGCTTAGACTTTCTTGTACATACTCTACATGGCGTTTTTTTTGTGTTTTTGTGTGCTGTGACGCATTTATTTTTGAGTGTCTTTAGATCTTGTTTCCGCTCCTTATAACATGTTCTGTCTATGTGTGCAGATGGGAACATGCTATGGATTCGTGGATGGCGCCAACCGGCATACCCATAACCTTGCTTTGGCAGCCTGGGCACTATATTCCCCAACAGGTGAGCTCATCAGGTCAGGAGGAAATTGCCTAGGGTTTGCGACCAACAATGCCAAAGAGTATCAGGCAGTAATCGAAACCCTAGCTAACGCCATTTTCTTGGGTATGAACCACATTATCATCCACATGGATTCTCAATTAGTGGTTTCCCATCTTAACTGGGTTTACGCCATCCGTGATCCCACCTTACTCCGTCTCTTCAGACGAGTATGTCTCCTGGAAAGGTCATTTGAATCCATTCAGTACCTGCACATTCCACAAGAGTTAAACACAGTTGCTGACTCGATGGCCAACTTCATTTTGGATTGGTACATCACACATACATAATGTCCATAATATGTAAAAGCATTCATGACATGAAATGCACTGTATAAAAGTGAACATGTAAAAAAGATCACATCACTCATTATTTTAAAACACATAATGTATAAATCGTTGGGAATGTTTGTATATATATATATATCATTCAAAAGTAGTGCTGGTACAAAATCTAAAGCACGATGGCTTTCAGTGAGTCTCTACAAAATCTGAAGCCTCATAGCTTTCAGTAGTACAAAAGTTGAGGCCTCTAAACCCTCAGTACAAGTATAATAGTGTCATCAGGCCTAACGCCTGACCGGTACACCAACCCTAGCATGGACAGCCCACTATTGCTGAGTAAGGAAGCAATCCACGGTCCTCACTACCTTGTAGAGTAGGGCATTGAAGCGTATGGACGCTCTAACCCCAAACCTCTACATAGGTCTCGGTAGGTCATCTATCGCTGGCTCAGGAACCTCTACTATTAGTGGGGACAAGTTCCTGTATACCTCCTCTATCTCCTTGATGGTAGCATGAGCACCTGGGGGCACAACTGCTTCCCCACCTCTATCTCTCCTCGCTAGAAGGGAAAGTCCTACCAGACGTACGGGCCCCACATCTGCACACACATGTAATATACTTGTCAGTACTACATCAGAAAAATGATAAATATGCAAAACTAAAAGTACAAGGGTTTTTGTTCTCACCTATGTCACCCCATGCTGCACCCTCAGGCAACACCAAGTCAGGATCCTCTCTCAAATCTGTACCCCCATACGGGAAGTCCTCAACCATGAGTAAATGACCTTCTAGCTAGCTGAAGAAATCAGGACCGAATTTGATGATAGGTCCTCCACCATGGAGGGTCATCACCTTAGCCCATCTAAGCATGTGGGGATCTCTAGGCTCCCTGTCATCTAGTACTATCTGTGGACGCAAGAGAGAGATCCGCTCCAAGAGGAACGATCCCATGATCGATCCATAACCAAACTGCTTTAGCTCTCCCCATCGACACTTGGTCAGCTGAGCTCGGATGTTTGCAAGGAGACCCTCGCACCAGTTTAAAACCCTGGGGGACATGCAGTCCTCTGCATAAAGCATCTGAGCATGAGTGGCCATGTGTGGGGCTTGGCTTCCTGCCACTCTAGTAATAGTAAGTAGTATGGTATGCAGTGGATGGCTCACCACATCCCTAATATGAATCTTCCCACTAGAAGATCTAGCAAGAGAGGTACAATGTTATGATACTGTGTCATCGACTGTACGGTCACTGGCCCATGTTCCGATAAGAGATACAGGGTCCCCTCTCCAGAACAAACCAGTAAGAAAATAGATGTCCTCAACATCTATTGTGAGGATGTGCTCACCAATCAAAAAATGTTGTTGGGCCGCATCCCAACTCTGGAGCATGTGTGATAGCAACGGGATTTGGGATCTCATCCCCTGAATCTCAAAGAACTTGAGCAAACCGCAGTTCCTCAAGGCATCCACACATTGTGGATCATTTGCAGCTTGTACATATTCTATTTTGTGTTCTCTTTCCCGCCACTCTAAAACCATGTTGGTTTGCTAGAAACCTACCAAAAGGGACATTTAAACACTATTAGATCCTACTCCAACCATAGCAAGTTCATTTTTTGGGTTTATTTTGATGTTTGGGAAGTGCATCTCTGTCGTCGCATCGTACTTTTGCATATAGTGCGATGTCGTTGCACTTTACTCATTCAGGACTTGCGCCGAGCCGGTCTCATCGCAGTTCCCAAAAGGGCCAACTGCGACGAGCCGAGGGCACAATAGCCCTCCATGAATTCATAAAAAAACCCAAAAAATTGAACCTAAAAACAAAATCTAATCCATTGGAAAGTTGCTGGATGAAGTTTAGGCTTACCTGCTCTTGACGGTGGGTGAAATGGCAGATCATAGCTCCCAGAATTGGCAAAGGAAGTTTTGGCTCCAAATTGGTACTTCTCCTCCCAAATTGGCAAATGAAATAATGAAAACTATTTTTGGCCCATTTTTCTATTTATAAATAGAATGGAATATTCCTTTTCAAATATTTTGATGCTCTTGGGCCATTTATCATACTTTTAACCGTTTTTGTCGTATTTGAGGCTATTTGACATATTTTCTAGTGTGCAAGAGTTGTAAGTAGTCTTTTGTGTCGTTTCTCATATCACAACGGTCATCACAGGTATGAACACTCCCTTGAATGTTTTGTCGTTATTTTTGCAACGGTTAGTTTGTAATTATTGCGTGATGATGAGTTTACTCTTCATTTGTTCTTGTACTCATGAAACTATGAGAACAAGTATTGAGTTATGATTTATCACCTTTCCGGGCTCGTTAAAATCTCACAGAAAAGGACACCCTCTGAGTCTACCGTTAAGCTCTTTTCAGGCTCTCGAAAAATGAAAAGATTGCCAAGCGAACTTGTCGCATTCACGCTTGTTAAAGTATTTGAATGGTTGTCTTCCTGGTGATAGTTTACCCCTTTTTCGGACCAGGAGGCACTAATTACAAAAAAGGTATACTCCAGCCAATCATGACTGGAAGAGTCCTCTCCCGCATTATTTTACCCTTTTCCGGGTGATGAGGCTAACTTTACGAAAAAGGACCGTTGGAGTCTTCCTTAGTTCTTTTCAGACTCTGTAAACATGAAATGACAACTGAGTTTACCTTCTATGGACTCGTTAAATTCTCACATTGAAGAGCCCGTCATGGGATGAACCCCTCCTATCCCAGGTTCGGAAAACATTTGGGATTGGACTCATCTATGAGATGAGCTATACCGAGCATCTGGTTACCCTCATCAAGCTCGTAAAAAACACATGAGGCACTCATGATTCATGATGGGGAAAAAGGAAAGCTTTTGTGTTACATACCTTGTTAGTGGTAGTATGTAATCATTCTTTAACATGGCTCTCATCTGCATTTGCATACAACACTTGGATCATCCGTTTGTCCTTGAGTTCCGCTTATTTCCTGAGTCTTGTTACTCCTTTGAGTCATTCAAAGAAAAGCTTCCATCATCAGTCGCTTTAAGAATTTGTGTCGCACTCGTCATGTCAATACTGCCAAGTCATGCCATGCCCATGTTCAAGAATATGTATATCATTTATCATCTATAGTCAGTACACTTGCCATCACGTTGGTCTACTATGAGTCAGTCTTACATGTTACTGTACCATCCGATCTACTCTATACATTTTTGTCGTGTTTCGTGTCGATTGATGGGGGATTCATCATGGCCCTCCTTCGACGGATTCATCCTTGTCGACTTCAACTCATCATCCGAGGATTGAATCTAGAAACCAATCAAGTACCTTGGCCCTGCATGCCTCAATGGCAGGTTACCTCGCTTTCAACATGAGTTTACATCATTGACTCTTGATTGAAAGATTTCATCTTGCATTCGAATTCAACTCATCTATTCACGCTTGATGACATGTACTGTGATACCTTGGGAATCATTGACATCAATGGTGATTTCCCTCGCACTTGTTAATGGCCTACATCAGTGGCCGGTAATCAAGCGGTTTCTACCATGTTTGACATCAAGACATTTGTAATCACATGGATAGATTTGTATCATTGCAGGTTCAGCTTGAAGACCTTGGGGAGTCATGTTTTACCCAGGTTGCGATGGAGTTTGTATTGAGTTGTATCACATGGATCCACATTTGTATTGGTCGTGGTTGTGTTATCATCTCATCATGGATCTACACTTGTGTCTAGTAGCCATGATTGTGTTCAGTCGGTCCCTAGCATTATTCCGATGTCCTAATTCCAACAATGTCGATGGTTTTTCGATATGAGCTACTATCCAACAAATACCTTTTTTCAATCATAAACATTTTTACAAGTATGATACAACATTTACAACTCTTAAATTTTGTCTATGGAGTTCAAAAACATCCCTTGCCAATGAATTGTGAATATATCAATTAATTGGTTTTTTATTTACAATTTACATAATTTTAAATAGATTTCAGCATTATTAAAACTAATTTTCTCATGAAATGATATTGAGTGTTGGATATGTTTTGTCTTCTTGTGAAATACATGGTTCTTTGAAAGAGCAATACTAAATTATTATCACAAAATATCAATGTAGGATTTTCTTGCCCATGCAATATGTTGGACAAAAATCCTTTCATCCAAATGACTTGACAAGATGTTAATGTTTCACCCACATATTCTGCTTCATGTGACCAAAATGTAACTACATGAGATGCTTCTTTGATTCCCATGACAGAGTACCTGTACCAAAATTAAAAGCATATTACCTCATGTGCTTTTCCTATTGTAAACAATGCATGTAAAATCACTATATGTGAAACCAGTCAATTATGGAATACAAAATTCAGTAATATGATGTACTTTCAATGTATCTTAAAAATATTTTACCAACTTGTCAATGAGTACTTCTCAGAGACTCCATAAACAACATAAACCTTGAGATTTAATTGACAACAAACATATTTGGCCTAATCATTATTAGGTACATCAAACTTCCAACTAATTTCTCGATTTGTGTTGGATCTACAAAAGATACATTATCCTATTTACTTAAACTCCATAAACCTGGATATTAAACTCACAACAAATATAATATGTGCCCTAATTGTTATTAGGTACATCAAACTTCCAACTAATTTATTGAATTGTGTTGGATCTAAAAAAGATACATTATCCTATTTGGTTAGTTTAGTACATTTTTCTACAGGTCTTGACATTGTCTTGCAATTCAACATTCTAAATCTTCTTAACACATATTTAACATACTTTGATTCTCATATAAAAATTTCATTTTTAGATTGATCAACTTCAATACCAAGGAAGTACTTCATCATACTTTTTCATTTCAAATTAATTTTTCAGGGCTATTCTAAATTTTTCCAACATCAAATTACTTGTAAAAATTATATCATTGACATAAGAATTTTACCTTGCTTATATGTTTTAGTGTACAAAGCAGGGTCACTTTTGCTTCTATTTAACCCTTTTTTATTCAAATAGTTGTCTATATTGATATATCAAGCTCTAGGAGCTTGTTTCAACCAATACAAGACCTTATTTAGCTTATAGACCTTCTTTTCATGTCCTTTTATCTCATAACCATTTTCTTTCTTAGGATTAAACCTCCAAAGCGAAAGTTTCCAAACCTCGAATTCCAAAGCCATGTTTGATCAACAACCTTTGCTTTATATGCATTCATTGACTTTTGAATTTCACTTATCATTTTGAGTGGGAACATTATGTTCTTGGTTCATTTTAGACCTTGAACTAAGTACACATCATCAATATGTTTCTTATCTCCATTTTTGGAAAATGTAATCACCCATTAAGGTCCAACAAATACCTTTTTTCAATAATATATATAACATCACATTCACCATGAACCATGTAAAATTCATGATATATAACATCAAATCCACATAAATAATGTAAGAATCCATAAACACTCTGTCATATACATCAAATCAAAGTCATAAATTTGTATTGGAAATATATTCAAAATTATAGTTTTATACAAAATGGAGCATCATTCCCAATAATGGATGCTCGTGCCCAAAAATGGAACAAGGGCGCCTCATGGCCTACACACAAATAACCATCTCCTACCAAAAATTCCACATCATGGCTAATGTACATAGTGGGTGTCTCAATCACCTTAGCCACCATCGACACCCCAACGCTCATCTCCAAAATCAATCTTCATCCTCTTTGAGCTGGAGGAAGAGTGCCCCCCCTACATCTGGGTGTGGTCTAAAAGGGAAACAACAACATGTCAGTTGAACCACAATTCTATCAATTAGTACACTTAAAAAAATACAATTAGAATTCAAATTTGAGTACTCACCTAAAATGAGACAACATGTCGTGATGGGGGTGTCCACCTCCCTGCAACAATTAGAAAATTAATTAATACATAATACCAAAATGCATTATTTTATGAAATTCATTCATGCTTTATAAGATTTTAAAGAACTTATAAATCTCACTATGAATATCAGAGGTGATGTAGGATATTTCCCTTCCTAGATAGGAAGTGGAGCACTAGGTTGGAGAACTTGTTCCGAGGAGATGGTGGTGGAGGTGGTTGATGTAGGTATGGGGGTGGGGGGTTGATGTAGGTAGGGGGGAGGGGTGGATAATGTAGGTAGTGGGAAGGGGCTAATGTGGGTAGGGTGATGGGGGCTGGTGTAGGTAAATGGGAGAGAGTAGATGTATGGGAAATGGATGGAGTTGATGTGGATGGAGCCGATGTGGATGGAACAGATGGAGCCAAATTTTGGATAGGTGGGGGAAACACATGAGTGGATGGGTGTGGGGGGTGATATATCCCTAGTGGATGTACAATGGGTGGGAGTAGGATATGGGGGGATACGAGAATTCCAATCATAGGGGAAGAGTTCCCAGTCACCTAACTCGACATGAAATGTGGAAAAAAAAACTATGTGGAATATATGCAGGATTGTGTGTGTATGGTGATCGTATGGTGGGAGATATAACCTACATAAACATATGAAATACATTTCATTAGAAGAAAAAACATGTAAATTAACCATACAAACACAATGAATTTCACATTAAAATATATAATTAATTTCACACAAGTTACCTACATGACATGTAATATGCTCAGCATAGGTGGAGACCTATGCTCAATCTCCTCCGCATGCACCTGTAGAAACACAAAAACATTAACATTGATTTCTCATATAAAATCTGACAATTGCAACTAACTCAATTTTTAAATCCTACAACCATACACTCTTTTAGATACATGTATGTGAGGTGTTGCAATAATTTCCGCTGCCACCATGGCAGAATCAAGGTTGGGAGTGGTAATTTCCTCCCACCATGATTCTATTGTTTTGTTGGGCTTGGCCCAAGTGGGGCATTTTGAGCAAGAAGGATTTTTGGAACTGCGGAGCTGAGTGAATTTCAGTTGGAATAATTTTTGGTATAAAGTTTTGGGATGCTACGAATTTGCATGTAGCGCAACGTTGGAAGAGTTGCAAAGATCAGTACTGCAAGGAGACAGCGCTACGATGTGTCCAGTATACATGGATCTGGCAGAGCAGAGTGTTGGACAAAATATGGCACAGATTCTGGTTAGACCAGCAGTGGTCTATTTTTGGTAAAGATGATCCATGATTTCCAGGCGACAGGTAAGGAGCAGAAGCGGAAGAAAGTGACTGGTCGCACATGTGAAAGAACCACTACCTGAACCAGTCGCACGAGACCGTTAGAGGAATAATGGATCGTTGAAAGCGACCTGTTGGCATGCATGCGACAGGAAGGTCGATAGTGACGTGAGGCATGCACTGAAGGTGGCCACAATGAAATATTCTCTACCAAAAGCCAGCAAGTCTAGTTAAGGGAAAACCGTGACAGTTTTGTAAAACCTAAGGGTTTTGGCCTTTGAAGTGTAAAGACATGACCTACGGGCATCATCTATAAATAAGGCATTTTTGTATGGGAAAGGGTTACTCTTCATTTTGTATTTTTCTCGTTATTGATTTGATAAATCTATGTTGAGGAACATTTTGTAAAGGCTTTGCAAGCTGAGTGTGCAGAGGCCGATTAAGAGAGAAGAGAGTTTGCAGCTGAGTACGTAGACAAAGAACTGTTGTGCCCTTCCCAAAGACTAATATAACAATAGTTCTTGTGGACATAGCCTCCATCCTGGGGATGAACCACGTTAAATCCTGTGTAGTGTGATTGTCTGTGTGATTGCATTTTCCTATTTGCTTACATTAGATGCTTGGATTCTCATTTATCAGCTGTTGTGTTAATTCTTTTATATGTATTCGCCATAGGAGAAAGATGAGAATAATATGTTAAGTATTGTGGGAATGAATGAATGTTGAATGCCCGGTATTCCACGTTTGTGAAAGTATCAGTTTATGGAATAATCACAAGTGTATGTAGAGTTTGGGTTGTGTAACTCTTTAGACACACCGCACTGGAAGTGCGCAACATTGTATGTTTCGTCTGCTTGCATTTGTTATAAAGCTAAATAATCTAAGGCAGTAGATGAATGATTAAGTGTTAAAATAAAGTGGTTAATTTTGGAAGAGGAAGCGTATAAGTTAGTTGCGCTATCCTGTGATTCGCATTCTATCTGAACCACGTAGTCCGTAGATGAGCTGGTTGCGTAGGCATCTTTGAATGTAGAAGTAAGGACCTTGATGCAGTCTATCGTCGCGTAGTCCTTAGCCCGTAGCGCAAGTCTAATAGTGTGTTGAGCAGTAGTCCTGTTTGAACAACTCATCATATCACTGTGGAAACCTAATTCCTCAATGCCCCCATAGCTACACTGCGGGTGAGACCACATCCTGTTCGCAGGCTATTTCCGAAAGTGCCAGTGAGAAGGAGTTTTGTTGGTTCCTTGAAACCGTGAAGAACCTGGTTCTACATTGGAAACCTCTAGATCAGTATCTAAATCCAACAAATGGTTTCATTGCTGCACAAAGAATATGTGATGAGTTGAAGTCGTGATGTGCGAAGTAGAAGAAGTTGAGTTGGGCATCGACTTTTGGTATCTAGACAAGAAATAAATCTAGGCTTGGTATGACAAGACAGAGATAGACTTCGCAATGAAAGAAAACAGACACCCACATCTCTCTGACATTCAATGGTTGAATAAATACCGGTGGAAAGACGTTCACAAAGTTTTTTGGGCGTCTTTTGGGAATGAGCTACATGAGTGGCGTACCGACCGAGTGGACACCAGAGCCTATTGAAAAGCTCAAAGCACTAGATAGTCCATTCTTACGAGCAGTCGATTTCTGGGTTAACAGCACACTACAAAGCTTTGTGACGGAGTTCGCTGTGGACATGCTAAAGTCCTATAGTGTAGCCGAAAGAGAGTTTTTCAAGGGATTCAGAGGTAAGTATCTGAACAACCTCTGTCTATACATTAAAATGCTTTTAGCTAAGAAAAGTGTTTTTAGAATGCATTAAATTTTTTGAACTCTGTAATGGTTAATAGCATTTTTAGTGAGTCAGACGAAGAGACACATAATCTAAGAAGTGGGAAAAGGTATAAATATACACCTAAGAAGAATGTTAGTGGACCTGGAATTTGCGTAGACATTGATTCAGAAGAAAAACCTGATATCCAAACCACACCTCTATCTTCCACCTATCATCCTATTAGTCCACAGAATCCACAGGGTGGGAACACCGCACCTTCCATTGCACAAGCTCAGCCAGTCCAGAACCCCCCTATTGCGAATATCCCTAGTACTCAGACCATTTCGTTTATCTTTTCTGCTCAGCAACCAGCTCAGAGCCATCCACCACCTAGAAGAAGCATGACCGAGGATATTAAGCTCCCGATATTCAAAGGAACGGGTCGAGAAGACCCTGATCATCACTGGTTTCTATGTGAAGCCGTTTGGAGTGTTAAACAAGTACAGGACGATGTTGTTAAGCAAGCACAGCTCGTCACCACCTTTAGAGACAGAGCCTTGCATTGGTTCATGAAATACTCGCAGGGACAGTAGAGAACCCTGGTAGAAATCAAGGCTACACTCTTAGCAGAATTTAAGAAGCCGAAGTCGGAGTCACAGTGCATCACAGAGTTGAAAGTGATCAAACAGAAACCTAATGAAACAATCTGGGAATTTGATCATAAATTTAAGACGTTGTTGGACCACGTAAGCTTCGTCACAGCACCGCAACTCACAAGGAGTGGTTTATAGCCGCGTTGTTGCCCCATATCAGACAGTCGTTGATGCAGCAGAAAGTGGCTTCGCAGGCATAAGCCTTGGAGATTACGATGAAGTTGGAAGCTTCACCCATGGGAGAAACTAGCACTGGCTTGTCACAGATTTAGAACCAGTTAGCTACCTTGACAATACAGTTACAAGATATCAAGAAAGGAAAACAAGAGAGATAGGAAGTCTAGTGTATAGGATGTAAAGGGGAAGGACACACTAAGGATCATTGTCCTTTATTCCAAGACTTCCTTAATATGGGTGGACCAAACCCATTAAACCTAAACTAGGGGCCATGGTGCAAAATTTGCAGAACTAGAGGAAACTGGCCAGAAGACTGCCAACTGATACAAAAATACATAAGAACACCTAAAAACCTATACTGTAATTTATGCAAGTCAGTTGGGCATGATGAGTCCAATTGCCGCGCATACAAGCTCATGCTAGAAAGAAAGAAAGATAATGAGCATATGTATGGAAGAATGTAAAGAGACCAAGGAGAGACTCCGCAGAAACAAGAAAATGCACCGCAAGATCAGGGAGCATACAGAGGCTGTGGAGGATACCGCGGGAGAGGAAGGAATAATGGTCCAGCGCAAGGATGAGGCTGAGGTTAAGCAATCTATTATAACTGTTGCCAAGTAGGACATGTATCTAGGGACTGTACCAACCCATGCACTACATGCAGTTATTGTCAATCGTTCGATCATGTTATTGAAGACTGCCCAGTGTTAGAGGTAGAAATGCAGAAAAGAAAACAGCCAGAGGCGCCGAACCCAAACATCCAGTTGATCGCAGCAGAAAGGAGACCTGTGGATCCAAGTATCAACGTAGTAATGCAAAGTGGTGCTATGACCAGGAGAGATAGAGGAGCAGAAGCTTCGACTTTTGGAGATTTCAACACTAAGCATACTCCTCCTGAAATGATATGGATAAGGAAAGCTGCTGGGAAGCACCTTCTTTCGACTTGAAGAAAAACATAGAAGTCTTTGAAGAAGCATGAGATATATTCAAAGAATCGGAAACTAGATCGTCAAGAATCCCATTGCGCAACAAAATACCGCATATGGAAGATATGTCGGCTACTTATGACAGAATGAGTGCCATAGCAGAGACATGCACCTCTGTTGCGCAGTTCCTTGGGAGATGCATGAAGTTGTTGAAGAAGCCAAATGCTATAGTAGAATTGTAGAAGTTGTTAGATAAGTATGAACTGCGCAGTGAAAATGAAACTACTAATAGCACAGTTCATCAAATCAAAAAACAAAAGAGAATGGGCAGAGAAATGAGACTCAATGCATAGATAGGAGATTATGAAACGGATGAGATCATTCTTGATATGGGATCAGAAGTAAATGTCTTAACTAAACAGACATGATAGCAGATGGGGAGACCAAAGCTGTTATGGTCACCTATCCAGTTGAGAATGGCCAATTAGGAGAAAGTCATACCCTTTGGACGGTTAGCCAACGTGATTGTTGACATTGATGGAGTACAGAGTCACGCATATTTCGAGGTTATCGAGATTGTGGATGATAGTCATCTTTTCCTGTGCTGTTGGGAATTGATTGGGATATCGATAACCTCGCCATCATAAACTTGAAGACAAAGAAGATGATCTTCGAAGGAAAGCATCTCAGGGTCATCGCACCACTAGACCCTGCAAACGGAGACAGATACAGTGAGCCGATTTAGGAGGAATACAAAGCTCAAGATTTGGAGCGACTGTATAAGATGACTGCGAACCAGGAAGATTACATTAATCCTACAGTGGATGGAACACTCAGCTGGAGATGCGACAGTTCTTGCATCTCAGACTCTTATGCAGGATTGGAGAACTAGCAAAGTCGCATGCATGAAGTATCTACAAGGAGATGCGTGCAGGTTACAAAGTCACTACGCTGGATTGGAAAGAAGGTAAGCCCAATCTCTACTTATGATGGTTTATCTAATATTTATTCCTTTATCAAAGACTATACTATACCAATTGCAGATGAACATCGCTTACCAGCACTAGATATAGCACTACGCAAGACACCTGCCAGATGGTGGGTTGCGCATAAGCAGACATTGACCACATGGGATCAATGCAGAATCAAGATGTAGATCAGGTTTGCTGACAAGGTTACCCTACCCTTTGAGAAATATAATGGACAGACAGATCCAAGACAACATATTGAGGTTTGTTCACAAGCATGGGAGGAGAGACCAAAGACATAATGAGTACACTTGTTTTTGCACACATTGGAGGAAGAAATTCCAAAGAAGTGGTATCTAGATATGGAGTTGCGCAAGGAAAGTACGGATTGGCCTACTCTCACTGCGAACTTCCAGAAGAGTTTCAGTTTTGAGGACGAGAGTCCTACCATAAATGATGCGCTGCAGATTATTAAGGAAATAATATTCTGACCAGAATGTCCACATAAGAACATGACATTAGAAGAATTCTTTGGAGCTGACAGTGTACCTGCAAGCCTACAAACAGAATGGAAGGAACAGGTAGAGCATGCCATGGAATGTTATAACCTAGCTGAAGAAACTGAAGAACAATAAGGAAATGATGAGGAGGACCCATGCAACATAAATATACCTGAGTCGAAAGGTGCGCACGAGGTAGAAGGACCTCCACTTGAAATACCAGATATGAGTGGACCTGTAAAAACAAGAAAAGTGAACATTGGCACCAGCAAAGAGCCAAAGTTCGTGGCTATTGGAGACTACTAGGATGATCATACCGTGGCAAAGATCGCAGACCTATTACATGAGTATCAGGATTTGTTCCCAACAAAGTTTACCGAGATTAAGGGCATTTTTGGCGACTTAAGAGTTATGAAGATACCTCTTAAGGCAGGGGCGAAGCCTGTTAAGCAAAGGCCCTATAGACTGAACCCATGATAGAAAGAACGAGTCAAAGAAAAACTTGATAAGATGGTCGCCCCAAGGATCATCGAGCCAGTCGAAGAGTCTGAGTGGATAAACCCTATGGTTGTCTAGGATAGGAAGACAAAAGGCGAGATCCGGATTTGTGTGGATGTCAAAAATTTGAATGATGCTTCAATGCATGACCCATTTCCTACTCCTTTCACGGATGAGGTACTTGATAATGTTGGAGGAAATGAGGCCTATTCCTTTACTGATGGATTTTCAGGATACCATCAGATAAGAATTGATCCCGTGAATAGACACAAGACCAATTTTGCCACCGAATGGGGGTTGTTCCAGTACACAGTCATGCCGTTTGGTCTAAAGAACATGCCTGCCATATTTTCCAGAGTTGTGGTCACATCATTCAAATATTTCATGCATAAGTTTTTAGAAGCTTATTTCGATGACTGGACAATATTCGGGTTGTTGAAGGACCATTTCCCAAATTTGAGATTGATGCTAGAAAAATGCAGACAGCATCAAATGTTGCTCAACCTAAAGAAGTGTATTTTTTGTGTAACTTATGGAATTCTATTGGGACACATTGTGTGCAACCAGGGCTTGATGGTTGATCTTGCAAAGATTGCAGTCATTGTAAACTTGCTCACACCAAATTCAGTCAAGCATCTGCGCACTACATTGGGGCATACCAGTTACTACAGGAAATTTATAAAAGGGTATGGGCAGATAACCGCAGGGTGATTCCATGAAGATGGGTAACTATTTTTGGCCAAATATGATGGTGAAAATGGAAATTTTACCCATGTATTAAATTGAAGCCCTCGAAACTCATACTTGCCACATGAATTTTGACATGCGGTTGAAAAATGAAATGTAGATAATTATGTTGGCTTTCCAATGATATTTTTTTTGAAATATATCAATGCCATATATTGTGTCGAATTTTCATTTAATGAAACGTGTGTGCTTAAAAATTTGAAGAGCAATTAACAATTAGTTTGTGTGCGTGCACAATAAATTAATGTTAAAGTAATATTTTTAAAAAATGAAATATGTGAACATGATCTAGATAGAGTGCACTGGGGCTTATATATTTTTCTTTTAATTTTTCTCGAAAAATTATATTTATTATTATTTTTCGAAACTTACCAATTAATATTTAAGTCGCATTTTGCACACATGTGTGTGCGTGCACGAAATATTTTGATTTTTTACATAATTTGCAAAACTAAAAATGCCCTTTTAAAGAGGATGCGTTTATCTGGGGCTTGTGTATTTTTTAAAATTTTTTGGATGTGTATTTTGAATGTTGTGGATTTATCTTTGAGCTCAATCGAAGTTGTTGGCAGGGGTTTTTAGGGCAAGTTTTAGTAGAAATTTAAAAACAAAAGACATATGAAGATAAAAATTCGTAAATTTTATATATTTGGATAGAGGATTCATTGACGAATCCAATGGTATCAAGTCTGCTCATTAATGAGCATTTAATGACATGGTTTATCTATGTGGAAGGCAGACAAAACTTTCATTCTGCAGTGAAAAGGGCTTTCGACCTGTTTTTTAAGCCCTCGATCGAGCTATTTGCTCGATCGAGGGTATTAAAATACCTCAATCGAGGGTTTTAACATACGTCGATCGAGGGTTTAACAACACCTTGATCAAGGGTTTAACAACATCTCGATCGAGGTATTTTAAAACCCTTGATCGAGGTATTTGCTCGATCGAGGGCCTAAAACGAGCCTTTTTATGTTTTTGAAAAGCTAGATAGATCTTTTCAAAAGCTAGATCGAGCTTTTGAAAAGCTAGATCGAGCTTTTCAAAAACTCGATCGAGCTTTTGAAAAGCTAGATTGAGCTTTTCAAAAACTCAATCGAGCAAAAGCTAGATCGAGCTTTTCAAAAGCTAGATCGAGGTCTTGTTTCAACCCTCGATCAAGCTTTTTTAAAACCCTCGATCGAGGTATTTTAGAGCCCTCGATCGAGCTTTTAAAACCCTCGATCGATCTTTTAAAACCTTGACCGAGGGATCTAAAATACCTTGATCGAGGGTTCCAAAAACAATTTTTTTCCTTTCCATCTGCCAAAAATGGTGAACCACCTTCGTGGAATCACCCCGCAACAATGGAGAAGCTATTGAAGAAAGATGTGCCATTCATTTGGAACGCAAAGTGTGAACAATGTTTTGAAACCTTGAAAGAGAAAATGGTCACTATGCCGATCCTAGTTTTTGTAGACTGGGAGAAACCATTCCATGTTCATGTTGATGTGTCATGTATAGCATTGGGATTTGTCTTAGCACAACCAGGAGAGGGAGGTATTGACCATCCCATCGCATTTTCGAGCAGGAATCTCTCATCTGTAGAGAAGAATTATACCACCACTGAGAGAGAAGGTCTAGCTATGGTCTAAGCACTGCAAACGTTCAGGCACTACTTGTTGGGTGTGCATTTCTCTATGTTCACTAACCATTATGCTCTGAAATACTTGGTCAACAAGCCAGTGTTAGGGGGGCGAATATCCAGATGGTTGTTACTCTTCCAGGAGTATGATTTTGAGATAATAGTTAAACCTGGAAAATTAAACTTGGGACCTGATCATCTGTCAAGGATCGAGTCAGGAGAAGAGCCTACGAAACCTGAAGACAATCTTCCTGACACACAGTTGTTTGCTATCTAGATAACTGATGATTGTTATAAAGAAATCATAGACTTTTGACTACTGGATTGGCAACCATAGAGTTCACTACACAGCAGAAGAAGCAGTTGGTAGTCCAAGCAGCAGACTTCACCATTATCGTAGGTCAGTTATATAAATTGGGACCAGATGAAGTACTGCGTAGGTGTGTATTGGAGCATGAGAAACCATTTATATTAGCAGATGCACACTCAGGAGTAGCAAGAGGTCACTACGCAGGAAGAGCCACCGCGTAGAAGATATTGTGGGTAGGGCTATGGTGGCCTCCTATGCACAGAGATGCGAAAGAGCATTGCTAGAGCTACGATGTCTGTTAGAGGACAGGAAGGCCATCAAGAAGAGACGAGATTCCATTGAATCCACAGTTGACACTACAGGCATTTGAGAAATGGAAAATTGATTTTGTGGGACCTATAAACCCACCAGGAAAGAGAACTAGTGTGAGGTACATTATTACTGCAACTGATTACCTCACCAGATGGGCAGAAGCAAAGCCAGTAAAGGACTGTAGCGCATGTATTGCCGCGCAGTTCATATTTGAAGACATCCTTACAAGGTTTGGATGCCCAAATATTTTGACGAGTGATCAAGGCACTCACTTTTTGAACTGAACCATTGAGGCATTGACAGAAGAATTTCACATTCATCATCAGCGAAGTACGCCATATCATCCGCAGGTGAATGGAACTATTGAAGCATTCAATAAAGTACTGGACAATGCGCTAACTAAGATATTCAATGTGAATTGGGATGACTGGGACCTGCGCATTCCCGCTGTTTTATGGGCATACAGAACCACATACAAGAAGTTGACTGACCATACACCATTTAGGCTAGCCTATGGATAGGAAGCCATTATGCCTATGGAGTACATTGTTCCCAGCTTCAGAATAGCTGCATTTACAGGAATGGAAGATCACGACGCACTAGAAGAAATGCTTCTATATTTGGTTGGTCTGGAGGAGGATCGCTTCATCGCAAGATTTCACCAACAAGTGCAGAAGGAAAGGGAAAAAGCATGGCATGATCACCACATCAAGAATAAGTCTTTCTAGGTACGTGATCTAGTCCTCCTGTATGATAGCAAATTCATGAAATTTCTTGGAAAGTTTAAAATGCATTGGCTTGGTCCATATACTATTTTACATGTAACTAATGGTGGCGCAGTCCAGTTAACCACATTAGCAGGAGATAACTTTCCAGGTCTAGTCAATGGAAGCAGACTAAAACCCTATCGAGACAGTCCTGCTTCGCAGAACCTGTGATGATCAGAAAGAGGGAAGTTTCTAAGTGCCACGTATAGTTCAAAGTGGGCACTGAAAATGGGAAAGATTCCATACGCAATGTATGATGAGGAACATGTATATACCGTGCAACACTATAAAGATGTGCCGCTGCGGCAAAAAAAAGAAAAAAAAGAAAAAGAAAAGAGGAACCACACAGTTGCGAAGTCCAAAAGGCAATTGTTAAGAGCAAGTGAACGAGCAAAGATGTTAAGTTCAGAGGCAAGAATTCAGGCACCGCGAAGTAACTGCGCAAGAGTAATGATGACCTGTCGCGTAGTTCGATGCAACACTCCAAAAAAATAGCTCTTATACAGTACTGTGCTAGCGATCGCTTGGGCATTTAATGCACAGATAACTATTTTGAACGATTTTATGAAGGAAAGGACCGAAGAATCTGCCAGATTTGGCCAACGGATACTGTATTTAATGTTTATCTAGTCATTAAGGGGTGCAAAGGGGGTAAGCTACGCCTATAAGTAATGTTGCATTCAGACTCATAGGCATTACCAAACACTTAGAATTTTCCTGCGAGCCCTACTTTGTGAGTTATTTTTAGCAAGCCATCCAGAATCCTGTTGAAATTTGTCTAGTGAATGTCTAAGAGGTCTACCATTGAAGAAGAGTTCACCGTCCAAGAGACTGCGAAGGTGTTCAAATACGAAGGGATCAAAGGGTTAATGAGAACCCCATCCAAGAAGGGCATCTTAGAACCAGGTCAAGTGTCTAGACGATCACCAAGACACGGTCCAACAATAAAAGATAAAGGAAAAGATCCAGTGGGGCCGAGAACAAAGATACCAAAGATGGGTTCGACAGTGCAGAAGGCGCCGATAGCTGATAAGGAGATATCGTTTACAATGACCCCAGACTATATCTCACCGCGTGCACGGGACACACCGGTCTTAAGGTTAGCAAATAATGCAAAATACGACATTCTGCTATCACCCATATCAAAGCACGTCGACGTCGATAAACATTTGCTGGTTAAAATTCAAGAATGTAAGTGGGAAGATTATGATCTACTTCAGATGCAGAAGGAGGAGCCCAATGAACATAGGTTCCCAGAGTTCCAGCCCAACCAATACATGTGTTGGAAGAAAGATGTGAAGGGCGACCTCACCTTGGTCGCAAAAAGCTAGTTATCGGGAGTAGTCAAGTCAGGACTGCTCAATTTGCTTAGACTCCCACATTTTGACAGATCATCGGAGCTAAATGTGGTGGTGAGAACTCTGATGGCATGCATTCACTAGGGATATTTGTGGCTTGACTGCAATGTCGACTTGAAAATTGACATTATCCACTGCATCATTGGGTTGAGCAAAAGGGGTAAAGATCCGAAGCAGTTTTTCCAAGGGAAAAACAAGGACAAAGAAGTAGCCACAAAGATGAAGAAAACACAAACTATCGTCAAAGGAAAGAGAGGCTTTCAGACGGATGAAATAAATGATAAAGAAACAAGGTTTGTCACACAGCTGCTAGTCGGTAAGATTCTCAGAAAATGCAGACCTTTGGAAGTACCTGCCGGCGCAATACTGCTTGGTGCCGCGGTCGCGAAGGGAGAGCAGTTCAATTGGTGTCAATACCTGTTGAACAAGTTCCTGGAGGAACTAAATGACACTCAGCTCAATGGCGAGAACTTCCATTATACATGGCTAATTGTGTTGATCGCCTTCGTAGGGTGGAAGGAGGTGAAGGATTATGTTGGCGTAATCATCGATACCAATGACTACAGAGGAGTTTTCTATTCAAACCTTTGGGAAAATTTGAACTCGTAGAGACAACATGCGATAGCTGAGGATTTATACCAATATTATAACTAGCTGCGCGACGCAATCCTGAGCACGCCGCGGATATCAAAGAAGGTAACGAGTAAGTACATTCGCACTGTTGATTTTTATGCTGACATGCGTAGTATTCACATTTCAGCGAAAGCACAGAAGAGGAACATTGAATGGTTCACAGGAAACTACCATATGTATGAAGATGATATTGATAATATCATGAAGGAATGGCCTGCCGAGTTTCAAGTGGAAATTGCAGATGTCGAAAGCGACTCTGGCGAGGACGAACCTATTCCATGTACTATCACTGAAGAAAAGGAGATGGGAAAAAGGAAGGAACCTGAGATCCCAGCACAGAAAAAGGGAGCGTAGAAGAAGCAGAAAGCTGATAAAAGCCAGTCAGACATAGTAATCCACAATGAGGATTATGAAATAATCGTAACAAAGGTCATAGAGGAGATGGAAGATCTGATGACTGAGAAGGAGAAAAAGGACAAGGCGATTCAGGAAAGTCTGTAGAAGAATCTGAGCATGTTGTAGGGGATTACAGAGAAAATTGAAGAGGTCCACAAAAGATTACCCCTGCCGTGGGACTTAGAGTCCGAAGGGAAGTCAGGAGTAACTTTGCAGCAAAAGGAGCCACAACTAACCATAGCCGTGCCTGCGAAGTCCCGCGTTGTTCACCTTGATCTATTAACTGTAAGGCTACCATTGCCAGAACACATAGTGTTGGACACGAAGGATGTCGAGCGTGTGGAGCTCGACCTGGCAAAGATACCACTGCATGGTCTACACTACTTGCATCTGTAGGTTGTTGAAGAAATTCATGGGAGAACTACTGACGCGCTGAAAGGACAAGATGAACTGCAAGCAGCTAATAAGAAGTTGGAGGAATCTAGCTCGCGGAAAGCTATGGAACTATACGATGAGCATGATCGCCAGAAAAGACTAGAGTCCATGATCACTGCGGTCGCAGATGATATAGAAGAATTTGAAGTACAGGTATACCCCGCAGACACTGTCATTAAGATTGGCGAACTGGTTAACAACCTTAAGATAGAGATGCAAGACATGGAGATCATCCATGAAGCTAAGGTTGCTTCCTTAGAGGCACAGATCATCCCACTGACCCCACCAGATCAACAGCAATTAAGAGCAAGGGAGGTGAAGGCCACAGCAGAGAGTATCGTTGTCGAAGTGGCTAAGTGCCAAAGTCTGTTAGAAGAGGACTCGAAGGAATTCACCGCCCTCGAAGAGGACCCAGGATTACTACAAGTAAAGAACGCTATGAAAGATAAGCAAGCAACACTAGAACAGTTGGATTCAGAAGTGAAATCCCTGCAACCAAGAGAAAGGCTTTAGAAGTACCGGGAAATCAATGCGCTGAAGAAGGAAGTGCAAGCCTTAAGAGAAAAAGAGACTAAAATGGGAGATAAATCACAACCCTTACTGAAGGACGCCCACACAATCTCACAGGAGATCGAGGAAAAGTTAAAGGAGTTGCGCAAAAATCAAGAACAGGTGGAAGGTCAGGTTGGTGATGAGATACACCTGATATGTTGGAAACAGTCAAGCAAGTCGAGAAAGACATGAAGGAATCAGTCGAAAAGCTGATTGTCACATACAATGAGTTCACCACAAAGCTAGCTCCGCAGGTGGTGGAACAGCTCGGAGAAGTTGAAGGTTCAGGTCGCTTGGGATGAGCCACATGTAAGTGTTAGGGGCCTATTGGGCCTGGCCCAAGTGGGGCATTTTGAGCAAGAAGGATTTTTGGAACTGTGGAGCTAAGCGCAGTTTAGTTGGAATACTTTTTGGTATAAGTTTTTGGGATGCTGCGAAGTTGCATGCAACGCAGCATCGGAAGAGCTGCGAAGATCATTGCTGCGAGGAGAAAATGCTGCGATGTGTCCAGTCTACATGGATCCGGTGGAGCAGAGTGTTGGACGAAAGATGACACAGATTCCGGTTAGACTAGAGGTGGTCTATTTTTGGTAAAGATGCTCCATGATTGCCAGGCGACGGGTAAGGAGCAGAAGTGGAAGAAAGCGACTGGTCACACATGTGAAAGAACCACTACCTGAACCAGTAGCACAAGACCGTTAGAGGAAAAACGGCTCGGTGAAAGTGACCTATTGGCATGCGTGCAACTGGAAGGCCGATAGTAATGTGAGGCATGCGCTAAAGGTGGCCACGATAGAATATTCGCTACCAGAAGCCAGCAAGTCCATTTAAGGGAAAACTGTGATAGTTTTGTAAAACCTAAGGGTTTTGGCCTTCGAAGTGTAAAGACATGATCTACGAGCATGATCTATAAATAAGGCATTTTTGTATGGGAAAGGTTTACTCTTCATTTTTTATTGTTCTCGTTATTTATTTGATAAATATCTGTTGAGGAACATTTTGTAAAGGCTCTGCAAGCTGAGTGCACAGAGGCCGATTGAGAGAGAAGAGAGTCTACAGCTGAGTGCGCAGACAAAGAACTGTTGTACCCTTCCCAAAGACTAATATAACAACAATTATTGTGGACATAGCCTCCATCCTGGGGGTGAGCCATGTTAAATACTGTGTAGTGTGATTGTCTGTATGATTGCATTTGCCTATTTGCTTACATTGGATGCTTGGATTCTCATTTATCAGCTGTTGTGTTAATGCTTTTATATGTATTCGCCATAGGATAAAGATGGGAATAATATGTTAAGTATTACGGGAATGAATGAATGTTGAATGCCCGGTATTCCACGTTTGTGAAAGTATCAGTTTATGGAATAATCACTATTGTATGTAGAGTTTGGGTTGTGTAACTCTTTAGACACACCGTACTGGAAGTGTGCAACATTGTATGTTTCGTCTGCTTGCAATTGTTATAAAGCTAAATCATCTAAGGCAGTAGATGAATGACTAAGTGTTGAAGTAAAGTTTTCATAGTGGTTAAGTTTGGAAAAGGAAGTGTATAAGTCAGTTGCGCTATCCTATGATTCGCATTATATCAGAACTGCACATTCCGTAGATGCGCTGGTTGCGCAGGCATCTTTGCTTGCAGAAGTAAGGACCCCGACGCAGTCTATCATCGTGCAGTCCTCAGCCCGCAGCGCAAGTCTAATAGTGCATTGTGCAGTAGTCCTGTCCAAACAACTCATCACATCACTATGGAAACCTGATTCCGCAGTGCCCCCATAGCTACACCTCGGGTGAGACCTTAGCCTGTTCACAGGCTGTTGCAGAAAGGGCCGGTCAGAAGGTGTTTTGTTGGTTCCTTGAAACTACGAAGAACCTGGGTCTACATTGGAAACCTCTAGATCAGTATCTGAAGCCAACATGTTTCATCTCAAAACAACTGCACATGCCAAAAACTTCAATTACACATTAACTACACTAATCAATGTTAATCTAACGATTGTAAAATGTACATTTAAAAATATAATAACCTATTTACAACCATTTACAAATCATGTACAAACCTCAGCCATAAAGGTATCTCGTGCATGATACTCCATAGGGCCATGGAAAGTATGGCCGCAATGAGTTCAATGATGGGGTAATCCTATGGTGTCAAAAGGATCCTTTGGCCCACTAGTTGTCACATATGGTCCATGGCCAATGGGGCTTGAAGGACTTACACCTGATGGTTCTCCATGTTGCTCTAATGTGTCATGCGTAGATGATGCCATGAATGTATTGTCTTGTAATGCAATATAAGTAAGCTGTGATATGGCAGTGGTAGCCTTGGCTAGGGGATCTAGTAAATGAGGTGTTTGTGGAGGGGGGTTAGGCGTACACCTAGGTTCAGGTGGCCCTCTCATTGGGTTACACCTGGCATTGGGTCAATCTTGGGAAGATCCAAGACTAACCCCCTGAAGTTCACTAATGTCAAAGTAGTTGACATGTAGAACCAACACGAACTCCGCATATAATTTCCAAAGAAAATAAAGTGGAACATCCCTATTGTTGCAAGGAGGTTTTTCGAATACCATAAACCATTGACTCATCCAATTTTGTCTCCATGGCTCATATGTGCACCAACCCATGCAAAGGATCCTTTTGCGTGGATCAGGGGGTAGGTTGGTCCCGGGATCAATGAAATAACTAACTAGAATTTGTTTTGAGATATTGATCAAGTCTTTGATTTGGTATGTACTGAGACCAGTGGAATAATATGCTATCATCCTAGCCCTATACTTAGTTATGCTCGATGGTTCCCTAGTGGTTCTAATTTCTTGAACCAAGGTTCTTAACTAGTGTAAATGTTGGTTTATTTGGGCTTTCGTTGTTGGGTTCTCCTCGGAGTGAATGTTTACTTCGGGGTTTTGTGTGGATGCGTTGTCCTCTGGGTTATTTGTTTGGGGGTTTGGCTCTTGGTTTTCTACCATTGTGATGGAGAAGAGATGAATTGCAATTAAAAAAATGAATTTGTTTCAATATTGGTTGAACTTTTTGGATTTTTTATAATGTAAATTTTTTTAAAATCATTGAAAATACAAACAAAAATTGTAAATTGTGGATCAAAATCTTACCTAGATGATGATTTGGAGGTGTTGGTGGTGGATTAGATGCGTGCACATGGTCATGGAGGGTTTTTTGGACAGTTTGGAACTGATGGAATTGGGTAATATGGGTTAGAAATTGTGAGGCACCTGCAACAATTACTTAATAAAAATATGCAAATTAGCAGAATTGACAGAACTCAGAATCACTTTTATATTGATCACAGGCCACTTCGAGGGGGCAACCTCCTATGAGCAAGCTCAATACAAATAACTTCATGGTGCCTTCATAGGTCTCAACACACACTTATATACTAAGTCTAGGCGCCAATACTATGGGTCAAAACCACAGGCCACTACAAACTATGGATCAACAATACTATGGGCGAGTTACAAAGCATATGCGCCAACAACAATAACACAAACTATTGATCAACAAATACTACGGGATGACTTACAAAGCATATGCGTCCAACAACAACATACTAACAAAGTAAAGACATGGGTTCCTAACATCCCCTCCCCCTTAAAAAATGCTTTGTCCTCAAAGCTTGAGATGTGGAAATTGTTGTTGAATCTAAAGGAGTGGTTCCCATGTAGCATCCTCTAGTTGCATGCCGTGCCACTGAATTAAGACCTCTGTGATAGAGCGAGAGCGAAGCTGACGCCTGCGCCAATTGAGGATGGCCTCTGGCTCCAAAAGGATGGATCCTTCATTACTTAGTTCGGGTAAAAACATTTGTCCACGGATGTTGGTGCCAAGAACTTTCTTCAGACAAGAGACATGAAAGATTGGATGAATGCGGGAAGAAGGAGGAAGTTCCAATTTATAAGCAACAGACCCAATCTTCTGAAGAATCCAATATGGCCCATAGAACTTTGGAGCGAGCTTATGACGCCCTTTGAGTTTCAAGGAGGATTGTTTGTACTGCTAGAGACGAAGAAAAACCATATCGCCGATTTGAAAAGTGCGCTCAGAACGGTGCTGATCAGCTTGTTGCTTCATGCGATTTCTTGCCATGTGAAGATTGTCCCGCAAAATGCTAAGAATCTGATCGCATTTTCAAAGGACCGTGTCAACTTCCTGAACTGGTGAACTGGTGGGGGTGTATGGAAGAAGAGCTGGAGGTGCCTGACCATAGACTGCTTCATATGGCATCATTTTAGAGGCAGTGTGGTAAGAGGTATTGTACCACCATTCAGTGAGAGGGAGCCACTTTGCCCACTGATGTTGTTGTTCCGAGGTGAAGCAAAGAAGATAAGTTTCCAAGCATTTATTGATAATTTCAGTCGGACCATCTGTTTGTGGGTGATACCCTAAACTCATCTTCAGTTTGGTGCCAGTGTGGCAAAATAGTTCTGTCCAAAAATGACTAGTGAAAGTCGCATCACGATCCGAGACAATGGAAGAAGGGATGCCATGAAGATGAAAGATCTGGTCCAAGAAAATTTGAGCGACGAAGGAGGCTGTGTAGGGATGGCTGAGAGCACAAAAATGACTATATTTGGAGAGGCAATCAACCACAACGAGAATCACTGTCTTCCTGCCAGATTTAGGGAGCCCTTCAATGAAATCCATAGAAATATCTTTCCAAATCCGTGTAGGTATGGGCAAGGGTTCAAGCAATCCTGGGAGGAGTGTTGTTTCACCCTTATTGCGCTGGCAGGTATCACATTTGGCCACCATCTGTTGAATTGTCCTTTTCATGCCCTGCCAAAAGAAGTTACGCCATGCTCGTTCATACGTTTTGAGGAACCCAGAGTGCCCCGCCGATGGAGAAGCATATGGAGTTCATAGAAGACAGCTTGTTGAAGATCTGTGCTCTGGGGAAGCACTAGACGACCCTTGTATCGCAGAGAAGGACCATCCCAAGAGTAAAGTGGTACAGCAGAAGGGTTGTTGGTCAAGCGTTGGATGATTTGAGATAAGGAAGAGTCATTGACATAACCCTGTTGAACAGATTGCAACCAATTTGGAACAGGCATAGAAATAGTTGAAAGAGAACCTTGGGCATCAAATGTTCGAGAAAGAGCATCTGCCACAATATTGTCTTTACCCTTCTTGTAAGTGATCTCATAGTCATAACACATGAGTTTTCTAACCCATTTTTGTTGTGCTAGGGAGGAGACACGCTGGTCTAAGAAATATTTCAGACTCTGGTGATCAGTCTTGATGCAGAAATTATTCCCTAATAGGTATGGGCACCACTTCTGTACTGCATGAAAAATAGCCATCATTTCCTTATCATATGTAGAGGCAGCTAAATTCTTACCTGAAAGGGCTTTGCTGGTGAACGCAATGGGGTGTTCATCTTGAAGGAGAACATCACCAAGTCCATTGCCACAAGCATCACTCTCAATAGTGAAGGGCTTGGAAAAATCGGGCATAGCTAGCACAGGTGTAGTACACATAGCTTGTTTTAGTTTTTCAAATGCACACTGAGCAGCAAGTATCCATGTAAAAGCATCCTTTTTCAATAGAGCAGTTAATGGAGCTGCAATCTTCCCATAATCCTTGACAAACTTGCGGTAGTAGCCAGTCAAACCCAAAAAACCACGAAGGCTCTTGAGTGTCTGAGGATGCGGCCAATTGTTCATGGCATCAATTTTGGCAGGATCCACACGAACCCCTTGTGCTAAGATAATGTGCCCGAGATACTCAACTTCCTTCTGTCCAAAAACACATTTAGACTGCTTGGCATGGAGATGATGGTCAAAGAAAAGTTGCATGACAAGATCTAGATGCTGGAGATGTTCATCCCATGTTTTACTGTAGATGAGGATATCATCAAAGAATACCAGAATGAATTTCCGCAAGTAGGATTGAAATATTTTATTCATTAAGGCCTAGAATGTGGAAGGAGCATTAGTGAGGCCGAAGGGCATGACCAAAAACTCATAATGGCCATCATGTGTGCGAAAAACTGTTTTAGGGATATCATCCTCATGAACCCGAATTTGATGATACCAAGAACGAAGATCCAACTTGGAGAAAAAGTGAGCCCCATGAAGCTCATCAACAACAGGAATTGGAAACTTATTCTTAATGGTGAGGTGATTAAGTGCTCGGAAGTCAATGCAGAGGCGCCATGACCCATCTTTTTTGCGGACAAGAATAACTGGAGAAGAAAAGGAACTAGTGCTTGGACGAATAATACCTTGCTTCAATAAGTCCCGAACGAGCATTTCAATATCTATTTTTTGGTGAAATGGGTAGCAATAGGGCCTGATGTTGGGAGGAACACTGCCAGGAAGGAGCTGAATACAATGGTCTTCTGTCCTGGAAGGTGGCAATCCCACTGGTTCAGCAAAGACACCTGTATATCGATCCAGAATTTGTTGTATATCCAAAGGAGTAGTGGAGACTGCTGATGGTTGCATCTGAATGGAATGGATCTGAGCGATGACACCATGTGAATTCTTCTTGATGATTTTTTCCATGCGATGTGAACTGATGATGCTGAGAGAACCTGGTTTTAATCTTTTCAATGTGTGGTTTTGTCCATTGAGGGAAAACTGCATCCAAAGTTCAGCAAAATCCCATAAGATAGGGCCAAGTGTGCGTAGCCATTGAGCACCCAAAACCACATCACATCCGCCTAAGGGCAAGGAAAACATGTCAGAGCTAAAGGTATAATCTCCCATAGAGATACACACATTTCGACACTTCCCTTTGCAAGGTAAGGTGCCCCCATTGGAAACCATGACTTCAAAGTTGGAGCAAGGATGGATAAAACAATCAGCTTGTTTGGCAATCCGAGGGTCAATGAAATTATGGGTGCTACCAGAATCAATGAGTATTGTAAGAGGAAGCTTCTTGAAGTAACCCCTGACCCGCATTGTTTGGGGGGTGGTGATTCTAGCTAAAGCATGGAGAGATATCTCTGGCTGGTCATCCTGAGACGGAGGGTCAATAGGCGGTTCCTAAATGTCGACCGGAGCATCCAGTGTTTCTGGATCTTCGTCACCAATTTCAGAGGCAGGTGGAGATTCCACATCCAAGAGATAGAGATTTTGCTGAACACATCTATGTCCCCGAGTGAATTTCTCATCACAATTATAGCAAAGCCCCTTTTCTCTGTGTGCTTACATCTCTGTTTCAGACAAACGCTTGATAGGAGTCGGTTGAGGAGCCTGTGGTATAGGTGGTCGCTGAGAACCCATATTTCGGAAGGGAACAAAAGTGGGATTGGAGCGTTGTTGGGCTGCAATCTTGTCTTCTACCAACTTAGCCAACCCTAGGGCTTCCATCATTGTGGTGGGACAGAACATTTTGACCTCAGAGCGGATGGCATCCTTTAGACCACTGATAAAACAACTCTAGTAAAAGTCATCAGAAAATCCTTCGGTGTGGTTGGCTAGGTTCTCAAATTCGGTTTGATACTCTCTCACAGTGCCAATTTGGCGAAGTTTAGTGAGGGCTCCGATGAAGTCATCAAGAGCACTAGGACCAAATTGTTGCAAAAGGAGCTGGCAAAATTCTGACCATTTGGGCTCTAGATGAGCCTTGATGTACCAATGGTACCATTGAAGAGCTTCCTGTTCCAAGTGAAAGGATGCCAGCGGAACTTTGTTGACATCAAAAGTATTATGCAGACAGAAATATTGTTCTCCACGATAGATCCATCTAGTTGGATCAGTACCATTGAAGTGAGGAAAATCAAGCTTCGGACCATGGAAATTGCTGGAAGAAGAGAACCCATTGTTTGATGAAGACTCGGACTGTCATTTGGTGTTCATAGCCGAATGTTCAAGATGGAGACCGAGAAATTTTTCATCCAAATCTTGGAGTTTGGCTTGGATGGCTGCAAGTGCTTCTTCCATGGTTTTTGGTCCTGCACGGGTGACAACCATAACCAGGAGTTTTTTTTTTTGACTGTGTAGGAAAACAAAAACAGAAACTGCTTCAGTAAGGGAAAATCTGGACTTGGGAAAAAATCTGAAGGGTAATTGGGGTTTGACTAGGTGTTGGACACTATCGGCTAGACAGGGAAGTAAAAATGAGGATTTCAAAAGCGGGGTGAAAGAATGGGGAAATTTGGCAGAGGGGGACAAAGAAGCAGAATTTCGAAAGGAACTCTATGGTAAAATTTGAAGGTGATTGGGTGAAATCTGAGGAAGTTATGGCAAACCCTAAAAATAGACAAATGTGGGCTTTCGGGCTTTGGGAAGGGGAATTGGGGATAGGGTCCTCGGGAATGAAATATGCAGAATGGGATAACAGGGGTTCCCCAAAAATTTCAAGGAAAACAAAGTGAAAACAAGGGATCTGGAACGGCTTGCAAAATGGATCTGAAACGACGTAGTAGTGATCGACAATAGTTCAGCTGAAAGTAGATATGGACCCCAGGTATGTGCGGCTTCCTAACAGTTCAAGGGTTTCACTCAGCCACCAATGTTGTCTAACGGCTTGCATATTGGGGCAGTACCCCTCACTCCATGGCTCAGGTAAAACTGATAACCGCTTTGCCACAAACGACAGCTCTTGGTTTACCTCACGGATGGGAACTAGTCAATCAGGTAGGGGTCATTGCCCTTTTCGCTGGTAGGTCCTCTCAATGGGCCAGCTACTTTGGGGTTCCTATGGTACTCCTCACAATGCGTTTTAGGGCTTATGCCCAAGTACTTCCTACAGTTAAGCGGATAGGGATTATTCCCAAATCCGAACCTGCAACAGATGCGAAAAAAAAATTTGGCAGAAACTTCACCCAGCGAGCCCAAGAAAGTGCTCTGATACCAGATGTGAGGCACCTGCAACAATTACTTAATAAAAATATGCGAATTACAGAACTCAGAATAACTTTTATATTGATCACAGGCCACTTCGAGGGGGCAACCTCCTATGAGTAAGCTCAATACAAATAACTTCACGGTGGCTTCATAGGTCTCAACACACACTTATATACTAAGTCTAGGCGCCAATACTATGGGTCAAAACCACAGGCCACTACAAACTATGGATCAACAATACTACGGGTGACTTACAAAGCATATGCGCCAACAACAATAACACAAACTATTGATCAACAAATACTACGGGACGACTTACAAAGCATATGCGTCCAACAACAACATACTAACAAAGTAAAGACATGGGTTCCTAACAGAAATGGGCATTGCCCCAAATTTTAATATACAGAGCAGCACACATGCTATTAAGGCACACGCACTAAAAGTGCATGCACTTTAAAATCATGCGCGCGCACTTTTAAGACCTACGTGGATGCCTAACAGGCAGTTCGGGATTTTACCAAACCATGGCACACACGTGGTCTTAAGGGTGTGCATGCACTATGTTTTTTTTGCACTCACACGCTCCCATTGCAACAGATTTAGGTATGATCTTCATGCAAACGCCCTATAGATACTTTTTTTGTCTTTAGCAAGCCTTATCCGATCTATTACATGCATCTATCTATTTTCTATACTAAATTTTTTCCTGTGTTGCATAAATAATCTTTATAGAGAATAAAATAGTTAAAAAACACAACTTTTGTTTAGTGCCTCTAGTTAATTTTCTTGGTTTTTTGCAATTCAAAACATCTATTTTAGAAACAAACTCTTTGCTTCCATTTTCTGAGTTTTTTCCTTTTGCGAGGTTGTTTAAAATTTGGATCCAAATGTTTTCTTACCCAAAATAATTTATGTCTTGTACTTCATTATAGTATCTAAACATAGAGAATGTTCACCTCCAAAATAGAGGTGAAAAAAAGGTTGAGACAACATATGTTTTAGTGTTGATCACATCTTATGTTTTTGAGTGAGGTAAGAACGTTGAAATGTACAGATATTTTGGGATTTATAACTAGATATGTTGTTTTGTTTGTTTTTTTTTTTGTTAAAATATTTCTGATTAGAATATATTGGATTTGAAACTATAATTGTTAGTTCTGTCTCCACCACCCCATAGTATTTGTGTGGTCACCATCATTGTATGCACGATAATCACAATGGCATCATCCATGTTTTTTGAATTGTTGATCAACTTGATTTACTACATTATCTTTCAAGTATTCTCAATAACTAAATCATAATATCAACTTCTAATGGTTTATATGTGGCTTATTGACTTTGCTATAGATGAAATGGATACTACCACAACATTTACCAAATGAAAAGGTTGTTATCACAATAGCATGAAGTGTTCCACCATAATGTTTAAAAGGGTTTATATGCAAATTATTTAATTTTTGTTGAATGAATTGATTCATTGCAATTTTTATTTATATATATTTTTAATTGTTCAATCATTTATGTTTTTAGCTATGATTATGTTTTTAGCTTAGCTATAGAGAATATCATGCCTAGATAAAAATAAGTCCATACCCTTATCTCCATACCAATTCACCTTTTGTTTGAGTAACTTTATTGTTATGGACTTGATAAGGATTGCTAGAGCAACAATTCATGTTGCAAGTTGGATGGTGATAGTCCACACAAGTAATCATTGAGTGTTATGTAATGCTTTATATTAACTTTTAAGGTAATCATGTTGGAACTTATTAAAATGGTTGTTAATATGTAATTAATTATGTTTTTGAAACATTAATAGCATGTTGTTGACTTTGTATTACCTAGTTTTGGCACTCTTGTTATGGCTAAAGTTGGCTATGATGAAAACATATTATTTAAGCATGATGTGATTAAATGTGTTTATATTTGTAATTCATTTAAGAATTATTATTTTCCAACCTATTATTAATGCCACTAAACATGCATCTATAATTTCCTCCAAGAACAACAAGATGTCTATATGCCAATTCCATATGATCAAGTTTCATGCTTTAAGTTAGAACATTTATTATTATTATTATTCAAACTTATTGCTTTAAGTTAGAACATTTTTTATTATTCTTATTCTAACTTGTTGCAGAAATATTTTATGATATTTAAAATATGATGATGGTCATGCTTTTGATATGTTTATTTGTATTAAAATGGATCAATGTTCATAGAACACTTAGAGTATAACAACAACCTTCACCCTACCAAATTTTATTGTCGTGTTATGTAATGATATTTATGACGTTATATATGTTCATTATTGTTCATATTCGTTTCCACAATGCCACTTGTTGAAGATCTTCAAGCAAATTGAAAAACACTAGGATCTAGCCGCCACCTAGTGGCTTTGGTTTAATATATAAATCTCTCTTATTTAATAAATTAAAATTATATGTTAAAAATAAATATATATAAGTGATTTTTGAAATGAAAAAAGTGTTGTTGTGAATTGTTATTTACAAAATAAATCTAAAATCAATCACATTCTTTACATGTTCATAAAATAGTAAAAAAAATGAATTGTTATTTTTGTAGAAGGTAGTACCTTAAAAACCGTAAGGAATTACTCTTCCATTCATGAGTGACTAACACATGTCAAAAACTCCCTAATTCATACTCTAAACGCGCATGTTGTGCGAAGAAAAAAATTTAATAGACTTTTAAAGGTTCTCAAAGGTTAGAAAGCCTAACCTTATGCCCTTATTAATGTTATGTCTAAAAATTTGATAATTTTTTAATTTTTTTGGGTTATGTTATATTATTTTATCTTTATGTGACCATATTTTTTTCATAATGGATTGTAGAGCACTTTTCTCTTATTAGTCGTGCATGATTTTATGCAAAATTGATAAGTTACGCTATATTATTTTAGTTAATTTATTTTGTAAATATATTTAAATTTTAAACCATGTGTAAATTCAACAATGTATTGTATAATATTTGAAATTATATATTGTTGCGTTTGGATGGAATTTCTATGGTTTAATTGAAGGAGATTTTAATGTTCTTAGGTTAAAAAAGAATTGCCTTTGGGAATCACCGTACAACACCTTAATAAAAGTGTGATCCTCTTATGTAAGTCAAGTCGCTGGGACGCTACAACCTGCACTGTTGCCTCTGCCTTCTGCCCGCCTGCAAGATTCTTTGAAAGACGCGGCAATTGGAAACGGAGGCAGCTTTGCGTTGCGTTGGGTTGTAGGGACGTGGAGACTGAGAAGCTGCATGCACTGCATCTGTTCCTCTCTTCTTCCTTTAATTCGTGTTGCGCTGGTGCCACTCCTTCCCTCCAACGGGTTCCATAAATACAACGTTAATACGCACTACTCTTCCCACCTTCGCACTTGCATCCCATCCATCACGGTAACGAAGAAAGAAAAGAAAGGAAAGCAATGGGTGTCTACTGTCCTCCGACGTCGACAAGACTGAGGCTTAAATGGGTGAGTTTAGGCGTGGCCCTTCTCCTCCTCCTTCAATGGGGCACCCCCAATGTTGATGCGGAAGAAGACAATATGTTTGGAGAGGACGTGCAACAACAAGGACGCTCATGCGACCCGCAGAGATTGTCTGATTGCCGGGACTACTTCGAGCAGCGGAGAGACCATCCATCGGAAAGATGCTGCGAGGAATTGCACAGAATGTCTTCACAATGCCGCTGCAGAGCCATACAGCAAACTGTCGATCAATCTTTGGAGGACCTCTTCATGGATTCTGATTCTCAGGAGGATGCACCACTTAATCAACGCCGCCGCCAACGCCGCCGCGAAGGGCGCGGAAGGGAAGAGGAGGAGGAGGCCGTGGAGAGAGCGGCAGACCTTCCGAATACCTGCAATGTCCACCAGACCCCCCGCCGCTGCGATATTCAACGTCACTCTCGTAAGTCATTCCATCGATCGATCGATGCTACTAGTTATTAGCAAAAGTGATCAAATTGAGTCAGCCGGCGGCGTTTTTTATAACGTGGTTATGCAAATATTTCATTCATTCATGCCATTGCAATTTTTCTTGCTTTTATTACACATTGCAATTGTTCTTGCTTTTATTACACTTATGAATTATTCCATGCCACATTGAATGATGAGTCTAAGACATGTGTCGTTTTACTGGTGGTGGTTGAACAGGCTATTTCAGTGCGGGCAGCAGCGTTTGAGTGATGAAGAAGATAATATACATAATATGTCTGTCTAAGTTGTGTCTTTAACTAAATAAAGAAGGGAGGCACTTCAGCCGTTCTGAAGTTGTGGTTAAGCTATGAATTTGTGGTTTTGTTAACGACATCATAGCCAGACCTCTTCCCTTTTATGTAATAAAGGATGAATGACAAACTGCAATACCTCTTCGCTTTTATGTAATAAAGGATGAATGACAAACTGCAAGAGAAACAATTTTGCAAGTAAATAAAAAATTGAGAGTTTATATCCAAAAGTGTCCATCGAAATTTCGAGGAGGAAAAAAACGGTGCTTCTTTCTGTTATTCTATGGAATCATCTTTTTCAAAGAGGAAAAAAACGGTGTTCATCTTTTTCAAAGAGAAAAAAACGGCGTTCATCTAAAAAACGGTGTTCATCTTTTTCAAAGAGAAATAAACGGTGTTCTGTTATTCCATGGAATCAGAAAGTACATCACCATAGAAATCAAAAAGTACATCATCAATTGGCACTTTGAAAACCCTTATATTTGGCTCTTTGAAAGCCTTAGACCGGGGAGGATAACTCAATCATTTTATCATTAGGATATAATTAGGATAGGAATTTAAAATATCAAAAAGTACATCACCAACTCTTGTGCATAGGAATTTAAAATAGTTCACCAATTCTTGTGCATAGGAATTTAAGATAGTTCACTATACATGTCCTTCTTCCTATCTTTCAAAACCAAAGTTAAACACCACATACAGTGGACTAAATATTTATCAAAACTATCTCAAACATAAATATTCAAAACCAAAGTTAAACACCACATACAATGGACTAAATATCTATCAAAACTATTTCAAACATAAATATGGACACTTCAAACATAAAAAACTGTCTGCCAAAAAAGAAAACATATAACTGTTGCTTGCAACTTAAATGATGAATATTTAGTCGGGCAAAAAAAACCAAAAAAAAAAACAGTTATAACTGTTGCTTGCAACTTAGATGATGAATATTTAGTCTGCCAAAAAAGAAAACATAAAATTGTTACTTGCAACTTAAATGATGAATATTTAGTCCAACAACATATATCTAGAACCACCATAATCCACTCTGGAACCATCAATCCATTCTTTCCATTCTTTCCATGTGAGAAGACCTTCCACACCTGTAAGAGCCTCTTTCGATAGTGAATCAGCCACATCGTTTAATTCTTTGTAAATGTAGTCAATTTTCCAAACAGAAAAGGATTCCAGCTGAATCTCTATTCTCTGATATCACTAAGATATCAGTAAAGAAGGGGAAGATCATGTAGTTTAAGTAGCTTCTTACTGCTTTTATAGCATGGGAAATTTGGAAATCAAGGAATGGAGCTATTTTGAAGGGAAGACTGCACCTATTTTTGCATGTGTTATCAGAATTTTGAATTTGTACAAAGAATATGCCTCTGTTAAGAAAAAGACTTTCAGACCAAGGCAAATTGTGGATACGCTCAAACAAAGCTACATGGTTTTTTTATGGTGCAGCTCAAAATGGGATATGTGCAGTAGGTATTTATCTGATCATAAAGTGTGAACATTTCTTTAAGATGAAGATGAATTGTGGTCAAGGTTCAAATTCAAAAGAAGATCTTTTGTCACTTTGGTGTTTAACTAGAGTTGCTTCCACATTTGCTACTAACTATATCAAGATCTTTAGAGATTCAATATTTGTGGCCAAAAGTGTTCATCTTTCTACATAAAAACTTACCCATGCTTTTTTATTATTATTTAATTATCAAATTCACAATCAATTATTTTATTAAGAAAATGGATAATGGAGATCATACCAACAATTTGACTAACATCTCAAAGTTAAAATTCAAAACTGATCCTAAGATATCCTAATATTAAATATTGATTACTACAATGTCAATAAAAATTGTAATATAACTCTTCATATACTAATCGAATAAGTTATAATGATTGTATGTGATTTGGTAAATTCATGTAATGTTCACAATTAGACCTATGATATACTGCTTTATTATGTAGAGATCTTCTAAAATTGTTAGTAAAAAAGTAGATATTCATGAGCGCTAAGGTAAAAACACCTTGTACACACCCTTTGGAAGATTGCCAAACTAACCTTTATAACATATGCATTAAACACCAGCAAATTTGTATAAGCTATATTGTCTTCGATATTTTCATTGATTGTATCCACTAATTTCAGACGATATTTTCATTGATTGTATATTTTAATTTCATAAAGACTAAGGAATTAAAAGTTTTAAAATTTTATTTTGTATGATAATTTTGAAACACCAATAAGGAGGATTGCGAATCCGATTTTGAATGTATTTTGGGTTTCAATGTTGTCCTCCTCCACTTCTACAACTTTATGAAAATTTGCAAATTGTGGCATGCAAACAATGTCCAAACCATTCTAGTAGCCTTTTTACTTTTATGTAGATTTGAAATTTAATTTGGGAAGAAGTATTCATATTTTTTTTTTTTTAAGAATTTTGAAAATTGTGACATGTAAAGAACATCCAAATCAGATTTGAAGTTTAATATTGGAAGAACTAAGTATTCATTTTTATATTTTATAAATAAAATGTTTAAATAATTAATTTTACATTAAAATGTCCATCCGCTATATGCTTTTCTACAGAAATGAAACAAATAATGTTACAATCAATTATAAGCAATCGAGGCATGTCATTGTAAGCTTCAAATTAAGCAATCCAGCCATGCCTAGCATTATAAGGTTCAAGTTATGGATTAGTCATGGCATTGTGCTTCAAGTTAAGCAATCCAGTCATGTCTTGCATTATAAGGTTCAAATTATGGATTAGTCATGGCATTGTGCTTTAAGCTAAACAATTTAATCAGATCTGACATTATAGGGTTCAAGTTATGAGTTATTGTTTGATTAGATATTTTGAAAACTTTGGGGATTGTAATCACAATTATTAAAACATCATTAAACTTCACATTAGTAACATACATCATTAAACTTCACATTGGTAACATGCTTCTTCACCATAATTTCAAAAGGCATTTATGGCAACACTCTCCAACCTACTTCCAAGAAAATCATGTTCATATTCAAAGTAGAATATTCATTATATCGAGAGTTGTGCTTCAAATGGATATAAAGCTCAACCACTTCCATTGCCAATGTATTGGTCCCAAGACATTTGAGCATAGCCTTTAGACCATGACTTCCTCTGCAAATATTGCAAATATTGATGATTCTCATTATGGTAATCCAATGTTATAATGGAAATCTAAGTGATACTCCAAGCACAAAAAGGTAATATGATAGAATAAATTATTTAAATAGACAATACAAAGATTTTTGGAATCATTTCAATGACTAAGGATGTTTTCTTAGCCACTTCACAAATTCACAATGGTAATTGGGAATCATGTACTCTATTTGTTGTCCACATTAAGGAAACACGAAAACTAGACATGTATAGGTATTGGGCTAGCTCTACCTATTAACAAACCAAGTTACTTTCAGTCAAAATTCTATCCAATAAGTTAAATGTACTAAAATCAAACTAAAAAGACTTTTACTTTAAATAGAAAATTACTCTTGTTAATTTTCATCTCCTTTTTAACAACACGATGATCTTGGCAACTAATGCTATAATATATTAATATTTCATCAGTGTCACATACAAAGTAATGTTGATTATTGTTTAGTATTCACATTTTACAAAGATTAATAACGTATCCATATCATAGAAACGTATGATTTCTTAGAGTAACAAAGGAAAATTATTATAAATATGCTATGTCAGTCATTGATAGCAACACTCAGAGACTATATGGTGTTTTATGAGGTCTCTCTAAGACAAATTCTAACAACTTTTATTCATTTCCTAAATGGTTGAATTCAACTTTTCCTATTAAAAGTATGGTGTTTGTGAACGTCTATGGTACTCCTGCAACATCAATTTCCTTTGTTAATTATCGTTGACCAATGTCATATCAATCCATAATTTATTGTTAAGATAATGGAAGTTTCCTCCCAAGGATTGATTTGTAATGGGTAAGTTGTAACTTATCCATATAGTTACAATGAATCCATTCATACTCTATGTGTTAATGCAAATGGGAGTATAATTTATCCTAAACTTAGATCTTGGGATGGGATGGAATAACAATCATATAATAGATGTTTGAGAGAGGTGAATAAGGGAATGGGAGTATAATTTATCCTAAACCTAGATCTTGGAATGGAATGGAATAACAATTATATAATAGATGTGCCAGAGATGTGAATAAGGGAATAAAAAATGATGAGATAAAATTATCTAATAATAAAATGTTATTATAATGAGAGTTGGATAATGAACACATTCATTATTATAATATTTAATATATCATGAGATGATTAACAACTATATAATATGATATAATATATGTGCAAGAGATGTGAATCATGGAATAAAAAATGGTGAGAAAATTATTTAATAATAAAATGTTATTATAATTAAAGTTGGATAATGAGTATGCCCATAATTATAATATTTAATATATCATGGGATGAGATTTTTTTTATAAGGAGTAATTCAATTTTGAATATTTTCATTTATTGGATGAACATTATATTTTATTGTGGCCATGTTCTATGTTTTTATATTGTTCATTAAGTAAGTGGCACATATCTTCTATGTATAATAATAATAATTAAGATTGAATCAGGGGTTTTATATGGTTTATGTCATAATTTTTTTTATACTCGATGTGTAATCATTTTGTATTAATGTTATTTTCAACATGGTTTTAATGTTTATGTTATCCTAATTCTTTATCAATATGGTTATATGCTATAAAATATACTAGTTAATAATTACTTTTAGGTTTTCTATTGTAAATAATTATTTATAAATATGACATAAGAAACACATTTCAGAATTACTCATTATATATAAAATATTAACTCAATTTTGTGTTATTTAAAATATTATTCCCTACTTTGTCCAGATTGTACATGAATGTTGTAGAAGTGTTTTAAGGGTTGTTAAGAATCCATCAGCCTCAGTTATATGTATTAATACCTTTCAAATACATTCAGACCCAATTTGGAAGCATTTGGAGTCATTTGGAAGCAGTAGTGACAATACTAGTCTAAGGGTCGAATTGGTCAAAATTGGCAATTTTTCCTAATTTGTGCAAATTCTTAAAAAGGGACACTACAAGTGGTATCAGAGAATGGTCCTTGCACCAGTGAATTAATATCATACATTGAAGAATAATTTTCAGCCATGTCTTACTATTATGATGAATCCTACGACTACAATGCTTATGAGCAGTATGCAGATGATTGTGAGCAATATGAAAGAGAATGTGAATGGTGTGAGGAAGAGGTTCCACCATGCAACACTTCTTACAATTTCACGAGGAATGAAGATTATTATTATGAACCTATGTATGATAAAGATGAGTGTGTCACACTACCAAAGGATAATTCTATGAATGAGTTACAAAGATGGAGAGCAACATATAAAACCTTACCCCAACAATACCAGGCATATCTTGAGTTGTATAAGGGAAATACAAAAAATGCCCCTCCTTTCGAAGACTTTGCTGATGGGATGTTTGCAAATAGGCCCAAAATTGAGGATGTGGTGTTATTAAAGAAAGGTTTATGCCATTCTTGTAAAATACCTTGGAGAGAAAATCATATGTTTGTGAGTGAAAATACCAGTGAAGTATCTGAAGTTTCAAGGAATGCTTGTATTTCCTACTTGAAGAGAGATTTTGGTTTTCCTTCAAAAATAGATTCCAAATATTAAGAGACATCACATTAGCATGAAGATTACTCTATCGAAAATATTGAAGATCATTTCGAGACACATTTTACCTTGGACATGACTCAAAGAGCATCTACTGATGAATGCTTAAACTATGAAGGAGTAACTACTGATGGGTGCTCACACCTCTATGTTGGTGACATAGAGATAACTTTTGAAAGTGTTGCTGCAAGCCAAAATTCCATTAAGCATGAAAATGAAGACCTTGTAGCAATTGAAGAAGAAACATGATCAAGTTCCCCATCACAACTTGAGCTTCATGAAGTTGGTCCAAGAAAGAAGGAAGAAGATGAGGAGGTTCATTTGCAAGAGCCTCTTTTTCTTGAAGGGTCATTAAAGATGAATGAAAAGAAGATCCAAGAGACCCTTATCATGTTCCATGACACTAAAGAATTAGTGTCAAATTATTGTTGGAAAGTTTCTTCATTGAAGGATCCATCCTTCCTTGAAGACATGGAAAAGATTCAAAGAGCAATGTGCAACATCAAATATTTTAGTGGAGGTTCTTCATTCACTTCTTGGATGAAAGAACACATGGATGATTATTTTGATGAATCTTACATCCCTTTGGAGCAGAATTATAGGACATGGGATCCTCACCTATGTCATTGGAGCATATTTGATTGGTCACTTGAAGCTTGTATGCACTTGGCAAATGGTGGTCTGCTTACTTAGAGGTATAAGCACTTTCATGATTCTTTGATTGGGCACCTCCTTGATGTACCTTTTTATTATGTTGTTATGTACTTTGATGATATTTCTTTTGTACTCATGATGTTTGTAAGAATGCATACAAGAAAATGGGATCCAGGAGTTCTCCTTCTTGATGGTATGGGTTGGAGAGCACTCCTAATTGTTGGAGTGCAATAAAAGCAATGGGACCCTGGAATAAATTTAGTCTCATTGGTTTCAATTTTTTTTTTTGGAAAGAAAGCAGGTTCTTCAACATCCATGTTCGAATTACTTGAGGACAAGTAATCTCGGGTAGGGAGGACTGTAATGTCCCCATTCAAATAAATTTCAAAAGAGGAAATTCCACCAATCTACTAGTTTCCTAGGTTGGGGTGGAAACATTGAGATTTTGAATAAGGGAGCTAATAAACCCCAAATGGAAATTAGATTGAAATAAATATATTAAAAGGAGTTAAATAAATATTTATGGTGATAAAATAAGATGGCACTTGGTCATGGAGACACATTGGTGGTGTGGGACCCCCCAAAAGCTATATTCCCCATGCCACATGGCATTCCACTCTCACCCATTCGAATCCAAGGTGGATTCCACTATTATTGGCATAGTTGGAAGGTCATATTACTTGGAATGACTCAATGAGGTATAATTGTAGAGGAAGAGTAACTCCCATGGGAGAGGAAGAGGCATTTTAGAGCTAGTGGTACACTTGGGCTAGATTCCCTAGCTTCTATGACACCAATGCTGAAGATGCCTATGACACTTATGGGGCATGTGAAAGCTAATGAGGGTCACTTTTGGCATGTTAGATGCAATCAAAAACTGAAAAATCAGGCATCCATCAACTTACTTGGTTTTTTTGAGATACTTACACAAGATATCTTGCATCGAGTAAAAAATATGAAACGTAGGAAATTGAGTCACATTTCCAAATATATAAGTTTTAAGTAATGAAAATTTACATAACTATGTCAAATTTCATTTTTTCTAACAGTCAATTTTTTTTTTTGGCAAATGATAAGGTATTTTTTTTGTGGGTGCAGCCTTTCACTGCCTAAATGACAGTTTCAGGCTACAAAAATTGGTATACATGTATAGAACCCATAGCACTAGTAAAACACTAATTTTCCAAAATTAAATGTTTATTTATTTATTTATTTTAATTATGTAAGTGATCAAACCTCAAGAACGGTACATCAAATGTGGGTGCAGCATTTGAAGGTCTTAATGCAGTTATTTTGACCTATATTTTTTAGAGAATTTAGAGGTCGGTGTCTACTAGTTCAACATACAATTTTTTTTTAAAATGGTTGTTAAATGAAAAATTTACAGAATAAACACTAACAGTATGTTTTTTGACTTAAGGAGTGATGACACAAGAAAATTAGGAAATAAATAGAAAATCTCAATATATTTTTTTTAAATTACATATTTTGAATCTGCATAAAAAATTCTAACTATGCCTAAAATTTCGTCAATAATGGTCATGTATCTCATGCGGTAGAGAGCGGTGAAAACAGGCTTATTGAGAAAAATGGTGGAAATGTCTAATTAGCTATGGTTTAGTAAATTGCATAGCACGAGTTTGGTAAGTCAGAACCAACCACATAGGACTGTGGCTGACATGCGGGAACGGGAGGAGTGGGTGATTAGGAGCTTAGGAATGCGTGCGCATTATGTTTAAATTCAAATAACGTGCGCACGTTATAGTTAATTTCAATTTTTTTGTTTTCGTGCCTAATGTTATAATAAATGCGAGCGCGTTTTGTCTATACAAAACACACGTGCCTTCTTTATATACATAATGCGTGTGCGTTATTATCTTCACAAATTTATATTTTCAAGTGTTCGATGGAGATAAAGGGGTCGAGAGAAAGATGATGATGATGAAGATTAGCCTGCAACTATTGCATTAGATAACTTCATTTAGTGATGGGTCTAATTTGACTGCCATAGAATTAGATAGCTTCATTTATTCATGGGCCTAATTTGACTGCCATAGAGTAACCATCAATGACCGCATTAGATAGCTTCACTAACTCCATTAAAATTCAATTGGACCGAGTCCTAAAAAGACCGAAATACTCCACTCAACCCGCTTAAATGAATTTGAGAAATAATACCCCTGTGACTCTATCGGGTTAGTTTCGACAGTTAAAAATTTCAGGTGGCTAGGCCATAAAAGGTTGATCAATCTCTAGTCCACCTCTAAAGTTGAATCAGATGGTTCGAAACCAGAATCAGAATACGCACCAGTTCTAAAACTAAAGTAAGCAGTTTAGGTAAAACTCTTACCTGCAGCAGATTGTCCAGTTACCATAATTCCTGTCAGACTAAGTGGCAAGTGCAGACCAGACTGAGAGAACCTAACATCTTCAAGAGAAAAAGGTGAAGAGGGGGAACTTGTTCGTATTTGCATAGCTGGGCATTTTTCTTTGATATTAGTTATTGTTTGTTTTTTAAGTTTTGAAGAGAAGCTTGAGTTCCTAGTAATGTTTATATCATTTTGTTTTCAAACAGAAACCACCCATGGAGAGTGGAGATGCTACAATGGCTG